>NW_019379602.1:1827496-1890199 GCF_000648655.2 Copidosoma floridanum | reverse complement strand
TATATATATATATATACACGGAAACGAAGAGACGCTCCAGGGAGGAGGAAGTGGGCGCGCATCTATTAAGACTCCAGGATTTCCAGCGATTTTTCTTCGTGCCGCGCTTTGAATGCTGGTGGGCCCCTGCATCCGCGTGAGCTGCCTTTTATTGGAGTTGAACGAAAATACTCGGCGTGTTTCGAGCGCCAAAGGCCAAACTATTCGGGCTTCATCAAAATCTTCAATTTAACCCCTCACGGCTGGGATATATGTGCCAACTTGAATAAAGATGGCTTTCTCCGTACGCGTGACCATCCATTATTGCCAAATTTCCCGTACGATAATGAATTCTCTTCCGGTTCATTAAACCGTTCCTATCCTCGGACAAGTGCTTGCTTACATGATTTTAATGTCCATTTACAACGTTCATGCTGTCCACATGTTTTTATTTTGGCTACTTTTTTGTTTTTTTTTGTTTTTTTTTTTTGTTCAACCGCTTGCGTTGGTAACACTTGCAATTTGTTGTTTTGAATTGGTTTACTTATGACTTGTTCATTCATTATTCTCGTGTTGAATCTACGACGCGCATGTGCACCATGTAGTTAATTCATCGCATGGCTTCTCAATGAGTGTAACCAGAATTGTTGTTGTGATTCCGAGAGTCCGCAAATTGAAAGGTATATTCCGAAACTCAAATAGGTTGAAACCAACGGCATAATATGGTGTGTCGATCATACCTAAGCGTAATTAAACAGTTGGCTCGAAGTTTGTCTGGAACAATTTGTTGATTAATATCATCAGCCTTTTGGTGTTTGTTTTGCAATTAAATAAAATCACGTGAAGAGTTAACGATAGAATTTAGATATTTTTGTGAGTATGTCATCTCGGTGTGGTACTTGGAGGAGTTTTTTTAGATTGTAGAAAAACAACATTAAGTTCACTGTAGATAAACTTGTACAGCTAAGTAATTTTTGTGAATTTTCAAGACCCAAAACCGTCTTGAAAACGAGAAAATAAAATGGATTTATTATGTATGGATTTTGACATTGGCTGTTATGGAAAATGGTCGAAAATCAATGTAGGGTTAAGTTAATTTTAATTCAAACAAATGGTAATTAAATAACCATTAAAGAGTACATACGTAAGGGATTCGTTTCGATTAAAAATGTTATGAAAATAGTTGATGATAAAATGATCCCTGAAGGTCTCCAACGGAAAACCGACCCCTAATTAGACCCTGGACTTTCAATACTATTGAGAAAATTCCTCAAAACATAAGGTGGATACCACAATAATATTTACTATACAATAAGGCCATTTAATTCTCTGATGTATATTCATATACTGTATAAATACGCGTATAAAAACTAATTGAAGGTTTTTTTTTTGTTTCAGGATGTCGATGATCGTGCCAAAAAACAACGCAACCAAATCATATTTGAAAATTTTAAATCTGACTCTCGGAGATGAAGCTCTGTACAAGTGCGAAGTTACGTATTTGGCTGTAAATCGGGAGTGCAATAACGTCCAGCATATCACGCTCAACGTCACAGGTATCATGTTAAATACTTTGCTATTCTCGAAACAACAAAACATATACAAATATGAAGCATAAGTCCCCATTATTCGTACTACTTAGTAACAAGTTACTGAACGCATCGTCGTTATTGATTTTATTGTTTATAGTTTTATAATGTATACCAATTCTAGATGACTAAAAGTTTTATGTTTTCTTTACGTTTATATTGAAAACGTGTACAATTAAAATGCATTGGTCTAATTAGACGTTCAATGTACGGTCCTAACAGAAAAATTAAATTCAGACATCTTGCATTATTTCGAGAGCAGAAATTGCGGAAGAAATGGAAAATCAAGGATAAGCATTAAAGTAAATTCGTCCGCACGGTCGAGAGGAACGACGAGTTAAGAGCAGGAGAGAAATCGTCCTCGAGGATGGCGTCTTCACTTTGCGGAACCCAGGCGTTATAAATGCCTCAAACTACCTCATTTCTCCTCTCTATCTCTCTCTTTCTCTACCATCTTTGTCCGCCGTCTATCGGATCCGTATTTTCTTAATCTCGCGCGAGGGCACGCTCGAGTCTGATATTACGCTTCAAACACTCGACGGCTCCAGCAGTTTTTTTTTTTTCTTTTTTCTATGTGACTATCATTTTTATCAATAATCCCGATGTTGAGAAGGAAAATTTGATTTCACTTTTAGCATACAAACACCATCTATTGACAGTATGGTCAAAAGTTTTCATTCAAACAACCAAATATTGTTACAAAATCATGTTACTAACAAGCTTTATTTTCAACTGTTCAAGTGAGCTTAACTCTTTATTCCCCGTAGATTTCGACTATTATTTTACTACTCGGTTATATGAATTCTGGTCACGCAAGCCGTTAATCGATGCAATTACATCTATATGTATATAGATATATATATATATATACACACACACATACACACAACGGGAGAGGGAGACACAAGTGAAAAAAAGGAGCCAAGTAAGAAGTGAGGAAGAGGCCGTATAGTCCATCGATAAGGACCCTTTGGACTGAGGGATCCAGGCGTCTTTGTTGCTTTTCCTCGCGCCACTTTTCCGTCCGATTCCACGCCCTCCGCGTCAGGCAGGGGGACAAAGTTTTTTCCACACCGAGATAAGATCGTATACATCTGGCACGGGGATAAGGGCGCTTTATCGCTTAAAAGTGTACGAACTTTTACCCCCTGCGACCCACCTTGCCCTCTCACTTTTTTTTTCTCCTCCTCTTTCCTCGTCCACCTATATCTCGCTCTTTCCTTTCTTCTTTTGTTTTTCATCTTCACCCCTAACGTTTCTTTATCTCTCTTTTTTTTTCTTCAAATTAATTATTATCCCCGACATTTGCGATAATGGACGCTCATTCTTTTTTTTTTTTTCCCCATGCTCCTTAATGTTCATTAAGATCAACACCGCGATGGGCACACTATTTATTGTGTTTTTTCTTCTAATCTTTGCCCATAAATATTACAAGATCTAGTTTCTTCTTCTTTTTTTTCTCGGCTTACCATCTGGAAAAGTTAATCTAAAATTTGGGATTACTTTTCAATTTAATTTTTGTCATTCTCAACGTTTGAAAACTACGGGCCAGTAGCAAACGGTGGCATTTTTTATAAGCGGTATAAATTTTCACGAATAAAAACACAATCAAATCAAAAGGATCACATGGCTGTGAATAAAGCCCGGCGTGAAATGAAAGCGCCAACAGAATTGTATCCAAATCGTTTGTACATGTGTATAATATGGTGCTGGTACAATTCGTTGTTTAACGATGAGTTTCAATTAGTTCGGAAATTGTATCCGAAAACGATGAACGAGCACCCCTTTTGAATTCATTTCGCTTGACAAAGACTTGCGTCGGGACTTAGCGAGTTCCATTAATTATTATCGAATACAATTACTTTGAGTAAAATGATCGCTTCAAATTTTACCCAAAAAATAATATTTTCAACGTCAAGAATAAAAATAACTTTGCGCAAGCACAATTTTCACTCCAAGTCATGGGGCTGAAAAAGTAGGTATATTGTGTGCCAAAAAATATACTTTTGACGTAAAACTCGCTACTTTCAATTAGCTCGCTTTTCAGGGATAATCACGGAAATGTTAAAAAGCTTCTTACCGCGTGAAACTTGGAAACAAAGGAGATGTTTTTTTTTTTATTTTTTTTTTTTTGTGGAACAAAACGAAGAAAGGAGAAATTACTCTCTGTCTCACATTTGAAAGGGCCCAACGAAGCTCGAGGAAAACGAAAAAACTTGAGCAACTTTTCAAAACTACAGTCCAACTTTGCTGCGTCGAAGTTTAAAATTATTATTATTATTATTATCAGTCTCGGACAAACTTCCTCGTCAACTGCAGCTAACAACGAGACGAGGTGCCAGTAAAAAGCGACATATGCCTATACCATAAAGTTTTTATTCTAGAGCATCATCGTCTTCCTTTGCCCTACTGTGTGCCCTCCCCGTTCAAGCTTCCTCCGGCGAAAAGTATCCTTTTCGTATACAATGCAGGACACAACAATGCACCCAACAGCGGCAGTCAAGTTGTACGTGAATTCGGGAGCTTTGACGACGACGACGAGGCTGCCGTTTCACGACGGTGGAATGAAATTTCAGGTAGCAGATCGCGAGCCGATACCATTGCACGTGCCCCGCTTATTGGTTACCCTCAAGCCATTCTCATCCCGAGCGAACCTGCTTCTCCTATTCCTTCCTCTCTTCGTCTTTTCGAGCGACGGTATACCTCGCCGAAAAAGCTGGAAATGAGTTTCATTTCGACAAAAAAGCTTCATCGTCTGCCGCGATTGTTGGAAAATAAAGTGGCCTCGCGTAGAAACTCCTGGGAAAATTTTTGATCAGTACCTCGTAACTTTACTCGAAACTTCAATATCAGATTGCACGGCCCAGCTAAGTATATGGTGATCGAACAACTGCGTGAAACTTGCCCAAGAAAATTCGATCACGACGGGAGCCTTTGAGCATTTTTTGTTTTCTTTGCGTGTGCTTGCATCAACGCAACGAGAAAAGCCCTTCACAGGCTTCAGTTTATTAAACTCGCGACAAAATTTTAATGGTGGAGAAATTCGTTTCAAGATAATTGCATCTGAAATCGTAAGTATCGAATGACCCGAGGAGTCGAGTTTCCTTCGATTTTTCGCCAACTACGTATACTTGTTTGCTCGTCCAATTTGTTTGCAAAGTATAAAAATATACGGAAGGTATTGTTGTTTCGTGAAGGCAAAAAATACCCAATTAAATTAGCAGTTATGAGTTACTATTATTATTTTTATGTCTGCCTCGTGAGAAATAGCTGGTTATGTTTCGTTGAATTTTTCATCATTTTTTCTTCTATTTGTTATTTTTTTTCTATAAGAACAAACTTTTTTTCAATTAAAACTCGCTAACTCGATTTTCTCGATATCGTAAGGCAGTGAAAGGATGGAAGTGAAAACTGAAGTGCTCATTTGCTTGGATATATTTTGATACAAAAAAAAAAAAAAAACTCCTTAACACTTAATTTTATGCTTTCGTACAAGAGAAAATATATAATAAACTACCGTTTCCGTAAATTGAAAGAAAAGCACAAAAGCATGCACGACAACTGCCTTTTTATGATAAATTTGCCAAGCATAAGAAAACATATGACTAGTACTGATTGTGTAGACGAATAATGAAAGAGTATATAACTCGTAGGATTACCCGAAGGTATTCATAAACTCTGAACCATTTTCTAACGCGCTGGCGATTGTAACACGGAAAATGTACGGGTATGAACTAATATTATTGATGAACAAAATAAAAAATGTGACTGATCACTTGTCGTAACACATTACAAACCAACCTTCGTACACACAAGATAGGTATGCATTGCAGGCACATATTATCTAATGTTCATTGATATACCTATACGTACGACCAATAATTGACGTTGTTTACTGCAATACGTCCATTTGACTTAAAAACGTCTCAACCCCGGCATTATTTCAAGCTCGAGTGAAAATCGCTCGACCCATCGAGTTTCAATCGAAAATATCGACAAAAAGTGGAACTACACGCTCGCACGGCTCCCTTTGACGGTGTTACGAGCTCGGATCTCGACGCAAACATGACGCAATACTAGAATGGCAAGGAAGATGAGGGGGGGAGTGGAGGAGGAGGTGCAGGTAGGTAGCCGTGGGGGAAGGCACCGCACGAAAAACGATGGGAAAAATTTCGAGCACGCAGTTCCCCTCAATTATTTTATGCTTGCCAATGAAAGCCTCTGCACATCGGCAATCAATACACGGTATGCTCGGGTAGTATCATTTTTTTTTTTTTTTTTTTTTTTTTTTCTATTTTTTCCTTTGTCTTGTTTTTTTGCTCGTAAGCTACCAACAGACGAATTATTTTTCTTTTCGACTCGGTGCTCGCGTGCTTCATTGTCAGCCTGTCTCTCTATCAGTTTTATTGTTTACGCGCACGCCTCGTCCACACTCATATACATATATGTATAGGTACACGAGTGCGTTTACATATACACGTCGTGTACTCGAACTCTGCCAGATATCTCGTTCTCTGCGCTCCGGATTCTAATTATTTCTCGTTTTCTTTCATTTTCGCTCGTTGCGTGTCACTTGAGAAACAGCAGCAGCAGTGCCACTCGCCGGACGGATGAGTCCCGGAATGCGATAGGAAGAACGGGCAAATCGATTTGCCGGCTTCGGCAGTGCGCATAAATTTCCCGAATACCATTCGAGTGTGTCTGGACGCTGCACGCGTGCTCTTACGATCGATTCCTGGGGTAACGTTTAGATGAAAAACTTTGCTCCTCGAGTGCTTGTCCAGCGGTTGACATCGTGACGAATATTCACAAAATCTTTCCTTTGATTGCTGCTACGGACATTACGATCGATCATCGGAAACAATCATCCGCGGTTGCAAAATGTTTGAAAAAAAATACACACATAAAAAGCATCCCCTTGGTTGGAATCGCCGTGGTTCGACGAATTGCAAATAAACGCGCAGACGTTGAAAAGTCGGCGAAAGAGCACGACCCTTGAATTTTTCCTCGCAATATCCGGCACTCGAGAATTTATTGCTGGTCTCGGGATTGAAGTTGATCTTGACGAGTGTGCGATATGAAAACGCAAGAAAGACCCCGCTTTGCCGAGTCTAATTTTGGAGGGAGGAGGAAAAGGGGGGGGGCTTCAACTGTGAACAAGAACAATATTGGGCTAGTGGGATCAAATATCAGTTATCTCTTGGAGCCGTCTTTCCGCGAAGCTGCTAATTGTACAAGTGCTATGCGAAAGTACGAAAAAAAACTTTTTTTTTTTTTTTTTTGAAATACATGACAAATAAGATTAATAAGCGTTTCAAGGATAACACAAAACTCATGGCGGTGCACCAATTGTATTTCGTAAGCTCTCCTGAACTAAATCATTATTTTCATTCTGTGGCTATGTAGCCTTGAGAATATAAACTTGAGACGCTTAATAAAAGTGTGTGTTAAACTGCGGCAGAAATATTTGGCTCTGCCCAGTCCTTTTGTATCAGTCGTGGAGGTTGAAAATTATTTCTTTGGATCAAGTGTTTTGTGTAGCATCAATTAGACAAATTCTTGAAATGCTTACACCGTAATGCAAGCAACAAGTCTTCAAAGTATCACATTTTAGCACACTCGCATCCACAGCGGAAGTATTTGTCGTGTTCGCGTCTATTCAATCGAATAAGTAAACAATTGATGGAGTGCGAGAGAGGGGGGGGGTGGGCAAAAAAAGCGGCTGCACTCGATATCGATTCTCCCTGTACGCCCCACCCCCTCCCCAATTGTACGCTCTACCCCTTTTTTTTCTCTGCAAAGAGAAATTCGAGTGTCCAGAAAAGAGAGGGTCCCTCGAAGAGGTGATATCGCGAGTAGAGCCAATCCAAGCGGTGCGCACGACTCGCTAAGGGTTTTTCTCGATTTACGAAATTGGCAAGAGTGCGCGCTACTGCAATCAGTGCATAGTAGCCTTGGTCGTCCAGAGAATGTAGGCATTACCTACTATACTGTATACACACGTATAGGTACGTCTCTGGGGGATGTGGCGCGGATCCAAGCCGATCGACTTGCCGGCACGTCGAATTAATCTCGTCACTCGCTTGTTTGTTGTTTGCTGCTCTGGCTACGAGGGACACTTTTTTTCTTTTCTTTTTTTTTTTACTTCTTCTTTTTGTCTTCTCGGATGCCGGGACTGAAAAGAACCGAGAGAACAAAAGAAGATGCATCGAGCTCTCTGATGGGCTCCTTTTTGAGAACAGGTACAAAAGTTTCACGAGTTTGTTGGTGGGTCCATCGAATCGAGCTTATTCACGTGCTCATTCACTTATACGTTACGCCATGGAGAGCCGAGACTCCGAATTGAAGAACAAAGAGTTACGTAGTACTTGTCCGTGGAAAGATGAACCAGCTTGATTTACCGTGGGGCTCGGGCTTACGTCTCACAAATTTATAATATTACATTTGGGAAGTATTTGTATTGCACTTTTCGGTGCTATTTAATCCAGCTTTGAGTTTAATACAGCTTAAATTCCAAGTTTTTTTGTTTTTTTTTGTTTAGAAATGCGAAAAATGTAATTCTACAATGGCATGCATATTTGACTTTACGTAGAGATTAATCAAATTTTTGAAGCGTTTCGTACAGCTATTTTTCATACTTATATATAATGCCTACCTCATGATTGTACGGTAAGCATTGAAATAATTTTGTGAAGTGAATACGAAATGAAAAAATAACGAGTCCTCGTCGTTGGCCCTGATAGTGTTGGTTGTTAAAACATCACGAATGAGGAGTTTTCTATGAAAAACTCGTATACCGCTCGGCTTTTCATACTTTTCAACCTCCTCTCTCGGCACGTAGTTTTTCTTGTTTTGCGTACTTTGCAAAAAAATACAACGTTCGTGAAAAATTATTCATTCAAATAAGCCACTCTACCACTACTTCCGACGTATTTATATTTCACGCTTCAGCATTAAGTTTAGTTTTAGCATAACGACGTATAATTTTTTTTTTCTTTTTTCTGTCCAGTGCACCCTTCTATCGATCCCCCACCCAGAGACTGTCTATTATACCCACGTGGCTCTACGAAAGACCCCCACTGACCACTGATTGGATGGAATATATATATAATTTTCCTCATACTTTCAGAGTTCATTTGGAGATTGTACATAAAATTCGAGCCAATATACGTGCAGTGTGAGTAAAGAGGCAAACGAGATTAGCGCCCAACCAAGTATTCATTGCGAAGCGAGCGAATAAACAAGAAAATGAAAGAGAGGAAGGAGGAAAGCCACGACTCGGGTGTAACCGGTCAGGTGTGGGCGAGCAAAAATTTTCCTCGCTACTGGGCCGAGCGAAACCGCCCTAGTTCGGAAAACCACGGACTTGGGTTTTGGTCCTCCTATTTTTTTGCGGGTCAACTGACGACACCGGGTACCTTCGCTCGCATGCACGCACCGCTCTCTGCTCTCATTAAATATTTAACTCGTAAAGCTCACCCTCTCGAGCAGCCTGCCCTCCACCGAAATGCTCTCGCTCTCGCACCATCACGGTACAACCACCAGCGCTCCTCGAGCTTAATGAGTTACCGCCGCTGTTACTCGTGCCCGACGAATCGAGGCCTTGTGATTCCAAGGTATATGCTCGCAGAGAAGCTAGTCCTTTGTTGACGAAACCCTCACGAGTTGCGGTAAATAATGAAGAGCCATGTATTATATTACGCGATGCCCCATTTCAACCCCCGTTATATCGAGCTATGGCTCCCATGTCGCAACTCTTTTATTTTACTTACACCCTGGGCTCCGTACTCACCCTTCGAGAAAGACTGTCCTTACTTTCGCATGGCAGTGCTTAAGGGGGGACTAATCCATATCTCTTTAACCCATCATTGAAAACAACGCGCCTTCACTTGCGCGATCCCCCGCCTCCCGTCTCTCCCCGAAGCGAGTGCACACGAGGTCTTACTTTATCTCGAAATCCGCCCACGACGGGCTCACCCCATGCGCCATCCATCTATTAGTCGGTCCTTGCTCGGCCCCTTCTTCGTATACCTGATGCCCAAAATGCAGCTAGCAACATCGATCTTGCGTATGTGTTCTCGAGTCATCGATTTCCCAGGTCTGTCATGCAAAATGCAGATACCGGCAGAGGTGGGCCGTTGCAGTGGTGTACGTGAAAAAACATTGGGGGGGAGGCGGTTCCGCGGTGGGAATGAATTTGGTTACCGGAACGAAGGAACGAGTTGGGGGGACAAGGAGACGCTTACCGTCTCCTGCTTCTTGGCTCGCTCCGAGTATTAACCGCACTCGACCCTCTCTCATTCGGGACGCGGAGGTTCTTCTTATTCTCGGTACGCGTCCGAAGCAGCGATATATATATNTTAATTATATATATATATATATATATATATACATACACTTTTCGTAGTGCAACTGGCAGCTATCGGAATGTATATGTATGAAAAAGAAGAAAAAAAATCAATAAATAATCACAGCTCCGGTAATTAAAAAAGTTGGATCACTCGTCCAAAGAGAACCTAATGGTACCAAGTTAATAGTGAAAAGAGTTTGAGAACAAGAAATGATATGCAGGTACGGTTCAGGCTGCGGTATCTCTTTTCGGAGATCCTCATACCTCATGCGTATTTCGTAAATGAATGATACCGAGAAAGAACGACACCGTACTTGTAAATTATCCAAATCGATTTTGGAAATACGTAATTATCGATCCAAAAGTTAATGTTGAGCCAAAAATACCCAAAATTTAAAAAATTACGTACGCGTTTGATATTTGGCACGAACATATCCTTTGTAGTATGTAATGTCCAAAGGTAAGTTAAAAAATCGCTGATGGCAGAAAAAAACGTTGCCCCTACATCTTCACACCGTATACCTGAAAGTACATGCGATTTGTAAAATCGTTATCAATCAGCGTCTTCGATTCTAGGACAGGCGAGATCTACGGCAAAACAGTTCTGACTGTATGGATGCTCGATTCCTCGCCTATATATAGAAATGCAAAGTATCAAGAAAATGAAACCAATCTCGATACAAAAAAAAAAAAAAAAAAAAAAATTCGAAAGGGACGAAAAAAGAAACTCAACCGGCGTCTGGTTGTCCGTGCATCATCATCATTATCATCCTCATCGATAAAAGCGTACATTTTATTATATCCATTATTTCGTATATCGATGCAAAAGAAAAAAAAAACGTAACGAGGCCAGATATATAGGTACGACCCAAAGCCGCGGAAACTCAATGCCATACCCACCCTCTTCCCCCTCCTCGTTTCAGGTTCCGGCTCTTTCTTGGAGCTCTTAAACCCTTGAAACCAGAGCTCGCCTTACCGACTTTTCTCAAACGTGCCGTGAGGAAAAACCACTGGAATCTTTGAAGAAAGAAAAAAAAAAATAAATAAAAAAAATCAACCCACATGCGACTCTGTCACCACCGGTTGTTTACCTCCTCTCCTCACGCTGTCCCGTTTTTTCCAACCCCCTCAAAACCACCCTCCTCCCCCCACTGCCCCGTACCATACACTCTCTTGATTTATTATCGCATAGCTGCCCAACTTTCTTTCCTCTGCCTTTCCGTTTCCGCAGTCCCTCTACGCCATCCCCTCTCGTGCCTACGAAGCTTGCGGTGTTATATAAAGTCCGGTATGGAGGAAGCTCTCGCTCGTATTCGCGAAAAAGCGACGGAGAGCCGCCACCAGCTAGAAAAGACAAAGAGAAGAGTGTGTGCCACGGCTACTCCTTCGAGTGCACGGTCCGGGAAATGAAATAATTTCGCGGGAGGGCTACCCCCCCCCCCCGCTAACAAAGTCCCACGACACGGGAAGTCCAAGCCATTTCGCGCTATCCTTTTTTTTCACCCCCCCCCCCCCGTCCTTGGCTCCCTTCGAAAAGTTCGCACTCTCCTGCCAGAAAAGTTTTGTTTCGAGCACAGCCTCCTTTTTTTTCCCCCACCCATCCCTCTTCCTCCCCCTTCGCCCGCTGCTGGCCGAGGCATCTTTCTCTCCTGGCGGGAGATTGCCGAAATCGTTCGCTCGGCAGTTTTACCGAGTCGAGTCACGGCTCCCTCGAAGTTTTACACGCGAGGAGACGCGGAAGGAGAGAGAGAGAGAAAGGGAGGGACCCAACGAGCGCCAACCCCCGAGGCTTCGCCAGGGCTACCCGGTGCGGAGGCTCCGGAGAATAATAGATTGCTCTATTACGTTGTTTCGAGGCGAGGCGAAACTTGGAACGAAGACGCGGGACGCTCTGTTCATCGCTACGCGAGACAAACACGTACCTACACGTGTAATGGGCAAGAACGCGCCCTTGGCCATGCGCCTCGTCCTTTGCGGGCGAAAACATGCACGGCGACGTGTACATATATACATGCGACATTCCTTCGTCACATAAAGATAATCGAAGAAGCGAGAGTCTCGAGACGCTATACGTATATTTATCTCGAGCTCTCCTGCTCCTGTACAAACATCAATTACAGGCGAGAGGCTTCTCTGTGATGCAAAAGTACCGGACCATATAGACTGTGCGTAAGTTACTGTGATGATTGTTATTATCTTGGAAGAAAAAAAAAAAAAAGTGTATAAAATTAATTAAACGAGCGCGAGTGTACGTGCACGGGAATGTAGGGCGGCTCTTGTAATGTACGCACGTGAATAAATGTATTACGTACAGAAAGAATCATGAGAGAGTACATGGAAACAAAAAAATAATGAAAGATTCCCATATAGCTTTGGGATAGTGTACGTGCCCGTAGAATAAGGAATAAAGTTGGAAGAAGAGAGAGGTAAATGACGTGCCGGCAGCTGCAGAGAGGCAAACGAGTAGTGCGGAGTTGGACGGATTCAGTGAAATTTTTTTCGATCCATTCGTTGTAACGTTTTAATTAAAATAGCGCGTGACGTGTGATTGCCATGGGAATGGGTATCCCCTGGAGCTGCAAAGACATCACGTAATATATGCACCTTTTACCAGAGCAGAGTCTTTTTGAATATTTTTTACCGTTTGTTATTATTGTTATTTTTTTTTTTTTTTTTTTTCTTACGCTCACAGAAATTTAACTTTATGTGATACCAACTTTGACAATGACATGTAAATTTTACGTTACCGCGATACGCAAAAGTGGTTTAATTTTCCAGTTTACCCATGTCATGCATGTATTGCCGAGCAAGTGTGTATTTGTATAATGCCAACAAAAGGCTCGTAGCAAATAAATGTGCGCAATTTAACTTTTTTTTTTCCAAGGAATGCAATTCTATCGACTTCCACGTTGTGATGCTCAAGCATATAAGTACGAGCCGAGCTGACGGAAATGTAAGTGCATAAGTATATATACATACGCCACGCATAATAAGTATACGGTATAAGTATGAGGCAGAGCAAAGTTGGAGCAACTCGGCGTATTTAGGCTCCGCTGCTGTCTATACTTTGCCCAAGAAATATTTGTAAAGTATAATCGGAGTTTCCTACACCTCGAAGTTTCATGCGAGACGAAACTCCCGCGCTATCCCACTGTACACCACTCCACCGAGCAAAGTTGATATTTCATTTCGTTTCGTCTTTTGGCTCGTCCCCGAGCCTCTCCACCGTCTCTGGCTCGTCAATCGAGAAAAGTTGCCCGAAGCAAACAGCCGCGTCGCGCATAAATCACGAGAATCACATGTATAGGGATACTTTTTGGTGTGCTTTCTCTCTTGCTTCCATAAAAATGTACATCAAAGTCCCAAGCTTATCAGAGAAATGTGCCACTTACGCGTACACGGGAGGAGGAACTGTGCGAAATCACGTGGAAACTGTGTGGCGTTTCTACCCATGTACAGCCCGTATAGCGCATACAGTATAAAGAAAATATGTGTACACGATATTATAGAGCAATTCCACAAAAAAGCTGAAAAGGGGAACGAAAAATAAATGATGGTAGTAGATTGAGAGAAAACCGCAGGTATCCCAGCAACCAAAAGGTGGCGGAACAGAAGGGAGGGATAAATGTAGGCGCACCCGCGCACGGGACCGCCTCGACGGCAATCCTTGGGCATCCGACTCAAAGCGCCGAGCTCCGGTAACTTTTCCGCCCTAGGTTTGTTTGAAGA
The DNA here is from genome assembly GCF_000648655.2 of Copidosoma floridanum. The sequence continues at coordinate 1,876,552 of NW_019379602.1, read as the reverse complement.
AAAGCTCACGCCCGTAGAGAAATAGCTGTTGGCATGAAAAACCAGGGCAAGGGGGCAAGTAGTTATATATGTAACATCAGCACTACGATGGTTGTTCCCCTTTGTGCAATTGCAAAAGTGCATGCCACGTACGTGATATTGTGTACTTGGCTCTTGCACGGGATATAATGCGTCCCAAACGCCGTTATGCAAAGTTGCGGGGCCAACGTATAACTATTTGTATATATTCCCTCCTTTCTTGAATGGTGGCTTTGATCTCATGAGCCACTGATACGGGCAAAAGAAAGTGGAACGCAACGGAAAGTGCTTGTAAACGCGTCCAATCAATCCAATTGCCCTGCATCTTGGAGCAAAAAGCCAATTTTGCGATGCAATCTACTTTTTTTTATGGTTTGGTGCGTGCGTGTGAACGATCGTTCGAATGACACTATTTGCCAACATTCCTGTTGCGTATGTAGATAACTGCCGTTGAAAGGAAAACACTTCAAACGCAGATGGGTGATGAAAACGTACTCGACTCTACTCAATTACTACCACTTGCTTTTTTACCGAAATTATCCGAGCGGATACTTTGATTTAACGCAACATAGCAAATTGAGCCCTTTGAAATCGTGGAATCGGTTATTTCTCGTCCCTCATCCGAGCGGTGGTAGGTAAAGTTCATTTCACCGTTTTATAGTCGAGTGGAAAAAAAAAATGCATTCAGTGTCCAATTACTTTGAGCCTAGCCCTCGTGCCTATGGTCTTTGATCCATGGATGCAAAAAAAAAATTCAGAATCCACACGTGCACACACAACAGTATCAAAACTTATAATACCTTCTGCTTATGAAGGTGCGTACGTAAGCCTCCGATTTCAATAGATGCGTGTCGTATAGGTACACGCCATCGAGTTTTTAGTTTCGCGGTTTTGGTGGCACGTATAATATATACGTGGGGAAGAAAAAAAACATCACGGATAACGAGTCAAAAACAAGTGGTAGGTTGGCGGGTCTCGTGCCTCTAATCCAGATGTAATTAAAAAGTACGGGCGCTCCTCGTGTTAATTATCGTCTTATCGTGCGGTGGACGCGCGTATTTCAATCTTCCGGCCGGCGCGTAATCCGACCCTCAACCCACGCGTTGGGCCGGCTAAAAAGTTTGGCCGGCTTAAAAGTGCATCAGCCCCCGCCTCGAGAGGCACACCCTCCCACAAACGCAAACCAGCCCCGGGACGTAAATGTGAGTTTGCCGTGGCTGCACGATCGGAATTCCTTCTCTCTTTTTCCGTCTTACTGCCAAGATTAACGTTTTGCATGGGATATTCGCAAACATCGCATTACGGTTAATTTTCTCGGAGACCTCGACGGGTACGCAAACTTGTTTGGGGAGCAGTTCGTCACTTATTCATTGCTAACTCTTTAGGCATGAAAATATTCAACTACATCAAATTGAAGCGTTTTTTCGTGATATATCTACTGGTTGGCATATTCCACTTTGCTATTTTTATCGCAATGTCTCGCTAGTAATATTATACAGATAATGATAAAGTGAGCAAGACAAAGAGCTATACGAAAGAAAGCCGCTCGGAGGTCACGTCACGAAGCGATCGGTAGGGAAATTTTTTTTTTCCCCCTCATCATACTTTGAAGTAGCTCTCGTAGAAGTCAATAAAATGCCAAAGTACCGCTACCAACCAACTAACAGACCTCTCGTATTTTGTTGCACCGGCAAAATTCTTTATTGATCTTTGCGACTGCCACCGGCTGAAAATTCATATTGCCATGCGTAGCGTAATACTGTACGATATTTGAGTTAAAAAAAAAAAAAAAAAAAAAATCAGATGTATACTAAAAGATGGAGTTTGCCGGAAGTTGCTTGGAATGTATACCCACCATAGTGCCGGAGTAGGTACGATGCCCAAGAAGGAGTTGTCGTCGTTGGAGGAAAATTATTTTTCCAGATTATGAGAAAATGTTTGATCGAGCACCACCAATGCAGGGACGGCAATGGATCGAGGAAATGGCAGAGGAGGGAAGAAAGAGTAGGTATATGTATAAGACACCACACACCCGCCAGGAGTGAAAGAAGAACGAAATCAGACATTGGCGGCAGCGAAAGAGGTGAGAGGATAAAAAAGAGCCAAGCTCCAGAGAAATGGAAGACGAGAAGAAGGAGCAGAGGCTGGGGTCGGGAGGGGGGGGGGTGAAAGGCTTTCATCGGGATCGCCTTGTTGCGCACGGGAGTAGGTATATATGGAATGTATGTATAGGCAAGCGCCGGATCGATCCGTCCAATTTTCGGAATCGAGAAAAGCTGCTGTCATCGGCCGTAATCTGTTTGACGGGATTCAATAATCCCCCGCCTTCGACACTGCGCTGTTCTTGCCCCGGTAATGCATTTTTCACTCGGCCGCTTTGTTCGCAAATTGCCGTTCGGAACGCCTGCGGTATTCTTTTGTTTCGATGCCCCGCTAAAATTGAACTCGAAGGAAAAATATTTTCTCGCCTGACGAAACGCTGATCCCGACTACTGATAAACTTATCACGCTCAAACCGTACACTATCTTTCTTGCTTTTTCCATACAACAATTGTGCCATTGGTCATTCGTTTTATTGTTTGGTCAAAGCAGAGAAAATTCATCATTGGAATAATTAAAAAATCGGTATTACTCCCCCCACGTCTAATATTAAACTTTCCATTCTCAAACAGCTTGAGCGGAAGGAGCAGAGAGTGATGAGAGTGTAGACGACGACGACGGCATCGCCACGGAAAGTCTAGTCACATATTGCCGAAAGTAGAAGGTGACTTTAATAACAAAAGAGGTAGGGAGAGGGAAGGTGCACAAGCGACGTATGTATATATACCAGGGGTAAGGCGAGGCATCTGGCGTGGGCGCGTGTGCCACGGTGTCGGGTTAGTGGCGCCAACGTCGTCAGCAGCGTGTAATGAAATTACAAAAGTTTTCCACTGCTTTACGGCAGCAGATGCACACCGCGCGAATCTAAAATTGACTTTTTAGCAACACTCGCGCGTGAGTAATAAACTGCACGCCCTGCCACTATGCGCTCTTTTATTCATTCATTGTACGCCCTCGATTCGAGTCGATAAAAAAAACTCATTGCGTCCCGCGTAACTCGGTTTTTTCCTCCTCCCGCCATTCCTCTTCGGAAAAAGGGAAGAAAAAAAAACATGTACGTACAAACGTCGATCATCAATTTGCAAGTCAAACTCATCCGAGAGTTGTTGCCATAGGGCAAGGAGCCTCGATGGAAAAATACTTTTCGACGCTGCTGCTCGCAAAATGTTGTCTTGGATGCAGAATAACGGACTTCATCTTCAGCATGGCTGTTGATATTGTAAATGTTTTCTTGAAATGCGTGAGATACCAATTTTCATAGTGAATCTCTGATGGGAAAAGATAACAAACGCTCGCCCGTGTCTCGACGTATGTGTTATACCTCTTCCGACATTCGAGCCCCAAGTTGCTTCGGATTGAAAACAATTTGTTTCATGTAACACGGGATGAAAAAAAATAAAATAAAATAAACAAAACACCATTCTACGGTTTCTTTGGATGTTTAACTGACAGGATTAACAGGATCGGGGGTGAAAAATAAAAAAATCCAACGATCCAGGCTCAGGTCGCATCGGTGGATGTATACATATATATACGAATAGCCGATGAGGCAAACAGCGAGTAAGAAAGTGGGGGAAAGTTTAGAGTATCCAAACAGGAAGTAGCAAAGAAGAGAGGTAGGAGGACGAGGAGTGAGTAAACGCGCTCTAGCTCCGTAAGTTAGGTAAGAAAATTGAGACAGTCACTTTCGCACGAGTGCAGTGTGAAAGTGGGGAAAAGGAGGAGGAGGAGGAGGAGGAGAGCGGCAGAACCGATCTACGGACTCGGCTTCTGGATTGGCCGTTTAATATTCAACGAGTGGAAGTTTAATATTCAGCAACTCGACCTACATTCGTAGGACGCGCCTCTACGGCGACTTACTACGCTTACTGCTATCGCTATTGCAGCTCCCTCGGGGGCAAGGCGCGTGCATGATGCGCCTTGCGTGTACCTCTCCCTCAGCTTTTCCGCTCTCCTTTTCCAACTTATTTTTCGTTTGCTGCAGCTATAGAGAGAGAAAGGCCCTCCACGGCATTTGTCTTTCCATCGTGACCGACTGCGTTAGTAAGTGGTATTTTTGTTTACCACCTCCGGCTTTATATCTTCTTATTTTCTCTGATGCTTTTTCTCAAATACATAGATGCCATCCTGTACTCGTCTGCCAAGAATCAATGAAAGTGTCACAGCACTTGGGACAATATTACATACTTACATGTATATAAATAATGACGCTCGTGATTTTACCAGAGTTTAAGGGGACATACATTGGTTTCGATCTGTTTCCCACAAACTGGAACAAAAATTACCCTTTCTTGAAATTTCATTTGATTTTCATATCAGTATTAATAAAAATTAATATAATAGTAACAGCAATAATAAAAGTAGTATATAAATGGTATTAATAAGCAAAAATAATTGCTACGTGTTTCAGTTCAGCCGAGCTCGGTGAGAGTCGTGGACGAAAGCGCGCAACAGACGCTGGAGGACGGACGAGTTTTGGGCCCGATTATCGAGGGCTCAACGATAGCTCTGAGATGCGAGAGTGGCAAGGGCAGGCCAGTGCCGACGGTCGATTGGTACAACGGCGACGTCAAGCTCAAATGTAAGACAACGACCATCATCTCGTATCATTACTTATTTCTTTGGTGTATAATTACTATCTGTGGTCTGTTTTTTTTTTTTTTTTTTTTTTTTTTTCATCAAATTCAGAGTTTCAACTGAGTTACAACAAATTTAATGAGTAGAATCGCTATTAGGTTTGCAAAAGATTCTGACTTTGATAAAAAAAAAGAGTTTTTAACCACCGATTTTTTTGTCACAATACGCCAACTATTGTCCTGGTCTTGGTATTGTCTTAGAAAAATCACTCTTTTTAAATAGGTACATACAACGTGGTTGAGTCATGACTGCAGACCTGAAAAAAATTATAGCATAGTGTGACAAATGCTGATAAATGCTCGGCGAAAGAGACCACGAAAAACAAACACATTTTTTTTGAACTTTCAGCGGTTAGTTCGTCGGAGTTGGAGGAGGACGGCATCGGCACCGGAAGTGGGACGCTCAACCTCGCGGTGGCGCGCAGCGAGCTCGGCGCCACCTTCACTTGCGAGGTCAGCAGCATCGCGCTCGATGAACCACTCAAAATCGACATCAAACTCGACGTTCACGGTAAGCAATGCAAAAGGCTTTTTTACAAGGACATTCAGTGTAACCATAAAATATAATCGATTAAATCACGTACCCTTACCTCTTTTACGTTATTATATTATATTATCACGACACTGGTACGATAATTACGAGATTTTCCTTCATTTAAAAAACCAGAAATAACAAGTATATGTACATGATTTTCTAACAGATTATACGTAAGCTTTGTACGCAATTTAGATGGATTTTTCTCTACATAAATAGTACAAAAGTATTTTGTATGTAAAATCTTTGTTTGGGATTTGCTCTTCATTACTTGATTCAAATAGCTGTACCAATAACCCTATACGTAGATTTGTGGGAAAATAAAAAAATTTGTGATATCGTAATTAAGTCAGCTTTTGACTACCATGTTATAACGAAAAAATGCCCCTTTGCTAGTGCATCTGTCCCTTAGTCAGAGGTTAAAAACTTGCTTCATCGTCAAAGTTCATCAAAACGTATCTTTGAATCAAAAAAATCCAAGTAAACGACGGAAAAGTAACCAATTGGATGTTTTTAAGTAAAGAAAAGTCGAGCCATGAGAACTGGTGGTTTTTTCTTCTTCTTATTATCATACCCACGACTAGGTACTGCCAATGAACTTTCACGACAAGAGATGAAAAAGCGTAATCAAAGCGAAGCCGTCAGTGGTTGGCCCAAAAACTAGACGCGTGTCATTTCGAGACTTTTTTACACAAAGGTCTGAACGACAAAAAACTCCGTGTGCAATGTCACGAGCGTATTTACGTCAGTGTAGGAGTTTAAACAAGTTGCACGCACGTGCAGAGGACAGTTCAGCGTTGATGGCTTTTAACGAGATTTTACCAACTTTTGAGGCCCCTCTTGGATAATCCACCCCATTGTTTTATACGCACTTTGTCTCTTCGCTTCGTGCACAGGGATCGATAACATACGCGTTCCGCCTCATGTAAAAGACAAACGAAATTCCGTCACTCTCGGGTGAGTCAACTCGCCTTAGCAGTGTATGCTCGAAGACTCGAGTTGCTCCATCCATCATTGCTCCAAAAGGACATGAGGCTAATTCTAGCTGAAAAAAAAGTTATAAAAAAATTAAAAGCTCATGCTGTGCGTCATAAAAGTTATCACGGGTGGCATACATGTGGCTTGCTTCGACGTGACTATTACAGTAACTGACGAAAAAAATTAAGGCTTTTCTTAATGCCACGTTGTGGTATCAGCAGTTGCCAATGTATTCGAAAAATGACATTTGGTCATTATGCATGAACACAAAAATGTGTGGGCATGCTTCAATTCGTTCGATACAAGTACATGGTACTGTTACCGATTGACGCCCCTTCTTTACCGTGTCCTTTATTCACGCTTATGATGAACAAAAAAATAAACAAGAAGTACGAATCACTTGGATCTGTCGAGCTCAGAGCGCAAAAAGCGTTACCGTAGAATCAATAAAGAGAGGAAATGCATTTACTTACAGTGCAAAGTATCGAGTTTCAGTGGCGCCAAGGGTTTTGCTGCGGAGGGATGAAGTGGAAGAGAATTGAAAGAGAAAGTGACGAGTGCAACGGCAGTTTTGCCGGGGAGTACCGTATGGTACGGATGGCCCTCCGCTCTGTTTAATGGACCAAACCGGGCGATACCGCTCGCCCGTGTAACAGATTTTCAGCACCAGTTCGTTCAATCTTTCTCAACAGTGGCTCGCAGCAATCGGTCCTTTTACCGAATGAACTAATGCATTTTAAAGCGGCTCGTCTCTTTTCGTTTCTGTTTGATCTGCTTTTTCTGCTGCTGATGCGGTCATCACCTCGTTTTCAATGGCTGTTGTTTGTCCGTTCTCTCGTCGGCCATCGTCTGATCAAGCAAATGCATTACCGATCCTTCGGGCGAAGAAAAGCTTTACTGTATCGTCACTTTTGTCCAGTCGAATGGTATTTCTTTGCCAACAAAACTTTACACAATATGGGTATACTTGTTTGGTGTTTACTGTTCGAACTGCAGCTGTCAGTGTCAGAATAAAGTTTACCTTTATGCCAAAGGTGGAAAGGGATGACACTTGGTATTTTGTTATATTTCGAGCTCAAAATGATAGTATCTCGTTTACAGAAATAAAAAAAAAATGATCACTTATTGAGTTGACCCTTTTACGCTACGGAGGAGCACAATGACCGCCCCGTTGTATAATTATGGTACGCTCACGCGTAAGTAGCGATGAAATACCATTCGGGAATCCCTGTGGTGAAAAAGTGGAAAAATGATACGTCGCTCTCGATTTTTTTCCAAGCATGATTATACGAGCCAGTGATTTTTCAGTAGCTATTACCGCATGGAAAATAGAATGCACGTGCCATTGGAGAGTGACAGACTGCAGTGGCGGGGGATATATATCATAGGATCGAATCTGGCGCTCGTTAGGCACCCTCGTCCGGGGAAAGAAGCTTTTGAAATAACTTTTTCCTCCTTTTCGCTTCCCTTTCGCGTCTCGCTGCGTTTAATTTTTATGACCTTTTCTGAACCCACGCTCTCGTCTCTGGTACTTGATTTCTAATGGCGGCCCATGGAACGTGCGACGCTGCTTCGAGTGCTTTCTTTCGATTCGTTTTTTGGATTTTAACTCACCATCCTTACTCGAGGGAACCTTTCTCTAAAGAAAAAATATTACATTGTAAGCTTGGCGGATTTTTCGGTCAATTTGACGAGTAATCGTAGCTTATTCGCCAATCAATACCGTGGTAATGTTTCACGTTTTATCTTTTTTTTCAAAAACACTTGCAGCGACTGCGACAATCGTTGACTTACTCTAACGATAATGATAAAAAAGCAGACTTACCGAGCTTATCGCAAACGAGAGGCATTCATTTTACAGGTGTATCGAGGGAAAGTAAAACCATAAATCCAAGCCCTCGAAGCAAGGAAGATTTGCGAGACAACTGAAGCAAAAGAAGGGAGAAAAAAAAAAAAGTTAATAAAATCTCGGGGGTGCGCGCGCGTTAGATAGGTGTATGTAGATCCGCGAAATTCAGACCTACACATCCCTGGCGCAGGAGCTCGCCTCGACCTATCCATCGACACCCACGTCTCCATCTTTTTTCGCACACCCCTTCTCTCCCGTGGCTCAGCCATCGTGACTACCGATGCTGCTTTCGTCTCGCGATTTTTCCTTTCTTTCTTCTATACTTACATCTTCCATGCACTTACCTGGTTACTCTCCAAACGTACGCAAGTATGTATTTTGTTCGCGAAAAAAAACATGAATAATACTCATACAGTCGCACAAGAAGCCTCTCCAACGCTCTTTGAATTATTACTTTTCCGACGAAAGAGAATCTCTTGCTAGACCAGAAAGAGAGAGCCCCATTGGGCGGGGCTGACAGGGAAAGAGAAGCCTTGTGGCTCAGACGACTAAATTAATCCTCCCTTAATTAAAAACAAAATAAAAAAGACGTCACCTCATTAGAACCGGTTGCACCGCCGTCTGCGTCAAATCGCAATAAATGCCTCGAAAAACCGGGGGGGAGGAGGGTGCCATATTTCCTGGCGATCTTTTGCAAATCAGTGCGCGAAACGAGGGATTGCAGACAAAGGAGCGGCCAAATTTACGTTGCTCGGGATAAATCACTCTCGTGGCGTCCATCGAACCGCGCTCGGGCGACATCAGCATATTTCGCTTCACGTGCTTCTGACTGACCACACGCACTCCTCTTTTCCCCAAATCGCTCTGTACCCCAATATACCTGTATATATATATATTGACGATTGAATGGAGCAATATCGGCAACGTGCGAGAAATGAGACGCGTGTGAGTAGGTGTCTGCTGAATTTGCTCGCCTCCATGTGTTGCCTCGGCTTACCGACCGACCGTATCTATTGAAATTCCTCGGGTTCGCCAAAAGAGCAAAAGATGAAAGTCCACGTAGGTATATCATATATGTGCAGACTTACCTCTGCTTCCTCGCACCCAGACGCTCTCTTCTTTATTAGAGAGCTCCGACGATATTGGTTCATCTCTGCGAGTGCAGGAATACATCTTTCATCTCGTCGACGCTCGAATATACTCTCGAACTTACTGATGATATGCTTTAGCTGTTACTCAAGATTATCCCTCCCCCCCCCCCTCCTACCACCACCCCTTATTTCCTTCAATCCAATGTAACGTGGTTTTTTCTTTTTTCAATTATTATCCGATGATAATTTATTTCGCTTACCAGAACGAGTCTCTCTCGGTAACCACGCTCCAATGAGGTATGTAAATTGCATTCAAGAAAGCGCCAACTCAGATTGAGATTGAACGCCTTACGAAAGCCAATTTTGAGTTTGCTCTTTCCTCAACCGAGTCGCCGATATACCTTGGACCAAGGAACGTATATTTATTATTAACAGCCAAATGGTGCAACATCATCCCCGCGTGTTGTATCTCTCCTCCGATAAGCTGCAAGTACTAAGTATAATATACATGTATACAGAAGCTCAACTGCAGTGGCACACTTATCGGCGGAAGCCCTTTCTCTTCCAACCGTATACGGTGAATTATTACGGTCGCGGGTGGATTATCGCGTGAATTATTGCGCGACAACGACATCGCGAAAAGAAAAGGGAAAGGGAAAAAGAAATGCACAATAGGGATTACATCTCGCGAGCTACGGCGTTAACCTGTACTGCATAAAACTGTGGCGGGCACGTTAAATCATCATATTTTATGTATGTATGCTCATAACTTTGGAGGCTTTTTTCCTAAGTGAACGTGGGACAAAGAAACACACGACAACAACGGACCGAGTGACGAGGTGAACGTGAGATATCCCCACCCCCTTTCACGTGCTCTTAATTCCATATAATTAATGGACCGAGTAGCAAAGCCCTCGTTAGGTACGGATTTTTATTTTATTTTATTTTTTTTTTTTTTTTGCGGCTTTTCGGGTGAAATTTGTGAGGGGTAGGTACTACGATCAATAAATTTATCGAGCACGCGTGACTACCGTGGGAGGAGGAGGAGGTCCTGTTCACCGGTTTTTCGCTCGAACAAGATTATACGTATGGATCCTATTAAAATGCTGCGCCAGAGTTTTTTTAAACATACCAAAACCTCCGTATAGATTAAAGTACACACGAGCCGACACAAGTATACCATTGCCAATATTATCTTTTGGATAAATAGCGCCACCCCCCCTCCCACTATGTGTAGGGTTGAAGGCACGCGAGAGAAAGAGGACTCTCGCTGTTTTCGTCTATTGTTTCTTTTGCTTCAGCCCCCACCATGTCGTGAGGATCTTCCATTTTTTTTTTTTTTTTTTTTTCTTCATAGCCTCAGTTAAGTATATAAATTTATATTTGAACTCGCCGTCGAAAGAGTGAGTTTCTCTTTTCCCTCGGAAATGACATTCTCCTGTCTCTTTCTTCTTATCTCTCTTTATTGCTGCTGTGATTTCTTTTTTTTTTTCATCGCTATTACAAAAGAGAGAATAACACCGTCCTTATTGTAGTGCTCTGTAAAATCTCATGAGTGAATTAATTAAAAAACAAGAGTATTTTATTCTTTTTTATATAAATTTTTTGGTTTGTCTCCAGTAGTCGAGTTACAAATGAAAATAGTTTTCATTGCTATGGATCAATGACTTCCGAGGGTTATGATTGTCTTAGTCATTCGTGGTTACGACGCTTAAGCGCGCTTAAACGAGCCGAATTAAGAAAAAAATAAAAGAAAAAAAAAGATCAACACAATGATCCACAACCACGTGCAGCAAATAAATTCTCTTTTTTTTCTCGCGCTCGTACTCTCGATTGGTAGCATTACATCTACGTCCATTATCGAGGTAGCGTGACAAATGCCATCCTTTCATTATCGCCCTGTTCGAGCTAGCTCGTGATCCGTTTCTCGTTGAGCATCGTTTTTTCACGACCTACAGCACCACCACTCCGACACCCAAATAAATCAATTCATTTAAATTCACCTCTCTCTCTCTCTCTCTCTATCCCATCGTTCATTCCCTTATCTGCAGGTGGTTTATGTTTCGTTTGCCTCCCCCTCCCCCAACCCCGTTCTTCCTCCAACTACTCTTCTTCTATTTACTTCCCCTTCTGCAGGAGCTCGGCTAGTCTGTCCTTTTTTTCGCCCACTTTCTTTTTCCAGACCCAACCCGACACTCTCGTTATCTCTCCACCGAAAGAATGGGCTGTCGCTTTAAAGCTCGTCGACAGCGACGAGTGGACTACTGCCACGGACCGTCTACGCTGCTTTTTCTTCTCCCATCCTTCGCGTGTGTACAGCTATATATGTATATAGTACAGCTCTCACGTTCGGCCGATCCTTTAGCTGGGGGGGGGGGGGGGGGGTTGGACAACGCGTGTGTCCACGTCTGCAGCCAAGCCGCGCGGTACAACCTCTCGATCTTTGTACACATATACTCTGCAGCAACTGGCACGTATACCCATTGTGCTATCGTTCACCCCGAGCGACCCTCTTTTAATTCGATCCTCCGCACCTCGGTATTCCTCGACTGTACTGTGTGCACACCTATGAGTACGTATTTATACATATATATATATATATACGCCACCCCGAGTGTTTTACTCTCCTCTTATCGAGTTATTTTCTTTTTTATTTTCTCCCTTTTCTCCTTGTCGTTGTTCGCCCACTTCGTGCTTCGACTTTCCCATTCAGCTATTTTTTTTTTTTTTCTTCTTCTTTTGCACACCTACTACAGTCCATCCGCAGCTCGTTCTTCCACGTGCGTGACATTTTTCAGCAATTTCGGTCTCGTTCTTGTTAGACCCTCGAGCTTGATTTTTCCGAGTTTTTCTTAACCACGTCAATGCATTGTTGCAGAAAAAATATGTTTCACCGTACAATTTGGTGTATTAAAACTGAAAAAACAATCCCATACGCGTAATGTGTAGACGCCTCGATTATGTATGTTTGTGCGTTGTGATTCGTACATTTGCAAGTATACGATTGACCAACAACGCGAGTGGCACTCGGGGTAACTTCTCCCCTAATCGAAAAAAATCACGGGCGATATGTAAAAGTAAAATGATAACGTTCGTCTGTTTGTACAGTGCGGCCGATGAAGATGGACATAAAGGGAGTGGTCGGCCACGTGATCAACGGCTCGAAGGTGTTGCTTCAGTGCGAGGTGCAGGGCGCCCGGCCGCCGGCCAACGTCACTTGGTACAACGGCACCGAGATCCTCGACAAAAACAGCAGCCGGCTGGAAATGCAGGAGACGAAGCTCACCGATAACGTGAGTTTGCATATCTACGCCGACAACTTTACGCGCACCCCCTGACCTAATGATTCGCCGCAAGGTTTACTACTTGAACGTTTTAATGGTGCGATTAATCGTTTTGCAGCGTAAAATCACATCAAAGTGTTTTTTAACGCTTGTACCTGCTTCTTTGGCCCCAGACTGCGACGCGTTTTGTTACAGTGTAATAATCACTTTTTCCTGTAGCAGTCGTTTAACTTTTATTCATGAAAATTGACGGCTCTTGTGGCTAATTTAAAATACCATTCGCAGTACTGTATAATACATCCTGCATGTGAGCAATATCAGTGAGAGAGACTACCAAAGACGATATTGGTTAAACTTGAGAATTACAACTTTTTCATACAAAGTGTTGTATGCACGCGGTAACGATGATACTTTTTTTCGTAAACTCAGTCACTTGTTATCATCCATTTTTTTGTCAACTTATCGATCATTTTTGCGTTCAAAAAAAAATAAAATAAAATAAAGTAAAATAAAACAAAAAATCCGATTGTAACGATCGTGACGTGTATGAAACAAAGCAGCTTTTCTCGCGAAGCGTTGGTTTATTCTGGAGCTTACGCACCATTCCACCGCGTTTGTATGAATTTTTTTTTTTTTTTTCATTTTTGGGGATTACTACGGCTGCAGGGAAAAAAATCGATTGCCGCGCCGAACAAAAAAAGAGGGGGACGGCGCGAGCAAAAAAAAAAAAAAAAAAAAAAAGCACGACTCATTTGCTGAAAAAAATGATGTTCGAGCCAAGCTGTATTCTGTACATCATGCACACCGGATGTACATAGGTGAACTCGGCCGCAAACACGAGCGAGTAGTTGGTGTACTCATTTAAAAAATAAATTCTTATACTAAGTGAGGCTTCCTCGCTCGATTCGAAGCCGACGTATGGAGACTGGATAAAATCTTTTAGCTGCGTAATCCTCCCGTCGCCAAACGCGGGAGTCATTGTAAAATTACAAAAACAAACAAGCTCGCAACATACCGAAAAATGAGTCGGTTTCCATCAACCGGAATCCTTGAAGCTCCGTTGGGCAAAAAAAAAAAAAATTTTTTTCAACACCATCACACACATTGATACAACTCGCACCAAGACCACACGAACCTTCGATACTAATCCAGCCAGACTACACGCATCAGGGGAGAAAGCAAGAGAGAGCAAGCCGTAATTCCCGTGGTCCGTTGGTTAGCGCGCGTTATGTATGAAGGGAGCACCCACACGTGAGAGCTTCTCGTCGCGGCCGCGAGAGCGTGTGCTCCGGTAATTACGGATTCACAGCTGGCAGGTGGGTATTTATTCCGGCGTAATTAGCTCTGTTTGCCGAGCGTCTTGATATATAATACAACTCGAGGGAGCCAACTCCTGTGGACCAGGTTTTTGTGTGCGCGTGTGCCAGCCGGCTCTTTTTTTTTTTTTTTTTTTTCACCAGCGTATTTTGCTCGTACGGTGCTGCGTTGGAAAAATTTTGCAGATCCGATGTGTCGGTTTTTTCTTGTTTTCCCGTTCTTTCGTTTGGTCCGAGTAACTATGGAATGCAAACAATGGCTGCTACGGGGGGAGGGGGGATACACAAAATCCTACAGTCGGTGTAGTATCGCTTGCTTGCGAAATAAGAGAGCAGCTTTCGTTTCGGATTTCGTGAAAGTTGATGGAACTCCGGTCGACTTGTGTATATATACGTAGGTACCTACTTTCCGCCGTCTCTTTGAGAGTCAGCGCAAATTTGCTACAAAGTTTCCTTTTGTACATTACTTGGACTCCAATCTTTCTCTTTCTCTACTTTTATTTCTTTTTTTTTTTTTTTTTTTTTTTTCCCTTGATAAATACTTGTTCGCACAATAGTTACATATGAATAAAAAAACCATGCGTCGCACGGGGCTTATAAACTTATGGCAATTTAGCTGATCGCGGTCACTCTAGTGTAGGACTATCTATTTTTTGGACTGTCTTTGAAACGGATGGGTTACTTTTGCTTCTTCTCATTTGGTGAGTTGGTCGGTTGTTTGAAAACATGTGTCAAAAAGACCGCATGGAGGTAAATTTTTTTTTCTAAATTCTTCGTCCATTCGATTAAAAGCCCATCCAATTAACTTTTCCTGGTGAGCACGATTTCACTCGATTCATCATAAAATACACACGTGCACCCGACTAATCCTCCCTCAATTTTAACTTTGAATATCCGAGCTGTCAAAATGACTGATGCGCGAAATGATTTTTCGCGAAATCCCACCCTCATACGTACACGGTAAAGATACCACTTTTTTACGTGATGAAAAAAAAAAAAAAAAAAAATGTGCCATCCGACCTACTCCCAAACGCACGCGTAGGTGTCGGTCCAGCTCGTCGAGGGCGCGCATGAAAGATTCATCAAACAGCAGAAGCCATCCATCAAGCGTACTCTTGCATCTCTATCCGTATATTATACTTACACGTTGGCAACTCACTTACCCACTCCCTATTTTTTTTTTTTTGTTTTTTCCTCTGTCACTTCAACGTGTGGAGTATAGGTACATCGCGTCCTCGTCTCCGAAAATTCGAGATGATTCTGCCAGCGAGTACATTAAAAGTCGAGAGCAGATGTCCCTTGGTGCCGTGATTTCTTTCTCTTTCTGCTTGTACCGCGAAAGCTTTGAAAACCTCGTGCAATCAGGCTTCAAACGAGCTGGCGTTAAAGATAAGGAGGACGCGATCTTTCGTCGTAATGGTAACGCCGTCCCTCAGCGCGGTGGCCGGGGCGCATAATATTCACGTCTGTGTGCACTTGGTACGCTGATAGCCGGCCCAAGGGGGATAAAAAGGAAGGGAAATCATCTTTGGGGACTGCAGCGTATAACATTACTCAGACGCGCGTATACTTACACGCACCAGTGCCGCGGAGATAAGAGTAATGAAAGGGGCCGTGCGTCCTCTCTCTCCCTTTGGTTTTATTTTTGCGCGAGTTTCGTGCGGTTATATTGGAACACCTCGTGCACGGGTATACATTGACACGTGTGCCTATCTTGTACAGTGGCGAGAGAGAGCGCCAGCACTCATCTTGATCATTCGTTTCAGCTTTTGAAAGATCTGGCGCGGCAAACCCCTTTACGGAGCGCCTTGTTGTCCATTATGTACTTGAGCTTGAAAGCTATGGCGTTTCTCTTGTGTCCCGCCCGTGTTTAGGTGAGGGCTTTTTTTTTCTTTTTTTTTTTTTCACACCAGTGCTCAGTCGGGGACCGCGCGGATTTCCTCCGACGATTGGTTGGTTTCTGTTCGACAATAGGTATGCGCGTCGAGTACTTAAAACAACATTATTGAAATTGCGGTGCTGAAAATGATAATTTGGTACTATTACACGTACGGTGTCCAGTGACTTTTTTTTTTATCGCAATTAGAATAAATCATCCAGCGCAGCTCGCTGGTACAAGTCTCTGTTACGTTCGCGACGAAATGACGTAACGTTTGTCACAATGTAATAGCCCGAATGTAACGTTATACATAAAAAAAAGGGGGGGGGGAGAAAAAAAGATAATCACCCTCGTGGGTTAAGTATAGCGGCATAATGAAATGATATCGCAGAAAAAATCGAGTGCGAGTCGAGAATGTAAGGTGGGGAAGCACAACGGTTGAGCGGTTAAGGAGAGCAATTACGTCGGGGCGCCCATAGAGAAAGGGAAGGAAAAAATCGGGTTAATTTATCGAGCCCCCTCGGGCGCTTCGGTTAACGGGTCATCGTTGATCCGCTGACGCGAAAGAATCACGCGGGGCCTCCTTGTCTTTCTCCCTCTCGTTCCATCTCACTTGCACGAGGGCACGAAATATACACATATGAGGAAATCCAATCCAAATCGACCATTTTACGTCACAAAAAAAAATTAAAATTTTTTTTGAGGCACACCTTTGCAATAAATTTTTTCTTGTTCTATGTACCCTCAGAAATAAGGGAAAAATAGTGTGCAAGAAATTCAGGCTTTGTGACATTGTTTTTCACGACTCTGAAGATTTTAATCATTGATTTTCGAAAAGAGTGCATGATTCCCCGGGACACAGGTACTCTCGCGTACTGTATAGACTACTTGACATGGGCTAATGGGGACTTAGATGTATATCTAAGGTAAATCGGGGGTGCTGAACACAATGAACATGGTTACAAATCGATATCTCGATTACTTTTCGAGATATCGATATAACGAGCAACATAATCTAAAAATTACGGGGCGAAAAAAAATTTTTTTTTTTTTTGAGGCACACCTTTGAACCAAATTTTTTCTTGCTGTATATACCTCCAGAAACAAGGAAAAAATTGTGTACAAGTACTTTGGGCTTTGTGACACAGTGTTTTTTATGGCTCCGAAGGGTATAATACTTGATATTTCAAAAATACTAAGTGAACATGATACGTGCGACTTGTACTGCGTTTTTAAAGCAGCTTGTCGTTTTTATACTATACCATTTTCAATCCGATGGACCATCGACACAGTACAAAAATAAAATTAATTTCTATCTACTGCATTTTTTCTGTAATAAACTAAATCTAACAAGCGCTACATGGAATTTTACAGCTGCTGGTCATGGCAAAAGTATAGCTGATGCGATTGGAGGTACTGTTAAAGAAATGTGTGATAGACATGTTACTTTTGGCCATGATATTTTATGTGCAAATGATATGGTACAATGCATAAATAATTCTAGCAGCAAAATAAATTCATTTTGTATCGATGAAGAAAAAATTAAAATGATTGATAGTCTTGTTCCCGAAGATTTAAAGCCAGTTCCAGCAACTTCAAAAGTTCATCAAGTTATGTGGTCCAAGTCTAACAGTAAAAGTTTGTCATTCAATTATTTATCGTGCTCTCATTGTAATATAGATACTGGTTGCGAACATTATAAGATTGATAGTGTAGTTACATATGATGCGAAAGAAATTGTAAATAATGATGCTAAAAGTAAGAATATTTCACCGTTTCAATCAACAAAAAATTTCAAAGTTGGAGAGTGGGTAGTAGTAATATACGACCAGTGGTACCCTGGTCAACTTGAAAAAATTAATAAAAATGCATTAATTGTTAGATTTTTAGAGAGAACAAAAAAAAATTTTCGTTGGCCAAAGAATAATGACGTTTACACTGTATTTCCAACACAAGTACTGTGCAAAATTGATGAGCCGATTCGTATATCAAAAAAAAATATATTTAAAATAAGTGAGCGAGATTATAATGAAATAACTGCTATGTCTAATTCATGCACAATTTATAATCCCTAGTAATTTATTATAACTTCAATACTTACTGTTAAGTTATGTGAGTTATTATAAGATAATAAATAATTAATCTAAAACTATATGGTAATATTTATTCAAACTTGAAAAAATTGGTAATTTTTTTTTTTTTATGTTTTAACCGAAAACTTGATAAATTCAAGCGTCTTTTTGTTAATTAAGTCCTGTTTAATCTAGTCAGGTTCCTCAAAAAAAGAAACTTATCGTGGTATAGTATAAAAACGACAAGCTGCTTTAAAAACGCAGTACAAGTCGCACGTATCATGTTCACTTAGTATTTTTGAAATATCAAGTATTATACCCTTCGGAGCCATAAAAAACACTGTGTCACAAAGCCCAAAGTACTTGTACACAATTTTTTCCTTGTTTCTGGAGGTATATACAGCAAGAAAAAATTTGGTTCAAAGGTGTGCCTCAAAAAAAAAAAAAATTTTTTTTCGCCCCGTAATTTTTAGATTATGTTGCTCGTTATATCGATATCTCGAAAAGTAATCGAGATATCGATTTGTAACCATGTTCATTGTGTTCAGCACCCCCGATTTACCTTAGATATTCATCTAAGTCCCCATTAGCCCATGTCAAGTAGTCTATACAGTACTCTAGAGTACCTGTGTCCCGGGGAATCATGCACTCTTTTCGAAAATCAATGATTAAAATCTTCAGAGTCGTGAAAAACAATGTCACAAAGCCTGAATTTCTTGCACACTATTTTTCCCTTATTTCTGAGGGTACATAGAACAAGAAAAAATTTATTGCAAAGGTGTGCCTCAAAAAAAATTTTAATTTTTTTTTGTGACGTAAAATGGTCGATTTGGATTGGATTTCCTCATATACCTGTATACACGTTCACTGTGTGCCCGCAGGCCGATGGTACGACGCAGACGAACAGCTACATAGCCTTCACGACTACGGAGCACGACAATGGGCGCAAGTTCAGCTGCGCAGCCGTGAACTCGGTCATGCTCAAGGAGGGCAGCAAACCCATGAGGGAGACTGTCATCATGGAAGTTATGTGTGAGTACGCCCGCATACAGGTTACAACCTATCTAGATATATTTTTTTTTCCTTCTTTTTCTTCTCTTCTCTTCCCCCCCGTAATTATTCTGCGCTCACTGGCTCTTTTTCTCCCTTATGAGTCTTTTTGTCCCTTTTTAAAGTGCATTCTCCTACGCCTCTGACCGCATCCCTCCTTTAATTTTCATTAGTCATTTCGAATGGCTTTCTTATTCCCTTCATTGTATCTTTATCTCCCTGTGTATGGACTACTGTACAATTCGCGTATCCCTTGTTTTTAACTACGATCAATCTCATAAAATATATACTTATTTCAAGCCCCCCCCCCTCTCTCTCTCGTGAACAAGCTAATTGGTAATTGTTCAACCTTGTGCCTACACTTTATGCTTTTTTTCTACCAGCATGAAACACCGTGGCAAGTAAATGCCTGCACCTGCATTGTAAGCCCCATCTCTGTGGAACGCGTGAAATTTTCTTTTGAAAGGAGACCTCGCAACGTTGAGTCCAACTTTTTCCCCAGCGAAAGCTTCGCATCGGAAATTCCCTACAACTCTTGTACGTATTAGCATGTACCGTGAAAGCGCGTCGTAACGTACATCCTGGCCGTCTGTCGATCAAAATCGTGCGATAGGCATCCAATACATTATTATCCACCGATGAGAAAAAAAGATGAGGGAACTGTATATACATAGCCTTCTCTCGGAGGAAAGTACAGGTTAAAAAATGTAGAGCTACGGCTGCCTCTCCCCGTCCCTCGCGCGTGTACGCATACACTTGCACTCGCGTAGCTTGAATACATTATACCCGCGCGTACACGAGAAGCAGACGCAGAGAGGTGGCTCTTTACTGCCGTGTGCCATGCAAATTCCTCCTCTCTCGACTCATGTCACGTTCTGCCTTGTCTTTTCCTCCCATGTATACCTAGGGGCTCTCCCCCCCCCCCTTTTAGCCCTGGAAACAGCTTCTTTTTTTTTCCTCCCCGGCTTCTTCTACCTTTTCCCCTTTCTCGGGGGCACATCTCGCTAACTAGCTTTTTATACATGTACGTAAGCTCTTACCGACGTCGACGCTCCATCAAAATTACATTATTTTACGCCATGCCCTCCCCCAAAGACTCCGAGGAAGGACGGAACAAGTACAGCCTCGGATAAGGCGTCTCTTTCCCCGTGACTGTTAGAGCTGCGAAATCCGATACGCGTGTTGCGTGTAGTATATTGTTAATTGTCAAATTGTGTCACCGCAGATCCCCCAATAATACGGATGAGCCCCGAGAACGTGACTGTCAACGAGACTGATGATTTCCAGCTCTTCTGCGACTACGAAGCCAATCCGGCCAGCCTCGTCAATGTACTATGGTAAGCCTACTGGTGTTGTACCATTTCACATACACATACAGCTTTTTATTTTTATTCGGTTGGTCGATTCAAGTAATATAGAACCCGTCCTACATACGACTCGTTTATCGTATACGAGTATATTGAGATTATTACTTAAAAGATTCAATTGAATTTATATTTCAGTAGTAATATCAACGTTAGGTCAGACGAGCTGTTGTCGTCCACCGTGTCTTTCGATCATATACATTTTATCATTTTTCGATACGATGGTACCTGATACCAGAATATTGTCTCTAAAATGTTTATTTTCCATGAAGTGCAATAAATATGTGTATTATAGTTCGTCCCTAGCAATGTGAGTGCTTATTTTCAAAAAAAAAAGTCTCAAAAGTTAATATAAAAAAGTGACAAATTTACCTTTGTGAAAACGCCTTGAGACCACTGGGACGAATCGACGTCGCAAGTGCACATCTTAGAGACCAAGAAAAAGCTGATATTATCCAAAACTGATGATTCTATACGTGCTTTTTCGTGCTTTCGCAGGCAACGAGATGGCAAAAATCTGACCCTAAACGAGGAGCACTACGAGGGCGGCACGAGCGAGCTGACCTCCCTTTTGGTGAAGAACGCCTCCGCCAGCGACATCGGGAGCTACGCGTGCATCCTGGAGAACGACTTTGGTAGCTCAAAGTCGAGCGAGCCCATTGACGTCACTGTTTTGTGTACGTACATACAGTTACAAAAGATTATTCCACCAATAATTTTTTTTTTTTTTTTTTTTTCACAAATCGTTGATCCAGAAGTGACGACGTTAAATAATCACAAATTTATCACGACAAAATTTTGTTGAGCTTTTGCGAGGTCCTCTGTTATTTCATGTAGAACCGATGCAACACGTGAAACGCTTCGTTACGATTTTACGAAGAGATCTCTCGATTTGTGTTTGTTTGTTTCCCATTTTCCACTGTACGTATATCCAGGAGATTTCGGGCGATTGAAAAACATGGCTGGAAAGAAAAAAATCTACCTTTTTCTTTCTTCTTCAATACAACTGTGCTCGTTAACCGAGCATGGATCCTTGCTTGAATGGACATTCCAATGGTCAATAGCTCGAAAACAAAAAAGAAAAAGAAAACATGGCAACCACATCGTGAGTCAAAGTTTTACCTTTCAGACCGGCCGGTGGTGGAAGTGACGATGGAGCCAGACGCGCCGCTAATCGAGACCGCCCGGCTGAACGTTTCGCTGAGCTGTGACGTACTATCGGGCAACCCGAGCTACCTGAGCGCGGTGCGCTGGTACCTGGACGGCGACCTGCTCAAGGAGCTACCCGACTGCTCGCGCAACGTCTCAGCTGGGGTTTTCTGCGACATAGACCCGAGCAAACTGCTCCTAGAATCTGTCGGCAGGTCCTTCCACGGCAACTACTCGTGCGAGGGCAGGAACGAGGCAGGCTGGGGACCGATATCCCCCAATACCCCCGTCGTCGTCTACTGTGAGTACACCAGTCCCCTCTTCCTGATTCCCCTGCTCTTGCGATTGCGTCTCTGCTCCGCGTGGCAAATTTTTCGCAACTACTCGTCGGTGCTGGCGATGTATTGAAATTTTCACCTTTTTTTCCGCTCGTGCGTTCGCTAGTGTAATATTTGTGACGATGGATCAAAATCAACTTGTCAGAGAAGATGAACGAGCGAAATGATGTTTTTCGCCGACGCGGCGAATCAGGGGGAATTTTTTTGACAGCCGTATCGCGAATGCAGCTTCGCTTTGTTATTTTTACCGTATGACGCGAGAGAATCGATGCGCACGTGGTGCAAAAACGGATTTAGAGTTTCGGGCGCTCGGGAAACATTGAACATTGGTCGATTGGGGTGGTGTGGGGGGTGGTGAAAAAATAACGAGGAACAATTTTTCACGTCGATTCGCTCGTTTATTCGTGACGGGTGTTGTGTTTCTTGTTTTCAAAATTATACCGACGGCGTTACCGAGCGCACGATTTTGGAAGTTTATAACTGTTATTTCTGGAAATGGCAGCCGATGCTCAGTTGTACTAAGAATTGTAATTTAAATATGCCAGCATCAGTTTGTTTTTCATTGGAGCGAAAAATTCAATGTATGCAAATACAAGAGCTCTTACACATGTTTGTGGCAGTGGCAAACAATTTTGTTCAGTTTTCAGCTCTAATTGGCTTTCAGTTGGATAATTTTGTATAAAACGATTCAAACATATACCAGAGACTTATGGTTTTGCATTCAAAGAGTTTTTGTTTGTTTGTTGGTTTTTTCTCTTTTTTTTTATAAAGAAAAGCCCTTTTACTACCACGTTCCAACAAAAAAAAACTTTTTTCCGCTGTAACTTTTACAAAGCGCCATTTACAAAAGTTGTTTTCGAAATAGAATTTTACGTATCTTGGTATAAAAGTGGCTAAAAAAAAAAAAAAAAAATTGATTAACTTCATTTTAACTGAGTAACAAAATGTAATAAAAAAAAATACGGTTTTTGAAGAGAAATCCTTTTTCGGCATCCAATTGTAAGTTGTTTATCAAACATTCCAAGAAAACGTTGAGCAAAAGCCACTAATCCGAAAAATTTTCTTCGATTGGAGCCAAAGGGTAAAGTTTCACGTAAATTTTTCTTTTTCCCACCCACTGTACAGATAAACCGGGACCCGCATCGATATCGTACGAGCCGAAGAAGGTGGTGAAGAAGGAGCCGCTCAACATAACGTGTTCGGTCGACGACCCGGGCCGTCCCGCGGCGACGAGCTTCAAGTGGTACCGAGGCCTCATGCGCCTTTCCGAGGAGCGGGAGTCCGTCTTTCGCGCGGACAAGGTCAGACTGGAGTACCGCGACAACTACACCTGCATGGCCCACAACGACGCCGGTGACGGCGATCCCGCCTCCACCTTTATTGACATTTCTGGTAATTTGTAACACCCAATTAATGGTCAAAAATCAAATCAAAAATAAGGATGAGCAATTTTTTTTTCCCTCACTGGGTCTCGTCTGGAGAGTGCAAGGAAAGGTAAATGGGAATTTTTTTTGTCCTTCCGCGCGTAGCCCCACCGGCCTTTATAAAAAAGCTGCCCCAACTGGTGGGCTTTGTGTACAACGCGACAAACGTGAGCCTCGAGTGCCACATCGAGTGCTCGCCGCTGTGCGATATAGTGTGGCTGAAGAACAACCGGTCCATCGATTTCGGCCGGACCCGCAAGTACTACGTGGAGAACGGCCGACTGGCGCCGAATCGCAGCACCGATGACTTTGAGAGCATCAGCTCGTCCCTCATCTGGAACCTCACGGCTTGGCCCTCGGGACAGCTCGACCGTATAATCGACAACGACAGCACCTTTACCTGCATGAGCACCTCCAACGGCATCGGGCCCGGCGTCTCCAGTACCGTGAAGATCGAGGTCTACTGTAAGAGAATATAATTATTGTATTGTTACCTTATACCGAACAATCATCATGATTATAATGCGTGGGGTCACATTCGTGCCCAAAGTATACATACGCGCAATAAGAATAAAACGTCGATAACTTGGTTAAAAGCACCTCGAGTTTGCTTATTCACAATAATCATCTTCGATAAGGATATATTTCTCGTGTGTGTTAAAACCTCAAATCAAATTAAGACGATTTACTCCCGTTGTAGTAAATAAACGCGTCGTTTGTATTCGTAAATCTAATATTTATCTTCTTGGTAAATTTGTTTAGCTTTTTCATAAAACGGGATACTCAAGTGTAGGGATTATTAACCATCGGTATGTAATGTATAAGCTTGTGCGGTAGTGCTAACGTTGGGGTTGTTTCGCACTTTCCGCAGTCCCGCCCGAGGGCCTCACGATTTCGAGGAGCAAAGTAAACGTCGTCGTGGACAACATACCGGAGCCAATCCAGTGCAGCGCCAACGCCCGACCGGATCCTCAGTACCGTTGGTACCGCGAAGGCAAGTCCGAGATCATATCCGAGGGTCCGGTGCTCCACTTCAAGACGCCCTTTCCGCGCGCCAGCCGCGGCACCTACGTCTGCCAAGCCAGCAACAAAATCGGCAGCGCCACCATATCCACCTACATCAACGTGCAGTGTCAGTTGCT
This sequence comes from Copidosoma floridanum, assembly GCF_000648655.2. The sequence goes on along the minus strand of NW_019379602.1, from coordinate 1,852,327 downwards.
CATAACAATTATAATAATTAATTTAAACCAACATCTACCATAATTATTATACCGCACATTTTTATGCCGAGCTAGTTTATTCTTAAATTGATTGTTTTGTTTTCCATTTTCATTTTTATTTTCACGGAAATCAGACCCAATGAATCACTTTGCTCGTGTTTGTACTTTTATAAATAAATACTCGTGGAAAACTCGTTTGATTCGAGCAAAGCTCAATGGCCCAAAAACAAAAATAATGATTTTCGCTCGATCGGTCGTTCGCGAGTTTATTTTTTCGTTTTATCACGATTCAACGCCGAAACCAGAGATATTAATTAAAAATCTGCAACTCGCTCCCCGATGCAACGATAAATGATGAAAAACCCGCTCAAAGGTGAGCCACCCTCTCTCTCTCCCTTTTTTAATTTACGAAAAAATAAACGAGCAAAGCGTACACGCGTAAAAATTGGGGAAAAAAAAGAAAAAAAAAAAAAAAAATCTCTACACCCTTTTATCACGACCTGGACCTCGACACCCTCGATTAAAAATGTAAATCCCGTAGTCCTTCGAAACGACTTATGGTTTATCGCGGCTGCCCAACGAGGTCGTGGAATCCGCGGGGACGTTTTTTAAACTCTGCCGAGTGGGTGTGAATAAAAAAGCCCATATGGAAATGTGGAAGGCAAAAGAGTGGAGATAGCGTAACTAGTGTGCCCGGGCTTCGCAAAAGTACCTACAGAAAGAAAGAGTCGAAAAGGACGCGATAGTCGGAGAGTATAGCACGCCTATAGGGCGTATAGTAGACGAGAGTGATGAGCGAGTAAGATAGAGCGATCGTGCTCAGCTTGTGTACGCATGTGACGGTAAAAATCGTCGTCCCGCAGACAAGCCCGAGTGCCAAGTCGATAAGGAGGTAATGGACGGAAAGGATTACGTGGTGTGCAGCGCTGAGGGCAACCCTACGGATTACAGTTTCAAATGGTCCCTCAAGAGCGACAACGACACGATCGAACAGGTCCCGATGACGCTCGCCGGCAGAAATTACCTGCCCCTCGACGACTCCGTCTCCAATCCGAGGACCTACGTCTGCGTCGCCAACAACAGCATCGGCCAGTCCAGTCCTTGCGAGCGACACGTTCTTGGTTAGTATACCTATTATGACACGTAATTATGGATATATACTTGTGCGATGAGTACGACGAGCAACGTTTATTAAATTAATGGCACTACTGGCCAATCATTAGCATAGTTATTGCCATTTAAATACGAGAACTCGTTGCTCATAGCTGTGTAAAGCAGTGTACAGCAAAGAAATACGCTTTTTGTCACCCATACGTGTGTACATGTATTTTCGGTTTGCCGCATTTAATTTACACAGCTGCAGAATTACGTGCGAATGTATAGGTGGAAGGAGCTCCTTGAGAGCTGAGTTACCGGATTCTCATGAATGTTTTTTTTTTTTTTTTTGTCGGAATTTTCCGTGCCGCGCGGGTGTGTTGAGAGCTATTAAAAACCAAGTGCTCGGCTCTCGCTAAACTTCCTTTTTTTTTTTTTTTTCATCGAGGGCGCGGGTGAAAAATTTTAATCGCGAAATAACGAAGTGAAATTAAAAACTTTGCGGCGCGTGAATTTTGAAGTGGGGCGAAAAATCTCGTGTGCCATATATCCAAGATATCGTCTTGATGGCGTTTCACGCGCTCTTCAACAAATCGCAAATTATCCACGGCCTCTCTCGCTCGACACTGCTCACCCACTTCGTACTAATGAGTGACTGCGAAAACCTGGATTTAACACGTACACTCGAGCTCGCATGCTCCTGCGCTTTTTGCTTATTTATGCTTCTATTTATAAACGGCCGTTTCATAATGATTTCAAATTCATAATTATTTCCATTAGCGAAATCATACGAGAAAAAATTGTCACACTTTTTTTCTTTTTCAAACAAATTTTATGTTTCTACGCAGCAATGAGAAAGTAAGCGAGCAAAACCTATTTTGTTTCAATATTGTAATATTACAAGGTTTTTTGTTATTCTTTTATTTTTTTTCTTCTAACTTTCGCCCATCAATTTTGTTTCTGTAGCGCACCAAGGACTAGATAGTAGTAAGTTGATACTTTTAACATTTTCGTCTATTTAGATGGATGTATCGTTAGTACTTGAATATCATATAAATGTTTGTCAAACATACTATAAGGTTTATGTTGATACACGTATTTTAACGTCTTAAAGTATTATCTTACTTGAATAACCTCACATATTTCAAGCTGAGTGTAAGGTGATTCTTTAACATTCTTAAAAAAATAAATAATAATAATAATTTAATATTGTTTACCAATAATGCCACAATGCGATGGATATGTAAATAATTTTTAATGCATGCTACACGGCTACAGAATACTAAAAATAGTTGCATGTAACGAGCACGAAAAAAAAAAAAAAAATTAATCGCTCGTTCGCTCGAAAGAAATGTATTTTATTTTGCTGGCATTTTTTAAATTTAGTTTTCGACTAGTTAGTAGATCGTGAAAAAAAGGGGCTCGCAACCTTATTCAAAGATAATTTAGAAATATGAAAGAAATAAGGGAAACGGGAGAAAATAGAAAGTATAGTAGAAGTAATAAATTATGGTGAAAAAGTCTGAGAGTCACAAAAATAATATTTCTCTTTGCAAGAGACTCGTACCGTACGAGACTGTCAAAGTATCTCGCGGATAAATATTTGCTTTAGAGTTGTAATATATCAGATGAAAAATCGAGTGTAATGAGTAAGTTTTTACGATCACGAGACCAGTATTTTTTTTTTTTTTTTTTTTTCTTATTATTCAATATTTGATAAAACTCATACGGTTTAATTTTTGTCAGCACCAGTAACTGCAGTAATAAAAAAGAGAATGTTTGTATTTACTAACTCGCGAAACAAATGGTAAAGAAAAAAAAGATCTTAAAAAACTCTGTTTTGGTCAATTAATATTCTAGCTAGCGTTCCCTGGTGGATGAGATTGGATGGTGACATGCTGGTCATCGCGATCGCCACGACGGTCATCGTCATACTTATTATCATCGTTGTCTGCGTCATTATTTTCCTCATGTGCCGGCGCAAGCACAGCAAACTGAAATGTAAGTTGACGCTTTTAACTAAAAAATACTCATCTTTTTATCAAAAATATACAATACTGATTGAAAAGATGCATCTTGAAGCCGCTAACTGCGTACGATGAAACATGAAAAAATGAAAATCTATTGTCATGTATCATCATCATCGTGTAAGTAACGAAGCTACATCACCTTTGAGTATATATATATATATGAAATCCATCAGTCTCGGTGAAATAATGAAACATTGTAGTCGAGACAAGTAAAGACTTGCACCAATCAACAACACGTATTCATCGTAAATACTTTTAAATGTGTTTTGTTTCTCTGTTGCTCGAACACCCATCCTCGCTAAATAAATCTGGACACCTCGACCGTATCCAATCACGCACACTCACACAGACAGTAGCCGAGTGGTCGAACTGGCAGAGCGTGAACAGTAAGTATATACATTGCTCCGTCTCCGCTTTTTCATCACTAATCGATGAACAATTGTATACCCTCGATCTCGCTACTATACAACCTACACGTTACCACATACGCATGCACACGTATAAATGGCACAATTGTATTTCTTATGGCACTCTATCGGCCTATCCAATAATCCTCTTGCATGCGCCTCCATACTGTACTACAATTACCGAAGGTGAGAGATATCTGATGCTCTTCTTCCACCAATCCGACTGCAAGAGGGACTTCAAAGGTCAATAGTGGCCTCGTGTATTTATACCGGGGTTAGATAGATGCAATGTTTTTCCCTCGTCTCTTATCGCCGAATCGCAGTAAGTGATCTATCTTTAATTTGTTGCTCCGTAAATTTCCGGAAAAGCGGAGGAGGTCGATCTTTTTAATTGTGCGGACATTTTTGCTCAACTCTGTTCGTAAATGTGGATATTGTTTTTCTCTTCGTAGAACTGAAAATTTAAAATTAAACCAAACTCGTGTACTTGGGAGAGAAAAAAATTTGCTGGAATTTTCGCTGTAAAATTACGAACAAAGAATTTTTACTGTCATCTGTACCGTATCTTAACGCTTTGACAAGCTCAAACAAATGTTACATATATGAAAGAAAAATAAAAATTATCACGAAACTATGATAAAAATGACAGTAAAAATTCTGACGTCCCCACTTTGCTATTTTTTTTTTATTTAACCTGTAACCTGTATCTCGTCGCACATTTACGCGCGAGTACATACACAAAAAGCTCGAAAAGGTTACACGAATGTTAATTCATACAATTTCGAGAAAACGAGCGAGCGCACGGTTTTAAAGGCTCAATCAACGATCGGCCATTGGAGGAAGTCCTGAGATTCACAGTCGGAGATAGAGAGAGAGAGAGAAAGAGACTCATTTGAGATGAAAAAGCTCAATCATCTCTTTTTCCCGCTTTTCAGGGAAAGGCGCGCCCGCTGCGTTTGATCTCGGACTTGGTTATCCCGCGAGCCCCGTACTCCCTCGGGCAACTTCCAAGAGCTGCTTGACATTCGATTGTTCGGCCACTGTTGCCGGGTACAATGTTATGTACCATCCATCGAAGTGATAAAACATCGTCAAGCGTCGATTATCCACGCCAAGCTACACTTGTATGTGTGTGTGTGGGTAATGAGAAAAATTATTGTTGGTCTCGTCGAGCCCACGTATGTTTCGGTAAACGCGTTCACGACAATCCCGGTACCTGCAAACACGACGACGACGCTAACAGTCGAGCGACCTCGAGAATGTCAAAATTCCTCCGAAAGAAAAAATAGCGTAGGGATGAAAAACACTTTCTCCTCCCCCGTCGTCTCGACGCGCTAGAAGAGAAAAAGAGAGAAAAAAAAAAAGATGTAAAAGCCACCCCCGACTCGCTTACATAATTCTCCCTCGCGCCCGCGTAACGAGAAAAAGATGAAGGCATCGGGATGAAGGCAGACGACGACGATGCGCATCCCTCGCATAATTGAGCAAAGCCGCTCGCTGCTGCGTCGCGCTAATGGCTCGAGTCGTGAATTCTTCCCCCTATCCTTCCCTCCTCTCTTACTCTCTCTCTCTTGTGATGGGTGTATTATTGATCTGCTGATAAAACAGTGGGCCAATCGATAGCGATCCGTGGCATATGTATAAGGGGGTGCATTGTGATTTTGGAGCTTTTAGAAGCCCCGGAGTGTACCTATTACCAATTTTTGCTCGCACTCGTCATCTCGGGTTTATTTTCTATACTCTAACAGGATTTAAGAGCTCCGCGGAGCGGTATTAATTAATTGCCACTGGTGGTACTGCAGGATTGCACATCCCAGAAAGCAGCTTTACTGAAAAATTTAGCTGCGAGAAAATGAGAAACAGTTAGGAAGTTCGAAATTTGAGGGCGACGAGCTCAACGGTAAGGAAAGAAATTAATCAACTGAGCGTAACCACTATTTTTTTTTTCGAGGAGAGGGCGAAGATTCTGGGAGTGCTGGCTTTTTTTTCACATCCGTGGGCGCAGACAGCTTTTGGAAAAAGGAACGATAAGCCCTCGCTTGCCTTGGAAAATGAAAATACTTTTCCAGAAGAGCGCAAGCTCCCTTCGGGTGAATGACCTTTTTTACCCTCTGGTGTATCGGTGACCTTTACACTTTATTTACTATTTATTAAAGATGGGCCGTGTCAATGATTAAAGTTGTTTCTGCAACACAATCAAGTTTTCCACCTACATATATATATATATACACATAATTCCATAAAGAAAGTACTCTCTGCTTCGCAGCTGTGTTTCACACGCGACAGCCATCAGCTTTTGCTACTCTCTTTTGTGCCTTGTACAAGTACCCTATAACTCATGCTGCTGATGCTGTGGTCATTCTATTTCTGTATTGTTTCCACTGGCACTGGCTTAACATTTATCGTTTTCGCCAAAGGTCGGTAGTTGGGAGAGCAGAAAGCGGCTGCGAACAAAAAAAATGGCCAAGAAGACAGGTCACAAAGGTAAGCTATTGGTGGCGACTACACTCCCGTCATTGTGGTTGCCGTTTGATGTGTCCCATTGCAAGGGGCAAGAATACTACCTTTTTTTTTTTACAAAGGCACTTGTATCTTACGTCTGAAATTTCCGGGTCACGATATCAGTAACTAACTCGTGTGTCTATGCGCTAAAAAGGCGTAGGCGTGGTTTTACTTTACATGTATAAAATATGTATTTGCAACAGCACGAAATTATCAAGTGGCCAGCTCTATTCGATTGGAAAAAAAACAACAAAAACGAAAAAACAACATTTCAAGATTAAAATTACCTTAGAACACGTTTTTTTTTTTTTGTTTTTTTTTGCCTTTTTTTCTACAGTCCCGTATGTATTATTTTTTATTTGTTTTCAAGTGAAAACTTGGTTAAATAGTCGACAACGACATACCCCAGTATCTCGTCCGATCACTCGGTCGAATGAAAAATAATTGATTCCAAGGATGACCGATAAAAGAAAAGAAGAGAAGAAAAACCTGACAAACGCCAGTGAAAAATGCTTCTCTTAAATTATATACCCGTATACGGAAGAGCGTGGGGGGAGAAAGGTAGCTGTCCGCGTGGGTATTAATGTCACGGCCGACTGTAGAAAGAGAAACAATAGCTTGCAGCAACAGCCCGAGCTCCGTACCTGCGTATGAATAGCCCTCCTCCCACCCCCGGAAAGTGCCGTCGCGCTTAATACACGCCTACATATCTATACACCCGTTGGTGGGAAAAGGAAGCGCGGCGCGATATTTATCGTGGACCAGGGGTCATCCTCATCGAATCCGCGGAAGCCTCTCGGAAACGCGATCGGTCGAACGGTGCAGTTTCCCCCTTTTGCGTGCGCGAGATTTATGAGACGCACTCGAGGCCGGCGTGTATACGCGTGTAGGCACTGGTCTCTCCCGCTGGGAACTGAGAGGTTGTTTACGGGGGTGCGAACACCTCGATGGCCCCTCCTCCGATCGCCGAGGAATCTCTCATCATTTTTCCAAAGCATCCGTCACTTTTGCTCTCATTATCGCGCTCTGTTCTTCGCACCGAAGTTGGGGGAGCTATAGACAATCAAAGGGAAAGCATTTTGTTTTTCAACAGTAAAAAAATTATCCTCCCCAGCGAAAAAAAAAAAAAAAAATGAAATGGTTTTTTTTTTTACAAAAAATATCCTTCCAGCGTTGGTTATTTGAATTGCGACTGATGAATTTCGCCCTTTTTTCCAACATCACGGTATTTCAAGGATTTGCTCACTTTGCCGTCGAAAATAATTTCTCTGGAATCCCGTGTTCCTCGTGCCAAACGCGATTTCCCTTTGCCCTTGCTCCGATAATTAACTCTCAGTGCTCTCTCTGGCAAAGTGTATAGCCAAGCTTCTCGGAAAATGCCGTAAAAGCTCGAACTGATTTTTAATAAAAACAGCTTCACCGGCCCTCGGACGTTGTTGTGTTACATCCGCTGGAGCTGCAACATCGAATGCACCCTAGTCGAGTTGAAATTCCAATGTAACTCGGTTTCTCGAGCACAGACCAACTACAATCAATTGCCAATACAAATTACTTACGAGCTGATTCTCGAATCGTGTGTGCGACACATCGCCGAGGACTCGCCAAACTAATTAGCGTTTCAACGGAAATAAAATAAATGCACGCGAAGCACAAAGCAACGCTTATCGTGTGCGGGACTCTCTCACCGCTGGAAAGCCACATTCTCATCCACCGTCTGGCAATTTTGGCATATTGTATAAATACGATCCTCGTTCACAGGTATTTACCGGCGCATGAATTCCTATAGGCTCGTGTATATATATATACGTCTCATTTACAAAAAGTGGGAATTTATTATATACATGAATTTAAATACGCCCAACGGACTGTTTATCGAATAATAAGTACAATAGGTATTTATTTTGGTGGAAGAGTACAGCAAAAAAAAAAAAAAAAGAAAAGAAAAAAAAAAAAAAAGAAAAAACGTGGATGAAAGTGATTGCCGTAGCGCTCGAATTTGCAAAGAAAGACACTCGGGCCTTGATGAGTAAAAACCCGTAGTACGCACTACTGGATATTAATGGGGTATGCCAGTAGCGCGTTGCCCCGATCCTCGTGGGGTGTGATGATGTTTAGACAAAAGAAACAGGTATGAAAGGGAGGTACGGACGAACCGCAGGAAGCCAAGTGTTTACCCGGCCCTCAGTCAACTGTTGCCTTTACCTCATCTACCTCCTGTGCTCCCTATTTCACTTGGTGATGCACTACTTGTTTGCTTCTGCCTTCGTTGTTTATCCCCGCGTTAAGGCATACAGCTCGGGGCGAACGTTAAGTATTCGGCTTAACCGAGACCTCAGGAACTCATTTTTTATCCTTACTCTCTATTTCTATTCTATTCTATAATGGTGGTGGTGGTGGTGGTGATTTTGGGTTAGACGTTTAGCCATAAAGTCTAAACATTCGAGTCAAATAGTGTATTCATATTGGTGGAAGTAACTTGTTACGTCATTTGTTCGAGGAAGAGTATACGTATGATGTATGTCGCATATATATGTGATAGTAACGGCGCCTCATTGGACAAAAGGTACCATATCCTCCAAATATCGAATTTTCGGTTAAACTGGAGCAAAAAAAGGTTTTCTGGGTCCATTGATAATTCATATGGTATTTTGTTCCCTCGAAGCGTCGATAAACCAGGAACGTCCGAGCACACGTTGACTCGTACTACTTACTGCCCGGTTCCCGCATCTCGCGACGACTCTTCCTCGAATAAGCCTTGATTTACGATTGATAAGACAAAACACTCGTGTTGCCCACATAAAGTCCCGACGGTGGGCCGCCGTCTCCTTCGGCCTCGTCCATCCACTCGACACCAGCCACGAACGGCCAGTCGCAGCAGCAGCCACCAGCGCCTCGTTGGCCCCTAAAGCCGGGCGTCCTCGTGCATATCAATCGCACGCATAGCATGCGCTCCGGCCTGACGATCAGCCCCCGACTGAACTCGGTCCTCTCGGGCTCGGCCGGTGGCTCCATATCCTCCGGCTCCCGGCTACGACTGCCCCCGAGCTCGCCCACCAGCGCCGGCACCTCGGACTCGATCCCTCTGACCGGGGCGAGCGAGTCCCTGGCCCACGAGGCCGAAGTGCCTGCCTCCATGCGAGCACCCGTTCGGCCCTTCAAGCGTACCTCCAAGGACGAGGCGGCTGTCTCGCAGGTGAGGAACCACAGACGCCACCGCCACCAGCAGCATAATGACGAGGGGGTGTTGGCGCGCGCCAGCCGCATTCGGGCGATGTTTGCAGGCTCCCAGCTCAAGGACTCGGATACCTTCCCTGGCATATCTCGCGGCAAGACAGGTGAGGCTCGTATAAGTACTGCACGGCTCACTGTATCTCTCTCTCTCTCTCTACTCCTGTGCTTCGTATACACCCACGTATAATTACTTTCGTGGCTGGATGTTTTTTTTTTTTTTTTTTTCCACCGGTTATCGATGGCACTGTCGTTGCACATCGTTGCTGATTGCGACACTGCTCGGGCGTTTCGATGACAACGCGCGTGCAGGCTCTGATGAAAACTTGGATTGCCATCGGTAGAGCGTGTTTGAGCATTATGATATAGCGACGGTACAAATCCAAGCTCGTCGGGCCAAAAGACGCACGTACGCGCACATGTACCTGTTCGAGAAAAAGTTGCCGCGCAACGGAGCCGAAGTGAATTCCTTTTGAGCTGGGGTTCGTCTACGCGAGCACATTTACCTATATTTACGAGCCAACACGCGATTCGTATGTATCGAAAAGCGAATCCTCGCGAAATCGCGCTCACCTTTTTTCCGGCGAAGTTACGTATACCCGTACGGATGTGTGCGAGCTTACGCTCCGATGAACAATTTTACGTCGGAATGAACGCTTCCCCACCCATTCGTCTAGCGTCTGTTGTACTCCTGAGTCTCGATTTTGTACTTTCAAATGGATTTTAATCTCACGCAGCGTTTTCGTGCAGTTGCGATGTGTGGAAGAAAAAAAAAAATTTTTTTTTTTTGTTTTTTTTTGTTTTTGTTTTTTTTTTAATATTACAAATCCTGTTTTTGGATGCGTTTTAGTGAGGGGTGAAATAGCTACTATTTTTGGTTGAAATCCTTTTTTAGACAACAACCATTTGGGAAGGGAAAATACATCAAACAGTTTCCACGGTGTGCATCTCAACATTGCAGAGGCATATTTGTTCATCCAGGCAACTCGTTACCATCACGTACGTTAATCCCCCATAGGGAAACTTTTTTTTTTTTATTCTTTTGTGAGACACTGATTATTCCGACGATGGTTAAAGTTGATCGCCCTATTCCAAGAGATAACTCTGCGGGGGCCCGAGTATCGCAACGTCGTTATTCCTTACAAAAGTAAACGCGCATACAGTCGCTCGACTGACCATCTATAGCGGACTAGGTACCAACGGAGTGGGAGGAACGTCTGCGATTGACGCTTGGAAGCTTGGCAGGGGCTGCACCGCAAGGGGGGGGGGAACCAAGCCGCACTTATCGACACTTCCCGACAAGCCGATATGCAACCCTTGAAACCGGCTGCTGACCGACGTAATCACTTCCAGTCCGTGTTGGATACCTACCCCCGGGGCATCGACCCATACGTACCTCGGGCTTTCACGAGAGCCGTACAGTGATTTCATTTCACTCTATCGATCTCCCTTCCCTTTTTTGAGGGAGGGAGATATCTCATTGTGCGGGTCGTCATTACCATTTTTTTTGTTCCTCCACCAAGTCCATCCTTTCTCATTGTCGTGCACCACAGAGCTCTGCGTGTTGCTCTTTGAATTTCAAATGGATCCAACTCGTTTAAATTAATGGGCCCAACTTTGTTTACACGACCTGATGGAATTTTAAAGCGAATGCTCGATCATTGCGCCCTAGCTCGACTCTTTCGCGTTTATAAGGTTGCCACTCGTTTTGATGATTCCGCGAGAATCCAGGGGTGGGTAGGGGGTAAAAATGTCTCGGTCGCGCAACAACCGGGGAGTCAGCAACACGATCCGTTATTGATCTATCAGGCGACTATAGGCAGTGTGCAGGATGTACATTCATAGGTAAAGAGGGTGTACATATGTTTAAAGAGAAAGAAAATAAAAGTAGTAGGAGCCTCCACGGGATGAGGGAGAAGAGGGTCGACAATTCTCGGGAGAGCGATGCTCTGTTTATCCCGAGATGACCACGTGGATGTGGGTGGTCGTACATGGCCTGTGTTTTGCCCATGTCTCGCGACGACAAAACTCTGCGATAGCTTGTACACATGTATACTTTTCTCGTTATTTACTGAAATATACGTCATCGAGGTATATAACTGTTCCTATGCCCCAGTACACGAGGATACATCTTTAAAATTACTTTTGTCGGTAGTTGTAACTGCAAGTACTTCTGCAAAAAAATAGATTACAAAACGTGGATAAACACGGAAATGTTGCAAAGTTTCATTATTTTGATTGAGAATTTGTATTTATTATAAATTGAGTGATGTATAAAGTTTTTTTGTCTCCGGACTCTCAGTTGGCGTGCATTTTTACCCATTAAAAATCATTTGACGTTGTATAACGTGTGACTGTAAAATATAGATAATACGTTGCTTCATTGGATAATACGTTGCTTCATTGGGTAATTATTAGAAACATTAATTACAACGTTTATTTGTTGCTACGAAGTGGGTATACGTAATGTCTGGGAAAAAAAAAAATTTTCTTCCACTTCAACTGCAGTACAGCTCTGGTGCATGTTGTGTTTTATTTATGCTTCAATCTGAAACGCAACAAACTTCAACGCCAGAAGTTATTACGTCAACAACTGTTTGTCTTGTTTTCTTACATCATTAAAAATGGGTGATAATTTTATTTTTATTCGATTAAAAAAGCAGATTACGTATGCACCTATTCGAACCACTAACGGAGATGAGTTGCTTTTTTCAATTAAAAAATTTAACGTAATGACAATCCTCTTTTCCTGGCTAAAGCCTATTAATGTGAGTTTTTTTTTCCTGAATCGTCGTTCACATAATACGTATAAGTGTATACAATAAGTAAGTGTACGCAGCACCAGAAAAGCTTTATTGAAAGGAAAAAAATAAAATAAAAAATTTTTTTTTAAAACCACGCGTTGTACCAGCCAAACGGCGTAAATAACGAGAAACTCCCTCGACACGATGAATAATGCGCTTTTGGACATTTATCTATTTCACCGAACCATTGCCATAGATCAGCCCCCGCGTAGGTACACGCGTCAGCGCGAAATAGCACCGGTACACGCATCAGGGGTGCGATGCGCGCTTTGGCTCGAGCAGCGACACCAGATCCATTTTTCCATTTTCCCATCCATTGACGTGCGCTCCGCGGCCCGTAATCCGAGCCATTTTCGCGCCCATTCTGCCCCACGCGTCAACACACACATATAACGTATATACACATATATTTGTATGGCACGAGAGTCCAGGCGCGTATATGGAGGTGTACAGCAGCATCCCGGGAAACACGAGAGATTCCTGCCATTGTGGGAAACGACGAGATCTTTATTTCCGTGGCTCAAAGAGGAGTGGGTGCGGGGAGGTGGAGGAAGCTCCCCTTGACTTTTTCCGGCTCTCTTTCGTGCGTGCTTTGGGAAATTCGATACCCTCTTACTCGTATACTATATCACATTTTACGGATGCAAGCGCGGAAATCTGACTCTCGCGAATCCATGCACGCCTTGATGCCTGTACTGATGCATATATATATATATATATATAACTCTANGTAGATTTCCACATACTAAAAATTTTTTTTTTTCATACCCTGTGATTCGAAAATATTAGATACGTCATCTTTCAATATTTCAAATTTCGGACATGATTGATACTTATTCAAAAGAAAATAAAGGAAAATTTTCTTGAAAACCCAATAGTTAAAAATTAAAAATTTTTTTTTTTCATCCTATGTGCAGAACTTTTTAGATGCAGGTCATGACTAACCCTTTATCGTTCCAAACTCGAATTCAACTATCGAAAAATGTCGACTTAAATTCTAGCTCTTTTATCTCGAGAGCAAAGCAAACAAAAGCCAAGTGAAACTCATTCGATGCATTTCGATTCAAATTGATGTTTTCATACAACGAACGACGTTTTTTCTTCTCAAACGAAGCAATAAAATTTGAGATATCACCTCATTTCAAAGCCGAAAAATCAAGGACACCCCGAACTGGATGTAAATGCTCGTACAAGTCTCAGACATCGTTGTATAGACTACCACGGTATAAAAATAGAAGCCATTATCTCTTTCAGGCGACGCAACTATACGATGATGTTCACCCAGACACATCTCGAGATCGCATACCGTAGACTCGAATGAATAAACAAAACGCATGAAATTCGAGGATTTTACGATCCACGGGTGGTATAAATTTATCTTCGGCTTCCATTACGCCTTGAGAATGACTGTCGGGAAGCATTACGGTAACGTTTGACACGTCATTTCACCGAGACTACACAACTGGCGAAGCGTCTCCCTCCTCGCGCGTGTAGGTACAAAAATACACACGGGGTATCAATATCCGTTGTACGTATCTATTTCACGAATCAGCGGGATATCGGGGAACAAAAACATATATACAACAGCAGAATGAGTTCGAGATACGAGCAGCGCATCGGAAAATCTTCCCTCGGTTTTTTCGATTCCGTCGCGATGCGTTATATATACCAAAACGTATGTATACCTACGTGTATCGAATGACGCGCGAGCACAGCGAGAACACCTGTCCCCATTTTCTCGGGCACGCGTAATACGAAATTACTTTGCTCCGGGGGAGGAGCGGTTGGAGCCAAAGCGCCGTGAACAGGTATAATATATATGTATTTATACGTAATAGCAAACGCATGTGTGTGTCCCCCTGCAGCCGTGACGTACAAGAGAATAGAAACACGCCGGCCACAGCAGCAAGAGCCGGAACCAGCCGAGGGCTCGTCTTTGGATCTCAAGCGAAATCGAGCATCCGATGAGCATTGGGTGTCCCACTGCGGCAGGAACAACGTGTCCCGTAAGCGCAAAAAACCCGGGGCTGGTACGTATATATGTGTGTATATATATTTTTTACATAAGATGCACACCCCTCTGTATTACATACCTCACATTGTTGTCATTATCATGGTTGTTTGTAAGGTGGTGAGTGGTTTGACTATTTCGCTTGGGCATGAGATTTAGATTCCACCAACAGAAGTAATCGAGCCAGAGCTTATTTTTTTGTAAAGGTTCCATATTTTATAATGATAGGCATACTTATTTTTTAATTGTAAAACTACCGAAATGGCGTTCAAAAAATTTTCACTTTTGCGTGATGTTTTTTNCGTATTTATATATATATATCTTTCTCTTTTACGCGCTTTTTAATCTGCTTCTCTCTGCGCTTGCCATGTCGATTTTTTCACTTACGAGTACGACAAAGCGGTGAAAGCAGCATAGGCGCATATACATGCATATACATGGACACGGTCAACAATGAAGCAGTAGCCCCTTAACGAAGGGTATTTAAGCGAGATGGAGGCACGAGAAAGGTATAAGCCCATTGTTCAACTGTGTGCCTCGCACTGGCTATATATGTGTATACAACAGGCGGGCCAAGCCTCGACCGTGGCTTGCGATTCACAATCGCGGTCGTCCTCGGTTTGGCTTCCCTTTGTTTTGTCCTTTTTCGCGTCCATAGATGTACGTACGCGCTGTATATAGGTGTTTCGCAACGGCACGGGCTTTCCTTTATGCTTTGCTCCCGTTTCGGTCCGAAGCTTTCGCGCGTTTGATTATCGTATACACATATAGCTCCCACCTCGCGCTTTACAGTTTACGAAAGTTTGTTTGTTTGTTCGATGCTTCTTTTTTTTTTTTTTTTTTTTTTTTTGTTCTGTACTGCCAAATCACTGCATGTATCGCTGAATAATGAACAAAGTTACACCTCGAAAGTGGTACACATTTTTCATTCGAGCGTATATGATGAAACATACAATGCTCGAGCACCAGAGAGATTATTAATTTTTAGGGCACAGACAAAACGACACATGCACCTCGTTGCACACTCACGAAAATATTGATGTAGATGCACTGAAACTCGATGGTGATGATTTGTGAGTCGTACAGAATGATGCCTGCAGGTTAGAGGGACCGTAGGTGTATGAATTTACCAAATTATTGTTATTATGTTGTTACAACTATGGCTAATATTTTTTTTGGTCACTGAAAGACTTTACTGATTCAATAGAAAAATCCATTGTATTGGTCAATTTTTTGTACAAATATGACTGTACAGTTGATGGTGGTGAAAGTATTTATAAATATAACCCTCTCACTGGTGATGGAAGTAACGATCACGTATACATTGTAGTTGTTTCCGTATCGCTATCAATAAAACATTTATTGATGCAATATTATGAATTTTAACTCGTGGAACGTGGAAAATGTAAATAAACTTGGCTGGTTGAAATCAAGGATTATATGATACGAGATTAATCTCACTTTTCAACATAGTTTTAAGTAAGTGGTGGATGCGAGGAGACACTATTTTCATCAAACTCTTGACTGTCGAGATGACGATGTTTATAAAAATAAAAAATAATGTTTAATCGATGTGTCCCAGATCCGAGCCAATCAGCGAATAGCAATCACATGGACAGCGTATCGGAGGGACTATCCGAGCCCGAAACGAAGACGTTCTACGAGAACCTGCCCTTCCACGGCATACAGTCACCGCCAAACAAGGTAAGTCGCCATGATAAATCATTCGTTTGGCACGAATTTAATTTACCATGAGAAGCGCACGAGTGCGTTTTTGCTGCTTCTGTTTGTGTCGTTTGTCTTGTTGTTGTTGTTGTTGTTGTTGTTGTTGTTGTTGTTTTTTTGCTGTTGTCTAGCTTGCAGTGATTACATGTACATTTATGTATACAATAGTACTGCACACGTAAGCCCATACAGTCCATCACAGATGTTAAAAGGACGAGAGAGAGAGAGAGAGAGAACACAAGGTTGGAAAAAAGGGACTTGGTAACGACACGCGAGCTTTACCGGTTGAAATAGATGGATGAAAATTTTATCAAAAAAAACGCAAAACTGTTTCATCGTGCCTGTTGTTGATTCACTTTGCCTGATGAATTTTCTTCTGATTGATGAGATATTTCAGGTATACTTTAAGCTATTTGTTTTTCAGCACAATTGTAATATCGTACTTTTATAAGCAACGTATAGTACCGAATATCACATTTATTTTTTCTTCAGTAAAAAAACAAGTTTTGTAAATTTTAGATCAATTGTAGAAAAAAAAACTGCATTATTTCCCGTTCGGTGTTGGAAAAGAGAATTTCATCCAAATTGTTATCCGCTTCACTCGCCATTTGCAAGGAAAGAAAAACTTTTCCTCTTACCGCGTAATCGCGAACGTCGTTGTCTTCGAGTGGCCATTAGAAGGAAAACGAAGTGGAGATAGAGAGAAAGAGACCCTACATATAGTATCGCGGTACGTACACGGTCTCGATTCGGCAATCATTTAGAAATCCCAAGTTAACGCCCCATAAGCTCTACAGACCTACGCGAGTGTAGGGACGATTCCTTTTTCTATCTCTACAGAGCAGAGAAAGCGAACAAAGAATCCTCCTTAAAGTTGAAGGTGGCCCTGCGACATGTAATGTATACAACTCACTCGTACCAAACTCCACAATTACGCGGCTCTTAACATTTTTTTTTTTTTTTTTTTATACACGTATGCTTTATTTTCCGCTCTTTACTTTGGCGTATGCAAAAAATTGTACCCGATTATCAGTAATTTTCATTAACTCATACGCGTGTGATGTAAAATTTATTTGGAATCTTTAAAAGTATGAGTACGATAAATTACCATGAGTAAAAAAAAAGCTAACGTACCCACTGTGAAATAAAACAGATCTAAAACAGTACTGGTGCTACTGAACTCTCCCCCCAAAGCCACGTAAAATTTATTAGCGAACGAATATATATATAAAAAAGGAAACAAACGAAAAGAAAAGACTAATGAGAGGAAAAAAAAAATACCTACCGCCGAGTTAGAGAGGAACAGTTGGCCTCTGATAAACACGACCGCGGGCAAAGTGCTTATAACCGCCAGTTCCACGGCTTTCGCTCGATTTCTGCGCAGTGTGCCTAGGTATCCCGAGAGTGTATTTTTGCAGGTGTATTGTTTACGCGAAGCCTGAAACCCACCCGTGACGAAGTCGCACGCAAACCGGCCCGGCCGGTCGAAACCTCGCGAAAAAATATTTTTACTCGACTACGAGAGGCGCGGCTTATTCAACGAGCCGTGACAAGTCGAAGAGTTACAGCAGCAGGGGAAGGAATCGGATAATGAGGGGGAGGGGAAGTAAAACACACTCAGAAGTCCGGGGTGCGCGGAGCTAGGGTGATGCAAAGCCACCGTGAAATGATCGCATTATATGGCTCGCGCGGTTCACGAGTAGGTACTCGGCACTCGGAGTCACTGCTGCAGTACGACGAGAGGCCAGGTTGGAGGGTGAAGGAAGGGAAATCGTAGCACGTGCTGTCGCGTTATACAGGAACGTGAGAGCTGAAAAATTGGTAGGGAGACGGGGTGAATCGGAGAGTCCTTCTGTACCTAGGGGACTACCCGTGTTGGCCGTGTTTCATTTCCCTTATTTTAATTAATGAAAAAAAAAAAATATATATTTCTTACCACCGCTCATATCCTCTATTTTTTTTTTCTTTTTGTTTTTCTTTCATCCTCGTTTACGGGCATGTGTGCGCGTGTACTCATTTGCGTATCGCCAGCTCATGCGCGTAAAAAAGTGAATAGAAATGTCTGTAAGACTGCAAGTTCTCTCATTGAATGGATCCGAATCCGGATTAAAGCGTAAATTACGCAGCACGTGACTCCATTTTGCCTTTTGGTTAGTGTTTTCACCATTCAGATCGTGCTTAGAGGTATAAAAAAAAAGAACCTTATCTACGTACTACACAAGAATAAGGGGGGAAAGTGATGAAACCTTTTTATACTAAGGATCTGTATGTATCTTCAATTTGTACGTTTATTAAAAGACTTGTGTCGCATAACATTAAAACTAATGTATAGGCTGGAAATTTTCATAAATACTAGCGGTCTAAATCATTAAAAAAAAACAAAAAAAAACAAGTTGTTCAAGAAACGTTTACTTTTAAAAAACGTTCATTCAAAACCATCGTACGTGTATTTTATTTCCAAGTACTTGAAGGATTGATATTTTAAAACGTACCAATTTCCTGTATAATATTTAACGATAAAAAAGTCCACATTTGTGTACCCACCTATCTATGCACATAACATAAAAATTATGTCGAAAACGAGGTAAAACATGAACTTCTGATTAGTAAGTGTACCTATCACCTGATTCAATTAGTTGATGAACCTCGCAAAACTAAAGCTCAAACATGCGATGTCGAGCAGATCATACGCGTGAGCTGTAATTACGAGATTTCTTGTTTATCAGTTTGAAACTTTTAAATTTCATGAAGCTTCGTTCATTTTCATCACGCACTTGCCCCCTCCAAGGCAGGCAAAAGCACAAACGACTCAATGAACTCGGATGGTTACCACTGCGCTACGTGCATGATGTGAAAATAATGAAAGATCCTAAAGAGTCAAAAACATTAATACAGTTGCAAATTCAAGCTCTTGTGACATTAAAATACAATTTATTCTCTTTTCACTGTTAAAAAAAAAAAAAAAAAAAAANAATGTCTGACTATTTTCGATTTTGACTACTTACTCGACAGAAACGTAGCCTACGACCTGCAATGTCAGTTCATGAACATTTTATTAAAAAAAAAAATGTCTGACTATTTTCAATTTTGACTATTTACTCGACAGAAACGTAGCCTACGACCTGCAATGTCAGTTCATGAACATTTTATTAAAAAAAAAAATGTCTGACTATTTTCAATTTTGACTATTTACTCGACAGAAACGTAGCCTACGACCTGCAATGTCAGTTCATGAACATTTTATTTAAAAAAAAGATGATGTCTGACTATTTTCGATTTTGACTACTTACGCGACAGAAACGTAGCCTACGACCTGCAATGTCAGTTCGTTAACATTTTATTTAAAAAAATTCACCCATTATGAACCAACTCGCGACCAAAAGTATGAAAATTCAAACTCGAACCTCTGCTCGGATTGGTCTTTCTCCGCTCGTCGCGTCCGATCGATGAATACCTGTGCTGCAGCCACCTAATAATTCGACCCCCTACAATGTCGTCGACTCTCTCCGGCGAGAGCGCACGTATAGGTCTTCGTGAACCCATAAGTGCCGCGTAACAAGCAATATCGGAATAACAGTAGAAACGTGGACAAATCGAAAGGCAGCTGGAGAAACGGGGACAAGTCGATACTCGAGTAGTACGGGGGCAACACACACTACAGTGGTAGGTAAGGCCTGGGAGCCGAAAACTAGGTGAAATCGGGTAACGAAAAAGCTGTAGAGATGAAGAGAAACGGACGTTGCGAATGGATGGATGAGTTATCCTTGCGCACAGTTGGGCCTTCCGAGAATGGCAATGTCACGCGACAGCAAAATTGCAACGAAATGTAATCATCGCGCGGGTAATGGGGACGACGCAAAGCATTGTACAGCCGGAGTTGTTGTGCCGAAGCGCGCAAATGGCTTTCCATATTCCATCTCCTTTCCGAAAATCCGCTATTTATATCGGCCGTTAACGCCTGTATAGGTGCATCAGTGTACACACTCGTGCGTACAATGGGTGGGTACGTCGATAGTACACGGGTAAAAAAGGGATGACGCCTGCCAGTCCCGAGTAAGATCTCGCGAGTGTGCGAGCCTCGGGGCTCTGTAGCCCTTGTATCTATCGATTTTTCGTCGACTTTACTTTTTAACGTCTGCCCATGGGCCAAAGAATTTCCTCCATCCGCATACACATGTATATATGTACGGTGTGTTTGGCGTGATAATGCGTTTTTGAAGCCCATTTGTGGCGGACGATCGAAGCTCAAAGTATTTTTACGACAGGCACCGCGCGACTCCTTTGATCGAGCTAACACGAGCGTGATGTACCTTGGTGCCTTTATCTCGCGCTCCTCGGGCCATTGGGCTCCATATTACGTGCATGTGTATGACAGCGAGCTCTTTGAAAAATTCACCACTTGCGCTTATTCGGCACTTTACTCTGGAATGAGAACTTGATGGTTTTTTATTACGATTTTTTTCTTTTCGTTTCGCGTCAATTGTAGCCGAAAAAACGTAGATATGGAAATTAAATTGTAGGAGAGAAATATGTATATATATTTTTTTATTCCCCTAAATGAGTGATGCCAGCTCAAAAGTTGTGACAAAGGATTCCATGCACGTGTGTGTGCGTACTTGAGTGCTTGACATACAAACTTATGTGTGTTATGTAGAGTTTCGTGTATCATCGCATAGTCGGACCCTTTGTGAGGTTCCATTAGAGGTGCCTCGACTCACGATTTTACCGTCCCTTTAATTATCGTTGGAAACATGCGTCGTGAATATTAAAACTACGACACGAAGCGAGAGGTGGATAATATTGTTCGGACGCACTCGCGTTTAAACGACGTCTGCCCTGCACCGCCCTTTTATACATCATATCCATGCGTGCTGTCCATGTACAATTTTTAATTTTATTTGTCGTGTTGTACACAAAAATGAAACTGTACAATGTCATAAACTATTTTTTTTTTTTTTTTTTTTTTCATATACCTATGGTTTAATAATTCATAAAATTTCAAATAATCGAGTCATGTCTGCGAATAAACAACAAAGCACGACAAAACTGTGTACCATCAAACGCACAAAAAGAGATTCCTATAGCATTCTGTGCACTGAAAAACTGATACGACTGAATTGTATTTTTTTTTTATTTTTTTTTTTTTTTTATTACAAATAATCGTTTAATTCAACTTTTTAAACTCTCAACGCTTTCCGTAATATATCGAACATATATATAGAGCCTTGACATACCTCTCTCTCTCTCTCTTTCTCTCGTCCTGTCTTACGTTGTCAGCAAAGTTGGCAGCAAAACAGGTAAGACGCCACATCATCTAGACGATGTATAATTATAACAGCAGTTCCCCTAGAGAATGGCAGGGACCACTGCTTTTGTACACTGCCCGTCTAACACATACACATATATGTATATACCTACTGCATAATGTAATGTGTGTAGTGGCTTTTGGCCATCTCTAGCTTTCACACGCACACACACGTGCCCTTGCTTGCACTCTCGAAAATGGACGTGGGAGAGTGAGGAGGCAACTTTGCCGGGGTAGCTGAATATACGCTTTACTGGTGGAAAAGCGTATTGTACTTATGCTCGCTCGCTTCCGCACGTGAATTACAATTATTATTGTACGCTTTGATGATTTTAAATGTAAGATTTATGCGACATTTCATCAAATAATCATCATCAATCGTAAAATATTGCATTCCATACGAAAGATTGTATATGATGTCATGGTTTTTTTTTTCTCAGTTTACATGAATTTTAAACAGATTACGTTTATTTTATGATTATCAAAAATTTGTTACTTTATTTAAAAAACGCCCGGACATATGGCTGATATATGAAGCAAGCGTATTAAAGCTTTTATGGAAGTCCACGATGTCATCGCTACATGTATCCAAAACATTTTTGTTCCTGAATTAGTAATCATTTTTCATATTATTTTTTCACAATAGTACCATTTGAAATCATAAAATTACCATACAAATGGAAGGCACTCTACTATTATTCGTTATGAAATATATCATCTCTGATGTATAATGGCACGTTTGATATTTTCGTCAAGTTTCAATAAATAATATCGATCTCTTCAGGAAATGCGACAAATGGTCTTCGATATACGTAAATGAATGGAAAATTCATTCATTCAATTCATTCATTTTTACTCACCACGAGGTACATCCTTTATTGAAACGGAAATGTTATTTAAATTCTTTTTTCACTCATGAAGTATATCACGTAGAAGAAAATAATACTGGATTAGAAGGAATATATATAAAATAATTACCCGAAACAACCTACCTTTACCAGAAAAAAAAAAAAATCCACACCAACCAGTTCAGTCTCTGAATAGTTGAATTCACAAAACAATTTGTTCTTGCAATGAATTAATGAAAGACTATTGATCATTTGTATCGAGATGACCCAACAAAGGCTCCCCTTTGATTTTCGAAGAGTGCACGGCGCAAACAGCAAACTAGCACACACACTTACACAAACCCACACAGAGAGTTATGCAAATAGACATGGTAGAGAAACGCACACATGGTCATAAATTAGCAGCAGCAGCAGCTTCAGGAGCAACGCAAACACGAGCCACAACAGACGCAGCAGCTGGGGCGTACGTAACGCGCTTCCATCTCACAGAGTACGTATATACATATGTATACACACACATATAATGCAACGCAATGTAACGCGCGTGCGGTCGTATGCGCGTATGGGCGGTGATGTGTGTTTTAGCTGATAGTCGGGCACAAGTCGGCCAGCGTCGGGGGCAGCAGCAGCAACTCGTGCTGGGCCCTTCATAGCTGCAGCGCGTACTCGGGCTCGGTCTCCTCGGGCTCGCCCTGCTCCTCGCGTCCAGCATCTCGAGCCACAAGCCTGTGCGGTGGTTGCACCAGCTCCGGCTACGAGTCGACTTCAGTGGCGGCCACGATGGTAAAAAGCAAAGCCTCGGGAGAAGCGCCGACGGAGCGTAGCCACCTCGGGCCCCACCTGAGCGAGCACAATATGCCCCGGGCCAATTCCCCAGAGCCGCGTTGCAACAGCCTGAAACCCCGTAGGCGCAAGCAGCACCAGCGCCAACGACACGCCGCGCAGTTTTACTCGCTCCGGCTGTGCCGCAGGCACCTGCAACAGATAGACACGGGTGGTCCCCGCCACCTCGAGTTGGCGACCGCGACTACCCTTACCAGGAGAACGATGACGACGACGACGATGTCGGCGAAAACCAAAACGACGACCACGACGACGCGTCGGCGTTACCAGGTGTACGCCATACCGATTTACCGATCGGTGGACGGGACCGGTGGGTGTCCGCATAGGAGCTTGGGCTCGCTCGGGTGCGGGGCGACTCCGACCTCGAGCTTGTCGCGTGCCACGAGTCGCGAGACCATCGCCGAGTTGGCCCGGGAGCCGGACGACGAGTCCGAGCGGCCGCCCCCTGTGCCCGCGCCCAGGCTCGTGGCGAAGAAGACCGAGCTCGCCGAGCACACCTACCAGAACGTGCCCCCGCCCGTTTTTCCCCCGGAACAGTAGCAAGGTTTGTTTTTTCCCGCTGACAAAAGCCCGCCCGGCCTACGACCCCCACTTTTACCACAAGTTGCTTTTTTTTTCTTTCTTTCTTTTACAACGACGCTACTCCGATATTGTAAACAATCCTCCCGGTGTGATAATAATTTCCCGTGTTTTTCGTGCAAGAAAATGGTTTTTCTCGTAGATGGGCCATTCCTTATTTCTGCCGCAGTGACAATGGTACGATCATCTTGGCGGGCAGCCGTTAGTGACAATTGATATCGCGTTACCGATGACGCGGAAACCGGTAAAAAAAACACAAAAAAAAAAATTTATTTCCCCCGATGAAATTTTAAACGCAATTTCGCGAGCGTGTGCTTCTGACTACCGTTCGCCGGCCCCCGCACAATTTCATTCTTGGAGAAACTCCGGCTTAAGTCGCGGGATAGTCCGACGCGATCCTCGAGCCATGTCCCCTCACACCCGAGGCTCCATCCAGTAAACACTGATCTTCTTACCACACTGTTTTTCCACTTGTACGGCTTACCCGTATCATAACGTTGGATTGTATTCTTCTACCGGATAAGTAAAGCCACGCATCGTCAACTCAATATTTTCTTTTGCTTTTTGGCCCCGTACGTAATTGGGGTTGTTGTGCATTTTTATTGCGTTCATCGGATTCCCACGGTTTCACCGACTCAAAGCGTAATTGCCAAACAATGGTGGCTGAAAAAAAAAAAAAAAAAACACCCACTCACGATCGCGTGTTGAAACACAACAAAGAAGAGGTGGGTGTATCGGAGCTCCGAGCTGGGTTTTCGCATCCATGGTGCACGCGAAAAAACGCGCGCGATACGCTCGATCGCCGTGCACACAGTAAATTCGTATGGACTCGAGTGTCATTGCACGTGTGGACACGCGTTACGGATCGGTCGATCGGTTAATACGCACATGGTTTGATTGACACGTCGGAATTTTCCCGAAATCGCGTACCTCTAAAAATAAAATACTTTTATACACACTACATGTAGTGGGCGGTAACTGTTTGATCTTTAAAAATTTTTTAAGACGGACCCCTAAAAGCTCAGCCCGAAATTCGTAATTTTACACCTCGTACGCCCTTATAATCTTTAAAATCACATGATACACAGATGTAGAGGTAGTCGTCTTGCCTCGCAGTGCCGTCTCTAGTATCGGGCAAAGATCGACGCCTAAAACCAAAGAGTATGCAGAGCAGAGGCCTCTTAACGTTAAAGGGATGTATACATATATGCCTACCGTAGGAGAATGAATGATTCGTTCGCAGACCATACCTATATATATATGCCGATTATAGCACAAAGCAATAACGATACATCGTATATACATATATGTATATGCTGGCCGCTGTCTTTGACAAGTAAGTAAGCAAGTCTGTTGATACTTTCGATAGCCAATTATCCTTCCTCAAAACAATATAGTAATTAATTTTCGTATTTGTATACTTACACATCCATATATATATATATATATGACAT
>NW_019379602.1:1777759-1819289 GCF_000648655.2 Copidosoma floridanum | reverse complement strand
GTGATAATAATAATGATAATAATAATATAAACAATAACTATTATAATTATAATAATAATTAATATTAATAATTATCATAATAACAGTAAACTGTGAAAACTCGGGTTTAATAACTCTCCGGTAGCGCTTGGATAAACGCGCCCTCCGCATGCAGGGGCCCCTAACTCAATTTCAACGTCGTTATTCCAAAGAAACTAGCCGTAGGACATGAGTCGACTGTATACTTTTTTTTTTCCTTCTTTCTTGGTACAGCAAAACAAGTGTTGCTTAAGGGGAAACAACGTTAAAGGACAGGATAATGAGAATCGCATACTGTATAGAAGAAGAAAAAGGAGGAGTTGTGGAAAGGGTGGGTAGCATCAAGTGCGAGGATGAATAATTATGTACAAACATTAGTATGCGAGAACTTTTGTCGTGTCCGTAATATTGATCAATTTGCTATTCGTTAAGGTTTTTTTTTTTGCGACAC
The DNA here is from genome assembly GCF_000648655.2 of Copidosoma floridanum. The sequence continues at coordinate 1,818,820 of NW_019379602.1, read as the reverse complement.
TTTATCACATCTTCATGCATATTCATTCAGAGTCGAAGTTGTCTCATCAATCTATCGATAGTTTTGATTGTTTTCGAGTTTCCTAAGCAAGGGCTATTATGTAATCATTAAACAGTTATTATACAAATTGTACTTACTATTATTATTGTCATCGCTGTATTTATTAGGAGCGTTTGTTATTTCAGTGCGGTTATAAAAGTACGAAAAAGAGTAATATATAAATATATGAATGTTTTCCTCTCTGCTCTGCGCTGCAGCACTTGATTTTTAAAGAGCAAATCTCCAGGGTGCTCCACTGTTATTCCTTTTTTTCGGATCGTGTGAAAGAGATTTGTAAGATATTTATACCCATCTTTGACGATGCGAGAAACAAAGTGTCTCGTCGTGATGGACGTGCCAAAGCGTGTTATTGTTTATTGAAAAGAAAAGACGAAAACCCCAATGAATAAAATAATAAATTATGGAATAAATGAAGAGCACAACTTTCGTTTCGGAAGTGTCTATACAAATCGTCACGTCGTTTAAACTACAGCATACACAAGATAAACGAGAATAAATGAATAGTATGTACATGCAACTAAGATGTAATGATATTTTAATAAACAGAACTGAAAATAAGTGTTACATTAGGATACTGAGTTCATTTTGAAACACCTTTCCCCAATAAAAAATGTAATTTTACCATCCAGTACCGATTAATTCTACTCAATCCGTCGGGGTAAGTTATTCCTTTAATTACATTCATATGGTTACAAGTACTGGTTCATCTACGAAATTTTGCAAAATATTAATTAACACTTTGAATTACGTGTTACTGTTATTATTATTGTTATAATTTTTTTTTTTTTTTTTTTTTCACGCATTCATTAGGTGCCATAATATTCAAAGGCCAAGCTATAATCTTGGCGTTTTCTCAAAATTCAGGTAACAGTAAAGAAAAAAAAAACTTAGTGAACGTCTCTCATGCTACTATGCATAGAAAATAATCTCTTTGATGGATTACGAATGACTATCGGAGAAGCCTGTGTTCACTGCAAGTACATCGAAGATGAGGAGCTCAATGCGTTCCCGCGGGTGTCTTTGCTATGGCAGCATAATTCATACCAGAACGTACTTTTTTTATATTAAAAACGGCATCTTCTTTTTTTCTAACTGTAAAAAAAAAACAAGTTTTACTTCCGAAACAGTTGGAAGTAATGTATGGTAGAAAAAATAAATCCAGTCTCCGATAATTGACATTGAATATTCCAAGAAACGTTTAAAAGTCAAATTACATTTTTGAATTATCCCAACATAGCGGGTTCGTGCAACGGTAAACTCAATATTTTATGGAATAAAAGGGGGAAGGGTAGAAGTAAAGAGTTATAAATGTGAAAGGGAACGAAGGAAATTCATTATGGAATTCAATCGTCGCTCGAAAAGGGGACATAAAGGAGTACGGAGAGCAGCAAGAGCGTGTAAAAGCACTTGGCTTTACAATCAATCGACATTTGGCACTGAAAAATACAATTTCCGAAGCTTCTGTCGGTGGAACTCGGCTCGCCTTTTTCGACGGATAGACATGTGGGAAGCAAACCCTCCTCTCGGCATTTTTCTTTTCACCACATCTATGACTTTTTACCTTTTTCGCGCCCACTTTTTTTCCCAAACTCTTCAGTCGCAGCAGCGGCTCTCTTTTCGAGCGAGTTTTTTTTCGTTCAGCGAGTTTTCAGTTTGTGTCGTTATAAAATGGCCCACGAAATAAAGTTGCCATAGGTACTGATTTGTAGTTCTTTTGTAAATTTCATTACCCGGAAAATCCATTGACCGCTGACACCCAATTTTCCGACGAGGTCTCGAAATTCAAACAATCAGCAGTAATGGCAGGTACCTACAGAAAGACACAACTCTTGTTATTTATACCCCTTCCTTACTTATTATTTCCACGCGGAAAATAAAATACTCGTAATTGCGATCACTTGCTGAGCAAAACAGCTCTAAAGAAGTAGAAAGTTAAAAGGCACAACGAGCTTTCCCCGTGAGCTTTATACTACAAACGTGCGTACCAGCTGCAAACAGCTCCTTTTGATGTAGCGATACTAGTGCAGTTGGCTATTGTGGCTCTGTGGCTGTCATACATGGACAACTGGCAAAAGCTCATGCAAAGAAGGAGATAGCATTATGAAGGAATAACAAAGTGCGATGAGCACTGAATCAGGCAAATTGAATGGCTCCCTCTTTTTCTGTACTTTGTACAACCGAGTACGTGGTAATGTTTTTTTTTCTTTCAAACTTATTCATGTATTTTTCCAATAAATTACAACTGTCCATCGACAAATGCGATACCTCAAAGATAAGCTTTGAAAAGACATTGGATGTACATTAATACGGAGGTGCAGTAACTTTGTTGGGAATCCCCTCGAAAAATCGCACGCAACCTCGACTATGTACAAGTTTACCAAACCTTTTTACGCGAGCCAAGAGCGATAAGTACACGTACAATTGAAGGAAAGGTTGCCTAGTTGGGTAATTATTATGTTACATGTCCATGAATATTAAGTTTGACAACTGCACGGAATGATTTAGCTATTCACGCGCTACGTAAATACACCGAGGATAGCCATTTTTTCTATTTAAAAAATGCATGAGCATCAGGTAAGTATGGGAGGATATACCATAATCTACGTATTCACCAACGAATAATGAGAAAAAAAATGATCAAAACATTTACTTTTATTTCATCAATAGTCTTTTAAAGTACACCTTCATTCAATCAGTTAATTTTAGTTGGCTTTTTCATTTATCCATCACTTTCACTTAACATTGTCTGACCGAACCCCATTATCACTACTTGAAATTACCAAATCTTCAATTAAATTTATCTCTTTCCCCCTTTGATTCAAGGCATGAGGAAGTACTGTAGATTTTTTTTTGCCGATTCTCATTATTATACTTTTTCACTTGCCCAATCAAAAAAGAGTGTGTATTTTCATCTTTTCATATGCTATGAGACTATTTTGTGTTGTCTGACATTACGCAGTCTGTACTACTCATTCGTCAAACCAGTCCTAGCCTTTTGCCTTTACTTTTCTTGTGTTTTATACATAAACGTTTTCATTTACCGTATCAAAAGAGAGTGTACATTTTCATCTTTTCATAAGGTATGAGACTCTTTTGTGTTGCCTGACCATACGCAGTCTATACTACTCGTTCATCGAACCAGTCCAAGCCTCTTGTTTTCACTTTTCTTGTGTTTTACATATGTCATAGTATTAACAGTGTTTATTAACCTATACAGATGATGATTTATGTGACGTAATTTTCTTTGAGAAATAAATCTGTGTTATATTGATGGAATGAGACTATCAAACGATTAAATGGAATGAGAGAACTGTATCCTCAAAATAATCGGGAAAGAGCATCAGCAAGAGAGTAATAAATACAATGCCTTACTACCGTAGTTCGAGCACGAAATTCCAATTTGTCGAGCTGTACGTAAATATTAATGCGCCGCAGGAATAAATCGCACAAAGTAACGCACTGGTGGAACGCGCGCGAGCGAACCCCCGACCGTACATGAATATTCAGCCACGAAAGAAGAAGGAAAAGTTTGTACCTGGGCCAAGCATGTCGAGCTCGACTGTTACATCCACTTCTATGCTCAGGCCGAGCTTGGCACCGCTTTATACGAGCTCTTTAATCGCACGTACAAGTGTGAGACGAACCAAGCACCGTTGTACCAAATATCGTGTCGTTTTTGCAGCTTCTCGACGCACACTGAGATTGCCATAGAAGTTTTCGGGCTTCGTCGAAGCTTTTTCCTTCGCACGTACGGTCTCTCTCTCTCTCTCTCTCCGCGGATACAGAAAGTATATTTCGTAAGAGAGGAAATTGCTTTTTGAGGCGAACCACGCCGAGCCGAGTATATCAACTACGTCGCGCGACTGCCACGTAAGTAGATTGAAGTGCCGAATGGGATAGGTTTGCCCTGTGTTCGAGTGTATATGTGTGTGTGTGTATCCTCGTTGCGACGTTCCCCCTGAAATTTTAAATCTCAGCAACGGTGAATTTGGCATTCGCATCCACGGAAATGGCGTTTTTTTCCTGTAGCTTTACCTGCAGATAATACGGATACGTGTAAAATTACCAAAAGAGCCGATCAAAAGGATTCAAACTGTGCGGCTGTAGTCGTACAACGTGTAAATCAAAAGCGAAGAAATATTGCTGCGCGAAAAATTTCATCCCCCCGGTGCGACTCGGAAATCATCGGAGGAGAAGGAGGAGGAGTACGGGGCGGAGTGGAAGGAAAAAGAAAGCCAAAAGAGCGATATAGAGAGACACCCAGAAGAAGGAGGCAGAGCTGTAATGGGAATGGGGTTCGATCGATTCCGTATGTGTGTATACGAGTTTAGGGTAAAGGTGTCGCCGTCGCAACTGATCGCCTGCGAAAAATATGATACCTGTTTCGAGCTGGCCCGACTCATCCGGTCTTTACGGAAAGATATCTCGCGTCGATTTCCTCTACACGCCTTCCGATCGGTTCTTCGGCGACTCGTCCCTTTTCTCGCTTTCACCGCCACTTCCCCCTTGCCCCCCGACCTACGCACACATACGAAGCTGCTCCGTGCTGTCCACGTGACTCTCTTGCCTATACATTTAAGTGAAAGCCAGAAGCCAGCGTACCGTGCGGAAAGGACACGGGGGTGACTTTACGGGGGGACGCCGTATGAAGCGACATCCTGTACACGAGCGAGTATAATTAAACGGCAGACGAGTGTAAGCTGTCTCGCGGGGTGAGAAATTATTTTTCACGATTAAGAATTCGTTTGGCTGTGGAGGCAAGGGACGTATTCAATGTTTGGATCAATTAGAGCTTCGGCTTACAATATTTGTAATATGTTTCAACGATCGCATCCTTTGCCCCGTCATCATCGTTAATTAAAAGTAAGCAGCGCGAATGAAGTATTTTCTCTTAATCATGAGCACTGATACTTACGAGATATGGCATTATTAAAACGACCCCTCAAAAAACCACTGCTGTACTTGTTTGTAAAAGTAATTCAAACGCGACACATGAACATCCCACTAATTATCGCAGTGGTAATATAATCTTTCGCGGCTGCTTTATATAACTTACGGACGAACTGCGAGCTGGGAATTTCGGTGCGTATAATTTGTATGCACCGATGGACATTAAATTAAATCTATGAGGCGCGGATGCGGAAAAGGGAAACTGGAGAGTCAATAATCAAGTCCATGCGTGTGTCTGATCTATGGGTGAATTTCCTGAGGATAACCGGAGAACGCGATATCATGTGGAGCCAGTATATCCAGAGCGGGGTGGAGCGTCATATGGTCACTAGCATGTGCAAAATAAATGTTGGGATATACTGGTTCATTATTATGCCATTGTTCCGTTGGATTGTCACTGTATCGACTTAAGAGGACGGAACTGATTTTTTTTTTTTTTTTTCATATATTCTTTCAATTTTTTTCCCCAATTACGCGACCAATCTCCTGCTTGGGTTAATACTCCAGTGTCGCAAACACAAGAAGATAAAACTGTGCCATGTGCGTAAAATCCTACACAATTACCTTTGGAACTGAAGGTACGTCGATAATACACAGGTTAAAACATCATAGAGCTGTCCCTAGAGACTTCCGATGGATGTTTGAAATGGCTTCGTCTGTTTTTACCCTTAATGAATAGCAATTCAAATGGGTGTAAGGATAGTGTACAATACAGTTGGAAATTTTTAGTTTGATCGATTTTCGATTTTTCGATTGTTCGAAAAAGATTGTTCGGATACTATCGTCGAGAACTGCAGTGGAAAATAACGAAGGGTAGGCTTGGGGGGAGGGGGGAAAGATGTACCATGTTGCATACAGTAATAACAGATTAGGAAGGTGCGTAATATGAGCTCTTTAAAAATTATTTCCATCGGATTGTTGCCATTTCGCAATATATAATTATACTACGACGAAGAGCATCACTTCTCTTAAGATCGGCAGCTCAATCGACTGTGTCGTTGGCTCTATCATTTCCTTTGCAGTGTTTTCTCGAGCGGTCGAACCACATGTATACGTAAAGGAGAATAATGGGAATCAGTAGCAACAGCTGCTTTTTATTTGGCACGAGGGCGAGATCGTTCTCGTTAGTAGCTATAGCTCTTAGAGCCAAAAGGTTGAGTCATTGTTTATTCCTCGCTTGAAAAATTCACTGTTTCAAAAAGGAACGCACTTGTTGTGTTTCGTTCACGAGGTAAGATAAATTATTCTTACCAAAAACAAGAGAACGAATTGATTTGTTTTTTATTTTATTATTTTATATTGCGCGAGCGATTAATCCTCATCACGGATGACTGTACTATTTGTACAGGTGGTCATACAAGGCACTCCTTTAGAGCACCAGTTATTGGCGTGACCCTGCGCGTGCACACACATACGCATAACCACGCTTACTTACTCTCACGTTTTAAGATTGCAGATGCAAGACAAAAGGGCACCACCACCACCACCACCACCACAAATTTCCAAAGTACTACGGCTACACGGGTGGCTGCAGCGACAGGCGGCGGTTCATTTCCACCGTGATATACACACATACTATCGGTGGCGTTGCAGCATGACGCCTCCTGCACCTCCTCCGCCCCCAAGCCCCACACTTCGCAGAGCCAAAGCACTTCGCCCGCACCTCCTTCCCCCGCCCAGTGTGTCGATAAGCTCGTATAAGCTGCCAGCTTGAATTATTTTCGCACCGTGTGCTGGTGCGACGCGAGTCTGCACGTCTGCAGCCGCTGCTGATGCAGTTGAACTCCCTGCGGCTCACGGATAAGAGCTGCCGGCTGCTGCGGTTCATCGACGTTTTAACGATCGTTACAAATTTTACCTTCTTTTTTTTTTTTTTTTTTTTTTTTCTTCTTAAGTATACATACCACAGTGTGTAATACCCTTGTATGTTCATTGCGCGCGGCATCAATGCCTCATCTTTTTTTTCTTATTATCTTGGTGATATCGAAGCTCGAGAAAATTGCTTTGCGGTATATGTACTTGCAGTTTTCATTTTTTTACTTCTCAAAAATTTTTGCTCGCCCGATATTATCTCGTCGACGCAATAACGTTGAAAAATAATATGTTGTTTCCACATGCACAAAGGCTCTTTCTTCATCTCGAAAACGTGAATGCAATTTACCTTGTACGTCATGCCCGTATACAAATACATGAAATATGTTATATCGTGTATAAGGCGATATAGATAGTAAATCACAGTCATTAGAGCACCCAAGTCTTGAAACAGTCATTAGAGCAACGGGGTCTCGAAACGGCACTTGCGTATAAGAGGAGTGTTAGGACCAATTCTCTACTACGTTTCCCGTCGTTACCGAATTTCACATTCTCGGTGTAAATTTACGCCTTACTCCTAGGCTTTGGAACCACCATACATTGTAAGCATGTAATAACTAAGCCAGTAGTTTATGTCAATTGCTACGATCCTTGATGATGAAGGGATTTTTTGCCCCCATAATCACGTAACAGCAGTAATTATCATTATCATTATTAATATTATAACAAATTAAAACAAGGCAACAAAGAGTTTAAGGATGATTAAATTGGTACGCGTGTCTGGTGGCTGAACTACGTCGTACTAACGAGGCTTGGTCGTCGCAAATCATTTGGTCGTGAGTGGGTAGCTGATCCGATATCGATTCAATAAATCTGTCGAGGGGACACAGAGTTCGCGGACAGCCGGGAATTAGCATTTCTTGAAACTTGGCCGGGATCCCTTCGTAGTACAGCACCTGTGAGCAAAATATATACATATAGTCATTGATACATATGCAAACTAGATAAATGCCCAGTGATGATTAAATCGCCCACAAGAAGGCAACCCGTCAATATACATTCGTACAATATTTTAAATATGCATGGACTCGCAAAGCCCAACTATCAGTAAATTCATTAAGTAGTTGAATACTTGTGGGTGAGATCCTCCTCTTCCTCCTTCCTATTACTTTAAAAGAAGATGAATGGTATCGAAATACTAGTTATAAACTCATCCTCTTTAGTATCTATTTTCCTTATACTTAAATATAAGTGACACATCATATTGTGATATAGAAAGGTAGCTTCGAGTTATCGATAAAAGAAAAGTGCAGATTTCATTGAAAAATCGCTTCCAATCATTTGCGTACAGAGGAAAGAGTGAACTTGTATTTCTCGCCACATTCCATATTCCGATAGAGACCTTTGTTTGAAAAATATGACGAAATCGCCCATTTTTAAGTGAAAGTAAGAGCGAAGTTTGGTTAAACCCGCCACGCAACACACTTACCTTGACGAAATGTCCGTCGCTACCTTCGAGCAGTTCTATCAAGATCGAGCTCGTGTACCTCGGTATGTGAGGATTCCAAATCTTCAGAGTTTGCAGTAAAGCTACGATAGTCATCTCGTGGGTGCTGTACAGAAACAGCTTCTTCCGGCCATTGGAGTTTTTCGTAACCGGTATTCTTTTGTCCAACATGTCGTCGAGTATTTTTCGCACCAGCGCGCCTTTTTGGATGTGCCAATTAAACCACGTTTCGGGGTACTCGGGAAAGGTCAGCCAAATAGAGATAAAACTCACCGCCGTTGATTTTCCTCATGTAGTCGGTGTACTTGAGGATCTCGTACTCGAGATAAGTGCCGTTGAGCAGCAAACCGTCGGGAAATATGTCCTTCGACCAAGCGGGCAGGGGCTGCATCATCGATCGCATCGCCGCCAGCCTGTGGTACAGCTTAAACATGTCGAAACTGCTGTCCATCCTTTCGCCCGTCCAAGCTGCCAAATCGCTCAGCATATCCCGATATGGATCTAGTAGCTTCTGAAACTCCGGCGTCGACTTGGCTCTCGCGAGCTCTCGCTGGAAGCTGATTAGTACCCACGTATCAATACACCCGTACCTAAATATGCTCCCCCCCCCCATGTATGTAACAAATAATACCGTGGACACTTTTTCGGGAGTAGGAGTATGTCCTGAATCTCGGGTACGTAGGCAAACGGGATCGGTTGCCAGTCAAGGGAGTCGTGCCATCGCCGAGGCCCGTGGGGCACGTATAGCCCGGCGAGCACCAGCTGGAGGCTCAATCGCGCCCTTACGTACTCTGTGCTTTGGGCAACGCAGTCACCCGCCTCGTAATCGTCGCTCAGGAGCTCTTTGCCGTACCGATCGCGTAGCCTCCCGCCGAGCTGATGAGCCCTCAGTTTGCCCATCTGTGGGTATGACGCGTACATCATAGGATCAGAGGGTGATTATAACCCACGGAGAAACCCAAAGAAAACACTTTTGATACGTATGGTGGACAGTTGAAAAAAAAAAAAAAAAAAAAAAACCTGTAACTAAAACTTATCGCAAAACATGCTCCAATTTTTTAGGATCGAGGAGAACTTTACCAAATGATAGCGCCGAGTGAGAATTCCCCTTGAAACAAGATAATATATCTTCCTAGAACCCCAATGGAATATAATATCTTGAAGTAATAAAACGCAATCTCAATTCAAAAGATTATTTGCTTGGAACTAGTCTTTCTTGATTCCACGAAATTTATTTTCAGCGCACGGATGACGGAAAGAGAGGTAGTATCGAAATTTTTGGCTTACTGATTATTTTCAAACGATTGTCATGCAAGGAAAGAGTCGAAGGAAACGTCAAGTTCGTAAGGAAGAAAAAACACGAGCAGTTGTTTGGCAAGTCTCGTCTCGCGATTGCAATTTGCGGCTCCATTCAAAAGCCCGGGCAATTAGGCTCCATTGTACCGATTGACTTACGCATATATAGATATTTATACTTGCTTCGCGCAAATTACACTTTCAACTCACGTCGAATATTATAGTAACATTTGGCACGAGAGTACGAATAACTGATCCAAGGCCGAGGTGTACGATACATTTTAATTATAAATATCATATAATTAGTAAATGAGAAGTTATTTATCATGCGAATACGAAAATAGAAAAAAATAATACCAACAGCTGTCAAGCCTCCGTTGAGCGTGTCGTCCAGCTCCCGGTCCCCGTGCCTGAACACCTGTCAAAGTGTCAATTGCGCTAATGCACCTTGGCTTATAAGTGGCAGCAGTATTTCAACTGAATTCAAATCAAATCCCGAAATAAGTCTCACCACGCTCAATAACTTCAACTCCGGAGGTGGACGCGGCTCCATCAGCGTCGCCCATTGGCCCGAAACCAGAGACACCAGGACCCAACATCTGAGCACACCTCTTGCCCGTACCGGATGCAAGTATTGCATGGCTGAGAGGTGATATCGCAGAAGTAGAGCTTTGGGTGTCAAGCGTTCCTGTCTCTTGTTGGGCCCAACTGTAGTTCTTCGAGCGCGACAACAACGAATGGACGCAAGAAGAATCAGGCGCGTGCAGTCAATGTCAATTCACGACAAACATTACGTATTCTTATCGCTTTTCGTGGCTAGATTACTTACAACTGTTGAAGAACAATGCGAGAAAAATTAACGCGTCCGATAAGATAAAGCAGTGTGTCGCATTGGAGACAACGTCCTCGTAGAGAGTCATATTGATAAAACGACATCATCATTGTCGTCTATTGAACTATGTGCGAACAGTCGCTCGGAAAATTGGATTCTTCGTCAAACAGCCGAGGTCCGTTTTACTGCCCAATAAAGTTCGGTACAACCGCATTTCCATCTCTTGGGGAATTGTCGTTTTTTTCGGCATTCGAATGTACAGTGTTGATCTGCAAAAAAGGAGACGCCTCAAGTTTCGTATAAACAATCGACGGCTGTCTTTGTCATTTGATTAGCCAACGTGTACAGTTGGGTTTCGTTGTTTCTGCATATGCGTTTTTGATCGCGAGATCGCACAATATAATTGTGTGTCGAACGAAACGACACCCCAACAATGCAACACCGCCAAGAAGGGAACGGAAATCCGTAGTCGACGGATAGGTATCAAACAACGAGACGGAAACAGAAACTGAATATCCGAGCGTGGCGTGTCAATTGTCAATAAATTGACGGTTCGTTCGTCAATATACGTTTGCTCGTGAGCGTGTATATTTAGACTATGGTGTACAAGTCGAGCGCCTCATATCCATTGTTGCTCAAAAGGATATACCATAATGCACACTATACGTCGCACGTGCAAAACTCTTTGGATTCTTTTGTACTTGAAAATTGTACAGCATCACCTTGTCGTGAAATCTAAGTAGTTTTTGTGTATTTAGGTACTGTAAACATACCTTGTTTCGAATGAAAAAAAAATGTGATGCAATAGGCGATGGTAGAGTACCCGTAAAATATATTATGTGCAGATCATTTTTCCCGGTACCTATACGTAACTGGCGCTTGATGTTCTTAATTGCCTCGTTTTTCCGGGGCGTCTTGTTTATCCAGCTCATTTTATGATGTACACGAACGAGGTGAAGCAGTACGTTGATGCAATTTTTTCAATACCTGTAAATTGATTTGGTTAACGGCTCGATCCTTAATTAAATTTTGTATTTAATTTACGTATTTACCCTTGCGCTTGTAAATCAGTACTTACGCATAAAGTTTTTCTCGATATAAAGTGAGGGAAAGTTATTGAATTTCACGTACTGCATGATGCAAGTGCCCACTTTTGAGTCTTGTGAAACTTTTTTACTCGAAACGTGGAAAAATAATTTTCATTTAGTATTGAATGAAAAAAAATTGTCCTGGAACGAGCAGTGAAATAAAACCATCGTGAAATATCGATACTTGCGTCGAACGGTAAAAGAAGTAATTAAATTATTGGGAATTGAAATTAATTTTCAATGCTGATTGCGCGTATCAAATTTCCGTTTCTGTGGATTGGTTCACGCATGGGGGAAAAAACTGTTTGATTAGTACATTGCCCACAAGCCAATCCAATTAATTTCCCAAAAAACGAGATTTTTCATTTCGCCATTGCGGACTTTTCCGAGGGAATATTATACTCTCGTACCCGAATGGATCAGGTAATGGCTCAAATGGCCACGGTACACCGAAGCGTAGCGCGCCCGCCAACGGTGCACATGTATACAACTATGTCAAACAGATCAACCGGTACCAACTTTTTACTCTATTTGGGCGTTTCGTTCGAGTGAAAAAAAAAAATCTGATCGCGAAGCTTTTGAAAATATAATCAGCGCTATTTTGCCCGTCAAAGAGGATTCGACGAACAGGTAGTGGCGTCGTTTCACTGGCACATCCAAAGGAAGCACAGGAAAATTTATTAACGAGCTTCGTTTGTCTTTCATGCTGCCGTGAGCTAGATACCACACAGCCCTCCCTCAGCACAATACCCCTCCCAGCTCGTTCGGTTTATCCGGAGGAAAAAGACAAAGGCAGCCGACGAAAAGTAAGCTGGATTTTTGCTACTTTTATTTATTTATTTATTTATTTTTTATTTATTTTTTTTTTTTCCTTAGCTAATTGCGAAAAGTCAACGAAGCTAATGCATTTACACCGACTGTACCCTCGTTTCAGTTTAATAAAATTACTTTTTTAGACTACAAAGAATATGAGAATAAATCACAAAGTGGATATAATATAAGATACTCGATGCAATGTAATAACATATACATTTGATAAATTTCCGCTTCAATCGTATTTTATTGTGCCATTTTTTAAAGATTTTATCATTAAAAATCGCAAAAATCACGCACCAATGAATTGGTGTAGCTGTAAGCAACGCTATTATTTTCTGTTAAAGTCATTGAACTTTCCTCTCCCACGTGAAATTTGCGGTAAAAAAAATATTCGTACAATCCGGTGATTTTTGTTTTCCGAATTGGCCACTCGTTATCCACGAATCAATTTTTTTCTTTTATTGGCAGACCCAAGTGCTCGATAGTAGTAAAAAAGAAAAGAAAATAAAAAAACAATAATAAAAATCCGGAATTGAAATTTCTTACTGTAACCAGGCTGCTCGACTGACTAGCTCGGTGCCATATACATACCATCACTCATGAGTACTGTACACTTGACGTCCCTCGACTGCAACGTTGCGACCCTTTGGTCGTCTGCCATCAGATAACGAGCTCTATTCCTGTTTTCTCATCGTTAAATCGATATTGTTGTTTATTTTTATTTTTGTCGTTTCTTTATCTCTTTTAACTTTGGTATAACCTCTACAAGTAATTGGATGAATTGTACCGTCCAGAATGATGGATCGTAGACGTAATCGCCAAATAATCATTAAATGAAAATCGATGAATCACACGATATGTGATTGGCAAACATTTTTCATTGATTTTGCACTTTGAATTTCAGAGTAATGATTTAACTCTTTGATAAACAAAATCATCGCTCTTTCTTTGCCATTAATAAAATTTCACTTTTTTCTTCGTTGCATTGATATTATTCTCTTTTAAAAGTAAAAAAATTCAAAATAACTGTGTTTTTAATTGGCTATAAACTTCGAGAGTACATATTGTATAAGGCAATTGAATATATCTATGAGTTTTTCAACGTTGCGATTTAACATACAAAGAGCCAGTCATTAGCAGTAATCGCGAATTAGATCAAACGATTTTACATTTAAATGTTGGATATTTCATTTAGAGGTTACATGTATTGTATGTATAAATTGTATAAATACATTTAATTTGCGTACGTAAATGATTGACGTATTATTCTGTGATCGAATTACCCTTTACTCTCGTATACTGTAATTTCAAATTAAAGAAAAAGCCCACTTATAACAATAGAAAAATCAATTTTGAAGGAACTAGTAACAGAAAAAAAAAAAAAAAAAAAACGTAAATAATTTTTTTTCACCACGGGCCGGATAAAATGTTTTGAACGACACTGATCAGACATAAGAAAAACAACCAGTTCACAAGGCCAGATATTTCGGTGCAGAGAGGTAGAAATTACCGTCGAACCAGACAGACAGACGAGAGACGAAAACACCAAGAGTTAAGGAAAGGGAAAGAGAAAACAGTTTTTTTTTTTCCAGCTACCTAGGAAAATAAAGTTCTCGTGCAATCGCAGAAAGGTATTTCTTACAAACTACAGTGGAGATAGGGATTGGGGAGAGGGAATCATTGGCGCTTCGTTGCTGCTTAATCCAACGTTACTCGAGCTTGCTCGAGCGAGTCACTCCGAAAGTAAGATTGCCGCTCTTTTAATTTAAGCGGAAGTATATGCACGAATAAATGAATGAATGAGCTTTCGAGACGGACTTCAACAGTAAGCTTCGGGCTTCTAAGACTTGGCAATTTCTCTCGACTCGATGAGATTTAACGGTGTACAAATGGATTGTAGGGAGAAAAAAAATTCGATTGTACGCAAGCTCCGACACGGATTTTTGTTTTTTTTTTTTTTTAGTGCCACCACTGATGAACCATTCTTCAAAAAAAAGCACGCGACCACCGAGTGGTAAATGTTGATGGCGAGGATAGCTCGGGAAGCAGGAGACAATTCGCAGAAAGTATCCAATCGGAGGAACGCGGTAGCTATCCGTTCGTCGAAAACTCGCGCGAGCCCGGTATCGCACGGGAGCGCAATTGCGACCACCTTCGTGCACCTTCTTCCCTTCGCGCAATCGAGGAGGCACAGACGGTTTAGTTGTTCCCTTTCACGGTTGCCATTTAATCGTCTCTCTGGGGATGGTGTTCCGTTTTCATCTTCTCCCCTCCTCCATCTGCTCGCGTCTCCACCGAAACGGAATAAACGAGCCTTTGCACTGCACCGCCTACAATCTTCCCTCTTCCCCCAACAATGTTCTGGCTTTCCCGTGTCCTACCGCTGATTATTCCATGCCTGCTTGATAAGATCCCCCTGTTTTTCTTTTCCTTTTTTTTTTTAACTCTTACGCGCAGCTATACAGTTTTACACCATTGTATACATTCTCAAATATAAATTTTGCAAAACCTTTGGTTATTGAAACTCGAAAATGTATAAAAGTCCATACACGTATAATATGTATGTATCGCAACGAGTGAAATACGTGCAGATGTGTATATACATACGTGGAGGTACGTGGCATAGCTGTAGCAACTTAACGTTCCGGTGTGCGACGCGAGACGTGAGACAATTTTTATACGGCGGAAGAACGTGAAAATCACGACTACGACGACAACTGCGCGTGAACTTCTTGGCTCCCTTGGAGAATCGCGTAACGCCCACAAGTCATATTTATGGTACACTGTGCAGTCGACACCCTCCATTCATCCTTTCATAACGTATAGGTATGCATTCGTACTCACGGAAGCACACATGTCACGTGATGGGCCATTCTTGGGATAAACTCGACGTTTGCTTTCGTTTTCCGGAAAAATGTGTATAAAAATTCATGATTTAGGTGTTTGCCTGCACATGGCTTTAATAGGGACAATCCGACATTTCACAGCCACAACCTCTTGGCGGCGGAAGGAAAATCATGTCTGACTATTTCCCGACCTTTTCTACTTGCTCGCTAACTTCTTACTTGCTGTCCATGGAAATTCAGAGAGAGAGAGAGAGAGAGAAAGAGAGAAAATCAAACCAAAACCACACTGACACCTCGTTCACAAAGATGATGAAGTTTTCGAGTAAAGCAAATCTCGTGAAAATAGATGTCATGCAATGGTAGCAAGAAGGTTCGAAAAATAAGGGAAAAGCCAGACAGTTTGCGAATCAATGAGCTTCAAGGGAAAAAGCAAACGAAATGGTGGTTTGAGCTACACTTTTTGATCCATCGGCACTCTGGTGGCCATATACAGCATTGGAGTAGGTGTGATGTCGATATCGACGCCGAAGTAAATGGCTTTTGAAAGGAGGTGCTCACGTTAATCCGGAGTAGCTCGTAAGATTGATTTCTTAGGCTATTAGAGTTAAAACTTTTTTTTTTTTTTAACATCTTTAGATGGTAAAATTTACAGACTTCATCATGTTCACGGCTATCAATCGGTTATAACAGTTTAAACCTGTATACCTGATTTTTTTCGAAAAGCCGGAAAATCACTTTCTAGAGCACAAAAAAACGCGATAAACTGTAATTTCAAACGTACAACTTAGATTGATCATCTCAATAAAAAAAAAATAAATAAATAAANGAGCAATTGCGAGGACGTTAATCAAGACGTTGGCGACAGAGCTGATGAAAGAGCAGAGACATCGGAATGCCCGGACAAACCTAGATCGAAAAAAAGGAAATAGAAGCGAAACAAGAAAATCCAGCCCTGAGAGAGAAAAAAAAAAACAAGGGGCGTCTCATCCTGGGTGTCATTAATAGAATGTAGACAATACACAGTTACAGTACGAATGCACGCGACTGCCAACGAGGAAAAAGTTGAAATTGTTTCTCATGATGATTATAATCCGAAGAACATTAGGGATAAGAGCTGTGGCACGATAGGTGAGGTAAGAAACTGATCTTTTAAATTACAGAGCAGAGCGCAAAAAGAAAGGTACGGATTGGTATTCCACGCGAACTCGATGTCGGAGAATTTCCAATCGAAGTGAGCGCTGAGCTGCTAGTACACACACATACATACATACAGGTAGATCGTGGCAGTGAAATAGAGCTTGCGTATAGGGTATTCAATCAGAGCGGCACGCGAGCGACTTGCACGCGCTCGGTGCATCTGGATAACCGAAACACATTGAGACAACCTCGAGAGACGGTTAGGCGGGCTCGTCGTGCACGATACATCATTTTCAGAGCCTTTCCCTTGGCTGTACGGAGCTGCACGAAATCGGGACGAGACGGTATTATTAAACGAACGAGCCTCGATGTCGAATAATGGGAAATACTACGGTATACCTTTTGGGATGTGCCTTGTGTTTACGAGTAATGTCAAACATCCATCATTGCAATCGTATAAATTACTTTGTAAAATAAACATATTTTTAAACAAATTTCCCAACATGTACATTCCTTCAATGAAACGGATGTATCTATTCTCGTATAAATTTTCTTCACGTACATGTTCATTTGAACGACGACCACATCACCTATAGTAAGGTATTCTCAGGAAGAAACGTCACCCTCTTACCGGCTAATCACTGATTTCCCGGGGCTCTACTAGGAAAACTTGGGCATCTACCTGTGTAGGTCTCATCCCCCGATGTACTTTGATCGAGTTATTACGAAAATACGAAGAAAAAAAGTCAGCGATGCTCAGTAGCGACAATTTTTTATTTTTCTATCTGTTGAATGAAATCTCATACTGCTACTTTTCGTTTTTTTTTTTTTTTTTTTTTTTTTTTTTTTTCACCCCCACAACAGTTGTGCCCAAAATGGTTGATTCTCATGATGAGAATTCCAACTTTCAAGTCGTGTATGTATACCGTGCAGCACCATCGGTAATTTTCACCACCTGCGTATAATACGTATAGGTGCGAGTAGTTTAGTACTTGAAAATTCAAGTCTATACGTAGTAAGTAACTGATTTGGTAAAGAATACAAGTTGGTATATGTATAAACCTACATAACACACGAAAGCAACGTTGAAAGGACAAAGGACATAAATGTATGAGAACGCGTTGACGAATATAGGATCCGTGGTGACAAGAAGCAACTTCAATGCGCGTGAGCTGTGATGGACGTGTTAAGTATCGGTAGCACCAGCAGCGATTGTGTACAACACATTTCATCTTCCGACTCCTATATTTATTTATTTTTTTTTTTTTTTTTTTTTTTTCAGCGATTCATTACTCGGGAATATCATAAAAATGCCATAGTCCTTTCGTAAGTATATAATCACTCGTCTAAGTGCCACGTATACGTATAATTCGTGTACATTACGATCACGATTTTCAGTATTTGAGGTCTATATTGACTTTTGCAAATCGATAAAAACGAATGCCAGTTGTAAACAAATGTACACTCCGTACGAGGTCGTGATAAGAATGTAGTCTGCATAATAAATCCGTGCGTACAATGACGAGATGACCTACATATGTGCCACGCGTGTAAATGCATACGTATATACACATGTGCGCGTTTGTGCACACACGAGGCTAATCTGATCACGCCACTTCGATCAAACTATCCCTTTTTTGTTTTGTCGCTTCTCTGCAAGCTACGCCCCCCTCCCCTCCCCCTTAGCTTTTCTAGCGCGCGTTTTACACGTCATATGAGCACACATGAACGCAATGTATGGTACATGAACCTTCTCTCACATTTTCTGTGGATAACAGAGAGATTTACCCAATAAAAAGACCGGTCCAATGCTAATCGAGACAACTCGAATTCTCTCTCTCTCCCTTACTCGTAAACTATTTTTTTTTTTTTTTTTTTCCTACTTCAATAGCCAAGTGTTTGTTTTGACCAGCTTTTTTTTCTGTAGAGCACATCATTGCACACTAGCGCATAAGCTAGGTATGCGTGCGTCGTTGCCGCAATGACATTTTTTAACGACCGATCATCACAGCTTGCCAACGATTACTCACGCGGATGGTTGGTCACTCGGCGATCCACCATCCGCACAAGGCTTTCGTAAGCCTGGCGTATCCAGAATAATATTGCCATTGTAAAAAACAAAGTATGTTATTAAATAACAACTCGAATGAACACTTTGAAAGGGTGTTTTGTATTGCTATAGCGTGTATATTACAAGCGATTGTAGACGTTTGTAGAGCATCGGGACCATAACTTTCGCAAACAATTGGGGGTGCAAAATTTCACCGACCAACATAGTGATGAGGTCGGACTTTCCAAACAAAAAGCTCTTGAGCTTCTGAGGGCTCGAGGTGATTTTTTGTTGCCAAGTTCAACTTGAAAAACTTTCGACCCCAACGGAAATTAAGTATTTGCGAGTGAAAGAGACCCAAGAGAGCCAAGGCCAAGGTTGACACTTTTCCGAGAACAAAGGTGATAACAACCATAAGCAAAAGAATGGAAGGTAGTTTATCCTGCGCAGCCTTGCACTCCCCGATGAACTCCACTCTCAAACAAGTATGCTCGCCCCTGCCTTCCTCTCGCACAATATGCGCCCTCTAAATGCGTGGACTTGCACACATTTGCTCATACACTTATGTATGGGGGTACGTATGTACTTATTTTAGACAAACGAAACGGAAATAGCCCAGGTTAAAGTGTTTTTGAGCTCTTGCCTCGATGTATATCATCAAAATTATTAGTATTTAATAACGTAGGGTTTCAAAGAACAGTTTGTAGTATAATAAGTAGTTGTGCCTTGGAGCAACATTATACGACGATTACGTATGCATCCTTTTAATAAAATGTCCGTAAAATAAAGTTGAATAATTCTATCGTCGAATAATGTCACATCGGAATAAATCGACAATGGCCATTGTACGTGCCATCGCAGTACCAATATATCATGAGAGGCATGAACTATATGTATATAAATTGATTCGCGAGTCTCGCATTGTATTTGAGAAATTCTTGCGCCACGCAACTGCAGCACAGATGCACTCCGGGTGCTGTTCCGCGAAGCTTGTGCATTTGCTCATCACCGTATCGATCATAAAGCGAGAGAGAGAGAGAGAGAGAGATGGGGAGCACACTCGATTCCAGGAAGACGCAATATATATTCAAGCATTCTCCGGGTGAACGAGACCCCTGTGATGTTGCTATATATGTGTACTCTTCCCTACTGTTTCGTCAATAACTGGTGAATAAGCGAACAAGCCTCGAATCCCGATAAGCAAACGCAAACTCTGGAGCGAGGGAGAAAGAGAGGGTGTGCATGCTCAATTAGAGAGGGAATGCAGCCCCGTGTGCCACGTTCTCTAGAAAATTTTCGACTCGCTGTATTCCTCACGCTTGTTTTGGCTTTGCGTTTTACTGCGAATCGGAGCCCGCGTGACAATAGCGTTGGATGGCGCTTTCTGCGTGTTTGTTCATCTCCTTTTTTTTTCTTTTTTTTTTTTTTTCGCTTTCTCCGCGGGGGAAAAGGAAATCAAAGACCAGCCGGATGGTACAGTGTGATGGGAAGATCACGGGAGGTACTAGCTGCTTTTTTTTATTTCAATCGGTAATCAAGTACCTAATAATTCCCTATCTAGGAACCCCCGTCTACATAAAAGTGTAAAAATTCGACAAGTTCTCTGTGTACGTGTATTTAATTGAATTCGGTTTACTCTTGGAAACAAATGGGAGTAGCAACGAGAACTCCGAAATTGACTTTCGAGCGAGAGACTGGCTCGTGAAAAAAAAGGCTCTTGTCGTCCAAATATATATACATACAATGCATATACGTTTCCACCGAATGGGTATTCAATCTACCCAACAATGACGACGAAGATGCCAGAAACTGATGTTTGGAAGCGAAATTACGCCGGGAGCATCAATGGAGGATTCTTTAATCCCGAGTGTACAAACTTTTTAACCTGTGCCTCATTGGCTGTCGGCTCATTTTCTTTTCGGATCCAATCTCCTCGATCGTTCGTCTATGCGTGCCTATAGTTACCCCCTTTGAAGTCATCCTGCCAGCGCATCCAAGTTCGGGTGACGCCCCATTTTTCGTTTTTTTTTTTTTTTCTTACAGTCCTTGGTCCTCGAAGAAATCAAGTAGATGTAAAATGTCCAATTGCGATCTCTCTCTATCTCTCTTTGAAAAACGAGGTTGCAAATAATCAATCATAATAGTCATTCGCTATTGTTTGATGAACAAACACAATTTTAATGGTTAATTACCACTGTGACAATTATAGTTGTAACCATTGAAAATTTTCAACTTTCAGTGGTTAAAAGTTGACGTTTCATCACTCTATTTTTATTATTATTATTCGTATGATGGAATTAAAAATAGAAATTCATTTTTCATTTTACACGTTATTCAAGAAACGTAAAGTAAGTTGAATCGTAAACTTTTAAACTGCGTAATTAAAAATTTCGCAGCCTCACTCAAGGGAGTACTTTAAAATGTAATCAAACTTTAAATTGCCAAAGTGCCGACGATTTTTCAAAGTTCGAGAGTAAGTATATGAACACCGGGCGGACGATATTTTTAAAAAACACCATCCAAGTTTGAGAAAAAGAGCAAAAGTACAATAATATTTTGAACTAGTGCTTAAGTTAATCTTCTTTTAATCTCGCGATGTAATTTAATCGAGTGGAAAAATGTTTTTCCGTTGCCATACCACTAGCAAACGGATTTAATCTCCAAGCATCGGTTCGCGGACCAAGAGCCAACAGTAATTATAAGTGGATGAAACATGGGAAAAAAATTTTTCTTCTTTTTAAAGTATCGGTTCAAAAGCTGTCGACTTGGGAAAAAAAAAAGAAAAAAAAAAAAAGAAACAAGAAACACTCGGTTTTCAAACTCAAGAGCGCTGGTAAGCCGAGAGTGGGCGTATCCATTCAAGTGCACGCGCACCGCTGCCGCAGTCACGATGAACGAGTCCAATTAAAATTTGCGTGCGTTTTGCCGTGAGACATATCGCGCATCTATACGACTGACATGTACTATGTTTTTTTCTTTTCATCTAGATCTTTTAGCAATTTTTTTTTTTTTTTTACTTTTACCCAGAGCAGACTATTGTCCAACATTTCTGTTTTAGCTTGCATTTCTCGATTCATCAGCCAACAGTGACGACGAGCATACCTACAACTGGAGGGAGCATTCTCAAGTAGTGCATATCCGCAAAGGAGCAATCTACTTCTCTATTATTAGCTATACGTTTAGCTATATGCCTGCGTGGGTGGTAAGTCTTTCACGCACACTGAATATGTACAGGGTTTCCTTTGGAAACACAAGTAAGGTGTATTAAATACCTCAATGAAGCTTATTTGTTACAACCGCGGGATATCATCGCGCCTATAGTGAAAATATAGAGAAACAGAGAGAGAATGTGCTATAATTGTTGGAAAATGGTACATTTGGGTGCGAAAAATTTTAATCACCGATGACATGCGTGGGTGAAAAAAAGAAATTCAAAGTGTCGCAAAGAGATGGAGAGGTGAGGAGTTACGCCCACCCGGGGGCGAATATTGGTACCAGACATCGGTCAACTACCACGGACTAATTCACTTTTCGACATCACGCAAATTGGCTGTCTCCGAAATGAACAATTTCCCCTGCCGGCTAACTGAATTTAGACAAACGAGTGTACACCGAATACGTGTTAGTAGCCGTCTCCGCGTGCGTGGACCTTCGAAGGTCTCTTTCGTCCTCGCGTGTGGGTCTGTGTACAGTGAACTACGACCATACGTATGCCATTTTGGTTTTTATTACTATTTGCTTTTGCTTTTGATCGTTTATTTGTACTAACAAATTTTTTTCCAATATATAGCAACGCTTTGATTTCATATTCACAAAAAAATGCGGATGCTTGAAAAAAAAAAAAAAAAAAAAAAAAAACAACCACCCTTCCTCTGTAACTTCAACGTTTATGTATAAATGGTATTATGCGGTGTGAAATTGTATAGACGTAATATATTTCTTTTGAACTTACTTTAAAAACAATAGCACGGTAATTACAGTGTGATAAAGCTCAATTTTCCGCCCATCTTGGCTAAATAATCAATTTTTGTGGAGGATCTTTCAGAGAGAGCTAGCGTACCCGTCGAGAAAAAAAAGACCGAAAAAATGAGAAGAGTTAGCAACAAATTCTCATAAAAATTACAAAAGGCCTCAAAATTAAGTTTGAAATTTCAGATGGAAGCAAATCGAAGCAACAACTAAAACATGACGCGTTTCGATCTCTCATTTTTCAAAATACATCTCTTTTAAGGGTTTGGCTGATCGAATCAAGGGCTACACTACTGAAAACCTCAAAAAAATGACAGAAAGTCTCGGAATTAAGAAAAGCAAAGTACACCGGGGCAAAAGAAACCTGTGTTTGATAGAAAGGAGAGGCGGAAGAAGTAGGGAGAGAAAGAGAGAGAGAGAGTACGCACGCTAGGTAACCGTGGGATGCAAAAAGCACGAAGCACCGGATTTCGGGGCTGAACGAGGGGAACGAGGGGGAAAAAGCTAGCTCGGTGGGATTACGAGAACGGGGATGAGCGGCAACAAGCGTGGCCTGGAAGAAAAAGGAATACGAGGAAGATAAAGAGGAGCAGGAAAGAGGAAGCATTAGAAAGAATGGGAAAAAGAGCTCGGGGCGGACGAGCAGACAACACGCTCGGGTATGTTTTGCGTGCGAGCAAAGTGGTGAAAGACGCATGACTCTCTCTCTCTCTCTCTCTCTCTTTCTCGGAAGGGTAATAAACTGGGCAACTTTTGGAAATTTTTCTTTGAGTTGTTAAATGTTTGCTTGCACAGCTTACAGTGCACGGACCGATTGGGGGGTCATCGTCGAAACAGCGAGAAAAGGAGCGCAAACATGAGAGCTAATTAACTTGGGAGTAAACATTTTTTCACAAAAATGACGGCACGCTTCGCCAAAGATTCTCGAGACCCGGAGAGTAGCTGTTGTTCTTGCTGAAACGAGATAAGTTCCGCAGCTGTGCGCAATTTCAAGGAAAATCATTATAGTAACCCGTTGAAAAGGATCGCTGGGAAAGTTTTAATGAAATCCGTGAAAATTCCCATTATCTCGAACAAACCTCGGAAGGAGGGGGAAAAAAAAAAATAGTTGGATGTTAAGTGATGAGTTATTACCATCGAGGGGCCAAAGCTGGAGCGCCATCAATTACGAAGACTCCGGATCAGACCCGAAATTCGTGCAACCCACAGCCGGCGAAATCGCATTCGTTCCGAAGTGCGAGTCGACGAGAGCAGTGGAGAATGAAAAAACTACAGAAGAGACGTAGGGGCAACAGAAGGGCCTCAGTGGGAGCTACGACGGGTGAACGATGCAGCCTACGTGACTGCAGGGAGTAACTTGCCTGGGCGTAATGCGTCTCGCGAGCGCAGCCGCGCAAACACGCGTCCGCCCGGATGGAAAGCGGAGGCGAAGGTAGGAAGCTAGAGCTCGCGTCCTCCATAAATCGCCGCCCCGGAAATCGACACCCTCGCGTACGTGCGTGCGTGTACGGCGAGGAGACAAAAATCCCCCCTCGCACACGCTCCAAAACACAAGGAGCGCGTTTCGAGATTCCCTCATGCTTTTCTTCCCTGATGAATGATTATACGTGTGTATGTATACGCATCACATATGCCGTTTTATCGCAAAAGTATCTGGCGTCTTGTTTTCGTTTCCGGGACCACGACGAGGCTTTTCGGAACCTGATGTATCTACTTTTTCTCTCTTGCGTTAAATCTCGACTCCCATCTTTGCGCTCCTTTTTATCTCGACTTTCTTTTTTCCTTTTTCTTTTTTTTTTTTTTTTTTCCTCCCCATCATACTTTCCTACTAACAGGAACCTAGGAATCACACA
Source organism: Copidosoma floridanum (assembly GCF_000648655.2). Next base: position 1,794,604 of record NW_019379602.1, on the reverse strand, counting down.
GCGTCAAATGGCTTGTAAAATTTTACGGCGCAGTAAACGACGTATATCAGAGCTCATAAGATTCAGGCTTGGAGTGCGCGGGACGTGTACGATGATAGAGGAATCGCGTGTGCGTGACAATAGATACCTCCACGCGCGTTAACCTTCCCGAATGGACGGTGAGGTCTATCGCTGCTTCTCCTGTGCTGGACGTTTTAATTACAGTCATTTATTTGCGTGCACCTGAACAGTGCGGTATATTGCGCGAAATCACGCTGTATGGACTGACCGCAACGGAAATCGATTTGGTGCTATTGTATAGGTGACGAAATTATCGGGAAACTAACTTAAAATGGAGGAAGGACAAGGAAGAGAGCAATTGGACACTTGGGGCGATATTTACAAAGCTGTGCGGACAACGTGAATTCCTCTCGAATGGAAAATAATAGTTGATCTGATTTTCGGGTGATTAGAGAAGGTAAGTGAGAGTGTAACTCATGATCAATATGACGTTAAAGAGCAAGTAGCATATTATTAGATTGAACTTTCGCGTTGCATGCGAAATTCGTAGCTGTGCGGAGCCAGCGAAGTTTTTTGTGAAATTTTTAAACAGAGACAACTTTGATTGGACACAAGAAAGGGTCAATAAACAAAAAAAAAACAAAAAATCGGAAAAAAAAGTATTTCTGCCGTAGCAGAAAAGAAAGTTTTAAAGAGACAAATTTTTCAAAGTGTAAAGTTGAAGAGCGGTAAGAAAGTGCTAAAAATGTTCCCTGAAATAAAATGCATTTGCGTCCATGAAAAAATTTTTCAACTTTTTACAATGGCTTATTTCATCCAGCTAAATCGATCATTGATAAAGAAAAGCGTACACGTCCAATGTAGTAGTAATTTCAAACCAGTAAAATTTTTCACAGTTGATAAGATACAATTAATCCACATCAAAATGTAAACAAGCCAAAGTTTGTATCATTTTTGATGAATTTACATTCAAGTTTTACTATTTTACGTACAATATTACTCCCTCCAGTGAGTCATATACTAAAAATAGTCAGCCGGTGCTCACAACTCTAGATATACACCGTGAAAAAAGACATGTAGAAAAATCAGAATTTTTACCACATCAACAACTTTCTTGGTATCAAGAATAGTAACTTTCGTAGTCAAAACAGTCTTTTCAACTCGTAGCGATTTGCAAGATATCGAAGCGTCAGGATCAGTCCTCCGTTATTTACATCGAGCAGTTAAGTAGTAATGATCGAAAATAGTCAGACGGTGCTTAAAACTCTAGAATAACTTTTTAAATCAGTATAGTCATTTTAAGTACTGATTTGAAATCGAGTAAATTTTCTCCACTAGTGGTTAAATGAAGCGTGCAAGTAGTAACAGTGAAAAATAGTCAGACGCAGACGAAGAAAATAAGCAGACGGTGCTCACGAGTTAATGTATACTCTGTGATAAAGTACATGTAAAAGCCACAGAATTTTTTCTCTTTCAGTAAATTTATTATTATCAAGAGCAATCATTTTCATATTAAACAGAATGGTTTTACTGGTATTTGATTGAGTGAGTCTCATCATGATGAGTGAGTCAATATACTGTTCATCCATGGATTTTTACTGCTAGGATTAATTACAACTATATAAAACCTATGTAATTCTAACTTTGAAATAATTATACCTTTTTTTTAAAGGTTAAACGATACCACATGCATTTTATTACACTGTATCGAAATGGTCATTAACGAGGAACGATACTTCACTACTGCAAATACGACACTTGAAAAGTTTTCGGAGTTTTTTTTTACAAAAATGTGTTTGCCGTCTTTGGATAACTCTGTTTGATAATCAAACGCAGTAATGATTTTTTCATTTTGTACATTTATAAGACCTCTTGCGAGGGAGCGACTGTATTTTTGAATCAAAGAGCCAATCTATCGGTTTCTCAGAAGCGAGTAAAAAAAGACAACCCCAAAGTACTTGGCGCAGTTAATTAACCCACTGATTGCTCGAGTCAAGACGGTGAAAAATTTTGTTGGCTCGCAATTCCGCTGAACAAGCTGCAGCTGGTGCTACGATCTTATAACTAGCACTGCTTTATGATAGATTTTCCTGGTGCACAAGCACGTCATCGACAAAAATCACTTCGTGGATGGTTCAATAAGCACAAATGGCTATTTGATCAGTCAGTAATTGAGTATAAGCGAGCATGTCGTGTGAACACTCAACCGTCATTGCTAAACGTACGCTCGATCGAACGAGTAGAAAAACAACTGATTGAACCTTGTGTGCGTGGGCGTCAATAAATGTTAAGGGATGAAATTTGATTTTCTACAAGTCCGTATCAGTTTTTGGTGTATCCTTGAGTTTCAAATTAGTGGGAAAAAAAAAACAACTTCCACTTCCGTAATTAAACTTGTCGAGTCAAAGGTGAAATCATGCCAAGTTGTGTATCTTTGCCGAGCAGCCTTGCGTCACTTGTTGGTCAAACTTTAGCCCAAGTAAATTCCGCGACAGCAACGGCCGACAAAGTTCCCATGAATTATGCGGTTATAACAAAGTATCCAAAAGATTCGCAAAACTTTTTGACGGCCCCAAAGGTTAAATGAATACTCGCTCCGATGCCCGCTGGAATTGTGTTCCTCTCAAAAAGACGTTTTTACCCTAGTTTGTCACTTGCTTATCTTTATTTACTTCCATTGTGTCAGATTTGTCGAGGCGCTCCGTTTTTTTTTTTTTTCCTCTTTTACCTCCCCAAATACAATTTAAAATTCAGGGGTAGTGCACAACACAAATTGCCAATGTATAAGCCTCTTATTCATAAAAAAAAAAAATAAAAAAATAATGGAAATTCTTCCTCCTATATTTATTTCTCGAGCCAGTACGTTGGCTTATAAAAAATGCCTGTGAGATTACTTTTTGAAGAAGGGTTTTTTCATTAATCAAAGTTTCTTTATTTTTCATGCCTCATCGGGCTAACTTTGGAAATACGGTTACCGATTTTATCGAATTGGAAATAGACTCCGCGATCGTGAAAAATCAATAACCCTCGAACAAAGTTAGGCTCGATAATCCCAGCTAATTTTTCCCGAGGATTCTTCGATGGTTGTTAACTAACTTTGCGGAAGAGACCCGAAGTGAAAACTCGATGAAAACTAAAGTCTCGATATTATTTTTAAATTAAGAAAATAGTGTACCATCGGAAAAAAGTCACAAAAAGCATCGATTTAACCGCATTACGAGTCGATTCGCTTTTCATTTCCTCGATAATTTTTCATCCCCCTGCCCCTCCACGCGTCGCGGTCTTTCCATTTCCGGTCGCTCAGCGTCGAATTTTCGCAAATCCTCCCGACCGCTCACTCATCCTTCGATCTATCATTCGCTGATTCGTCATTTCGCCCCGCGGCTCTTTCGTCACCACCAATCGACGAGGTACACGGCCTCGGGCCATTCTTTTTCTCGTCTCCTCTTGTCTCCCTTTCGAATGTACGTACCGAGACATATTTTTTCCCCTTGAATCTTCCTCGACGAATAAAAGAAGCGACGTAGAACAAACAAAAATGTGAAACCCCCCGAAAAGGAGGGCACCGAGATCTCTGGATTTCCAAAATCTTTTCCAAAATTTGCCTTCAAGACGTGCAAACGTCTAGCGCCTTTGAGGAAAAAATACGCCGGATTGCGCGAATATGACTCCAGCGTCGAAGAGAGGATAAGAAGAATGAATAAGTTGGATGTGTGATGTGGGAAAAAAAAAGGAAATCTTGAGCTCACTCGGTAAATCAGGGGGGCGGGGGGGAAGGATACCGTAGACAACGCTAGTCAGGAAAATCTGTCGAGTGGCGCGAACGCGTATTGTTCGTGCAGGACGGCGTGGAACGAACCTATACGCTTATTTATGGAGAAGCGATTTGGATGCGGGGCGCGCCGCCTAAGTGACTTTCTGGAACTCCTCCAAGGCTTTCGGGCGGATTTTGTGGGCCGCGAAAATCGTCGGGAGTTTGGGAAGCGCATCGCCAACTTGGTATGTGTGGGTGTGCGCGTAGACAGCCCCAGCCGATCCGGGGCTCACGGTGATTTTTTTCTCAAAGTGCCTTTCTCTCTCTCTCCCTTTCATCGCTCTTTCGACTTCGTCTCGCTGATTTTCCATTTGCGTGGCAGAGTGGCCGTATTCGCTGCAAATGGAATATCTGTGCTCTGTTTCGGGGATTATCGCGCTCTCCTCCTTGCAACGGCTGGAATCGTGGTGAAAGCATTTTGCGATTATAATTATATGTTTGTTGAAAATGTATGAATCCACGATCAATATAGACTTAAAACTATATTTCTTATATTTATAATCCCGCTAAAATTTAATGTCAAAAATATTATAGGGTACGAGTGTAAGGTTCTTTGTCTTATGAAAAAAAAAAAAAATAAAATTATTGAAAATTTATTGCTTCGTTACCTTTTATCCTCTTTTAATTTTCAACCTGTCGAACTCTTTGTCGAAATTATTGATAAATTTTTTAACGTTTAATACTTAAAAACTAAAAAAAAATGAAAATTTTCTTTGTTAACCCTATATCGAATCGACTTGGAACTAGAGTTAAAACACTACAGCAAGTCTCACTTGATGATTTTCATTTCCTCGAATCGACGTATTCAACCATAACAGTAAATTCGATGGGAAGATTTAAAAACTTACATCAGCACTTGCCCGATAATTGCCATAAAATACCTTCAATCCGAATTTCTCACACCCAAGCGCCAAAGATAAAAAATAAATCAAAAATGTACTTGCCCTTACACGAGATACACGTGCATGCATAATATATACGTATATACCAGACGCCCCATATATATACCACGCACAAGCCCACGGGCTCAAAATATTCTCATTTCCGGGACACATTGGTGCCTACCCACATGGGTATTTTATATACGTATATATAAGGGATGGCACGGCGGGCCGCCGGTTGATCACTTGGCCCCTCCGCGCACGGGGCCATGGTTGTAAACTTCCGCCGAGGAAATCGTAAAACTAAACGCTTATCGGGCCCCCGCCAGCACATTTCCCGGCGGGAATATTGTTTCTTTCCCCACCCAATGACAAACGAAGCTGCCACCGCTTCCCTGCCCCGTGGCTGGATGTAATATGGGTGTGCGCGCGTTTGAAAATATCCGCCAAGAGTGTCTGAATTTGAAATTCAGCGCCCGAGCCCCCGATATTGTACATGTATTATGCAAGTGGCGGTGGGAGGGGAAAGAAAAAAGGTCCCACCAGTCGCGAGCGTACTTTATCGCTCGTTGCTGATTATTCCTCAACCCTTTGTTCCTTGTCGTCGTTTGGCGCGCGTGTGCTCTATTTTTCGCGTTGAAACACGCAGAGAGCCGCGGCAAATTTGCCATCGATCTCCTTTCGCGTGGATTTTCCGACGTATTGCTCCGATGGTGGATTATTTCTGGAGATGCGAAAAAAAAAAAAAAGAAAAAAAGTGCCGGGAGAACACAAACTGGAAGAGATTCAGAAGCGAATATAGGGCGAGGCCCACACTTGCCGTGATTCCAAGCGAACGGCATGCAAAAGGGATATTTGAAAAGTTGGCGCATGCAGGGACGGAAGCCCAGTGGCAAGTGATTACGTATGTATATGATATACCCGTGCAAATGCACACACACACACAAGCGAAGAGATGAAGGGACGGAGAAGACCGCGACGTGCAGTTGGAAATTCGGGCCTGTGGAAACGCGTGGGCGACCCCCGGAGTCGCGAACAGCGCGCCGGAGCCTGCATGCACTCCGTGACGTATGGGTTCTTGCCTCCTCCCCTTCCTCCCTTCTACTTCTTCGCGATGTCAAGCTGCAGCAGACAGACCCAGCCTGCACGGAAACTGGGGGGTGGTTTACAGGCGAGTCGATAGTAAGCCCGCTGGGCCTGATGAATGTGGCTTATGTCGGTCCTTGCATCCGATCCTCGCTGTTTCTCCATCTCCGACCAGCTACTTCGTGAACCATATATGGCTTGAAACCCATAAAAGGCACCTGTCGGCCTGTCTCCCTACGCTGATTTAGTCTCGGTTGCTTGTTATTATGTACGCGCAAGTATGTATGCAAGCTCTCGTCGGCGTGTGCGCCGGGCGAGAAAGTGTAGAGGAGGAGGACGGCACTTGTTCCGCTACACGCCACGATAATTTCAGTTAAGTTACAGTACAGCGCCAGCCGGGCTTTTCAACAGCCGAGCTCCACTTTTATTTTATCATTATTATTATTTTTTTTTTCCTCCCTTTCCATCTCCCTGGTCATGGTTTTTTTTTTTTTTTTTTTTTTTTTTTTTTTTTTTTTTTTTTTTTTTTTTTTTTTTNTTTTTTTTTTTTTTTTTTTTTTTTTTTTCCTTCCCTCACCGTCATGTTATGTTCCGAATTTTTCGTTTAGCGTCGACTTACTCCCGTCGTCGATTGTTTTCTCATTTGGGGATTTTTCGAATACACTGCACTCCGAAGATACTTGTATACACTCTGCACGTACTGTTCGAATAATTAACGAAAAATTACTGCCGCAAACATCGATAATGTTGAAAATGTTTATATATATAAATATATATATATATATATATATACGGCACAAGTTGGGCGTGGGGGTATACTCGCCGAGGTTAATCGGGTGGAAAAGTAATTAAGCTTCGCGGGAAGGTGAATAACAAGTCGTACCGAGCAATTTCGCGAAAAATTTCTCGAAAATAGATTTACGTATGTGGCCACAATGCGCATAAAAGAATTATTTATGTAATGAAACGTATGCAGTCTAAAACGAAGAGAAACAATAAAATCCGAAAAATATACCAAAGGGTTTATTGGCATAATGGTACAGTTGACAGCGAATTGAATAAAACATCGTGAGTGGAATAAGGGTGAAAAAAAAAAAAAAAAAAAGAAAAGAAAAGAACAAAAACAAAAAAAAATTCAGATTGGTACCCATGGACATTTATTAAAAAACATCCGACGCGGGGCTACATGGAGCGTCGTGCCACGTTCTGAAAGCCGAGCGCGTAACTCCACCGCAAGCTCACATAATATTATGCTCCACATGCTTACCCATAAACACGTATAATGTACAGATACACCAACACGTGCGCACGTAACGCGTGTCATATCTTTTTAGGTGAGTCGTTTCAAGAGAGAGAGAGATAGAGGAAAGACTGCACTTACACAGGGTAGGAGTAGGAGGAGAAGGAGAGAGAAACGATTTTCTTGTCGATTCTATAACAGATGCTCGTTGGATGAGGAATTCGAGACTGACGCGCGAGTTTGCCACTCGGGAGTTCCTTGCGTCTCTCTCAATTCTACGCAGTGTCGGAGAAATTCAGAGGTGGTGCGCCGGGACGTGGCGTTCGCTTTGAAATATAAACGAGATTGAGATGTCACTCGTGGCGCTTGCAACTGCATATTTATATTATATACATGCACGTGTGTCTCTCTCACGATACAGTAAGTGCAAGCACGCGTGCGTATACACGTTGAGATTCCGTATGTGGTATGTGGGTAAATGCAATAAATTGCGGTGGTACATACATATATATGTATATATAATACACCAACGTGTACGGGCTTTATATATTTTTTGCCCCTGCCGCTGAGAACGGTTTCCCACGCGCGAGCTAATTAATGCGCCACCCCTATGCACATTAACGGCTGCTAAATACTTAGCTCAAACTTGCTGATGGCTTATAACGTGCATTTGCATGAACATCATATTATATACGAGTACAGGTGTACGTGATGGGTCTACTGTTTCCGTAAAATAATCCATTTTCTTTACTTAATGATCCAACGCAATTAATACTATTGTATATTATAAAATGTTTTTTTTATGTAAATACACTTTGTGCATCGGCGATGGATTTTTACACGCAGTTAAATGCGCTATAGTTGCAAACGTCAGAGCAAAAAGATCCGATTAAGCATGTTTTTTTTACTCTTTCAAGAAATCAATGATTGTACTTGTCGTAATAAAAATTATTTATTACTCAATTGTTCTAAAGAATGTTCTTAAAATTAGGATGTTTCTGTGTACTTACAATCAGTTGATTATATATAGTTAAGCGTAAAACTCGTGTCTTGAACGAAAAAATAAAATAAAATAAAATAAAATCCAAACCAAGTTTACGAGAGGCAAAAAAAAAAAAAAAAAAAAAAAACCAAACAAAGTACAAGGAATACCCGTGTAGTTGTGCTGGTTCGCTTTCTAATTGGNAAAAAAAAAAAAAAAAAAAAAAAAAAAAAAAAAAAAAAAAAAAAAAGCCATCAAGTTAATGAAATAATAAAGCACGAGAGCATTTTCATGGTACACCAGCCCCTTCAGATCTCCGAAAGTCAAAGATCAAAGAGCGTAAAATACAAACAGCTGAGCCATAGGGAAGGGGGCCTTTGTGTTTGCACTTGAGTGGTACACGCGATATTTACTCTGAAGTGTTGATGGCGCGTCTACCACATCGGAACATTTAACAGTACTGGTGGTGGCATCCCAGTAAGTGTACAGAGTACCTACTGCCTCATATAGTACAGGCACTGTAGCGAGACCAATCGAGGAAGTATAAGGAAGGAGACGAGTGGTGTTTAGGTATTATATACAGAGCGCGTGACTACTCTGACTGGCATACCAAAAGCACCACCAGCAGCACACAACAAGTGTCGCATTGTCTACTCACATTGAGAGAGAGAGAGCACTAGAAAGCGCGAGGAAGACCGCCCTAACGTCATTAAGGCCTATACAGGACTACTGGCGGCGACTGCAGATTGTCTACCTTTTTTTAGGGTATCATGGCCTCGTATATCATCAGACGTAAAAGTACCTGTGATAACAATTTTTTGCGTCCACGTGATCATTTGCATAATGATGATTGTGATGGCGTAGTAGGTATACTGAGAACTTTGTAGAGAAACGAGTTTAGCGATGGTTACAAGTATATATAGGGGTCCACTTCATAAATTTCCCTTCCCATCTTCAGCCTCCGGTATACTCCTCCAATCTTGGTTTACATCAAATGCATCCGTACACACATACATATTACAAAGGTGCGGCTACGTTGGAGAGGCAGAGAGAGCACTCGAAACTCTCTCTGTGTATTACTACAGTTCAAGTTAATCAATCATTCATCCGTTTCACGCGATGCCTTATGCATTGCCCATCACCTATACAAGTTTCGCAAGAGAGCTTGCACTCGGCCTACATTTTTTATGTTTAATATTCTTTTTTTTTTTTTTTTTTTTTTTCTTTCTTTTTTTTCTCACTTTAACCATTCCGTGTGTATACTCGGGGCATTAATTTTATAAAAACGCAGTCGAACGAGCATAAAATACTTTAGTAGGTTTTTTCCTCTAAATTTTTTCTCTCCTCCAAACTGTAACGCAATTTGTTTTTCGAAAATATCAGTAATGAAAAGAAAAAAAAAAAAAAATTGTTTTCCAACACAAGTGCTATTTTATTGTTGGCGTGAGGACGAAAATTTTAAGACAGAGTATTGTTTAAAGAAAATAACCCAAAATAACCAATCGTAAGTAAACATTGTTGTAACACACATATTGGCACTCGTGCACAGGTTGCTTGATTCGACCTCGAGAACTAATTTTGGGTGTGGGAAGCCCATAGTAATGCCTATTGGCCACATTGCGTTGCCGCTCAGCAATGAGTGTAGCGCGAGCACGTCCCAATTGATTAATAATCGCGGGCAAGCGTAGATTGTCTTGGTCGCGCGAGAGGAGGAAATCAAGCACCTGCACACAGTTACCCATATATATATATACGCGTGCAAGTAAAGACCGGGTGTGTATATATACATTCCACCATAATTAATCCAAAGATCGGACGTGCATCAGGATTCTTCGAATACGCGCGAGCGACCGATACGCCACTACCGATAGATCGGTATGCTGTTGATTGGGTCATTGACACGCATTTCCAATCAGGGGTCACCTGTCTCTCGGTGAACTATGCTCGCTTATAATATATATACCAATTAGTTTGTTTAGCTTTGAAGGAGCACGTGCTTTTGTATTTTTTACTATATTTTATTTTATTTTTTTTATTTTTTTTTTTTCCGTTGAGCGACACTATAACCGAACAAACTCATCTCAGACAGTTCAATATCCATCTTTCGCGTGTGTCATTGAAAATCAGGGGTGATCGGGAATATTTTTTCATTCAGAAGCACTTGTACGAAAAAATTAGAAAACTATTGCCAATGTTATCATTGATTATTACTCCATGCTAAAGTTATGGGGGTAGTGTGCCTGCGTACAAATGATAAAGGTAAAATATAGATCAATCGGTCATTTGACTAATTTACGAAATTGTCGTCTTGCGGTTTAATCGGTACACCCACAGCTCCATCTCTTACACGAAACGGTCCCTGCTAAAGCTCGCCTATCGATTTTCCACCCCCGAGGGTAGATAACTGCACCGTTTTATCCAACCGTTGCTCGGTTACTCGTTTCCGGAAACAGTCTCGTGCGCCAACGGTAAACTGCGACCACTCGCTTACCGATCACTTGGCTGCCTCCTTTTTCCGACGACGATTCTATTGGATCTCGATGTCTTCTGCAGGTACAAACGGTGGTGCAAGGTACGTATATATATGTACATACAGCTAATTAAAGTGGCAAATCCATTTCCAGATGAAGGTAACGTTGGGGAGATGTGGATTGATTTATGGTCTTTTTCAAAGTCTATAACCACTACTATGGTAATTATACAAACAGATAAACACCGAGCGGTTGGACTGTAATCGTTAAGAGTATGAATTTCATTAATTTGAGCCGCAGTTATGTCTCAGCAGCTTAACTTGACTTAATTTCAAATAATTACGTTGAATCGAACATCTATGAAAATGTCATTAATTCTTTTTATCGTGTTTTCCACTCGCATTCGTTCGCTGGAAATATCATGCTAGTTGGCAAAATGAATAAAAAATACACCTTCAGCAATGAGATGACGTCAACGTGCTGCTTCTTGGTGAGCTTTTACTTTACACAAGACAACACTTTATCACAAAAGTTGCAGAATCACCGGTTCCCCCAAAACATGGGGCCATCACTACACACACGGATCATATTGTCTGTCGATCGGATTATAATATCGAAATATCACCCCCGCCCCCTTTTTTACGTCCCCCTTTCTCTTATCACGCGTAAATTTAAATCAGTGCCATTTACACGTACAAACCGATCGTCTCGGTCGATGAGATCGAAACGATTTCCACTTTGATTTTCTTTACACACTGGATGCAGGTATACATTGAACGCGATAATTGTCAAATCATGATCAAGCGTTTACGCACGTGCGGTCGTATTTGCATAAACGTGTGTATATTATACATTATTATTACAATAACGGCATATATGTATAACGAAGTAATGCACACGCATATACGATACACGCGTTACTCGCTGAATTTACAATTGTAATATGGAGTTCCAGCACGTCTCATTAATACCATGAAATGGTCGTTAAACAATGCCATTAGATCCTATTGTTCGGAATAATCAACGAATAAACATAGAACGCGGCAGTGGCCGCTGCTACGCGATGCTTTTACTATACATAGTCAATCATCAAAGTGTATGGATAGGGTAAACGAGAGACGTACAATAAATAATTATGCTGTCAAATGGTGCTCGGCGAGTTTCTTGGAAAACAGAGCATCACTCAATATTTCATCCGAGGGTACTCGCTGGCCTGATCCAAGTAAATTATATCTGTGTACATACCGTGGCCAAAGCACTCGCCGACAACGATACCGTGTATACCGATGTTGGACGCTTTTATCGGATATCTGCTGGCACCCGCCCACACGATCGATCGGACACCCTATTACGCGGCCCATCACGAAGACACGGGGAGCCGCGACAGCTGTATATCCTGGATCTATCGCGTCGGTGTTTCGTCAATGATAATCATCGACCGCGTTTGTTTTTGGGTGGATGTCCTCGATACGCCGCACGTCGCCCTGATAGATACGGTAAATACACGATGAACCGCTTTTGGAAGTTTTAGCGCGCTTTGGGTATTTATACTCGTATATAGAGCTGTAAGTGAATTTCGTTCCGTACAGTGTGTGTTATACGATTCATCGGGTTTTCGACGGATCGCTGTGCCACCTGTCGTTTTTACGCAATGTTTTCTTGCGTACGGGTAGTAAAGGGGGATGGGGGGTAAATACGTTTTCGCGACCAAGTGATTTTGATTAAAATATTTTAACCACACGATAAGCAAGAGTTTCAACGATGCTTCAGTATATTTTTATGTATAATAAGGCACCCAACACACAGCATGTCAACTGAATTAATTTTTTATCCGTTGAATAATTTCATCCGTTAAATAATTAAAAAGATAAAAGCACACAAACATGCCAAAATAGCGCGTCAGACGTGAGGTAGAGTTATATGGTGTACAAAGAAGTATTATCGACTGTCACCTCGACTGTTACATCCAATATATACGTACACACATAGGAGAGTCGAATTTAAAAAACTCTGCCCTCGTATTAAGAAAAATTATGACGCTTCGGGTAAGTACTTATAAGTATCATAGGACTATCCTCCTCGCGAGTCGAATAAAGTAAAATCGCCGCAAAACTTTGTCGTCCGCCGCCAATGAATCCGTCGAGGCGGTAAACTTTCGGTAAACTCGTGTACCCATTACGTATGCATGTGCGTGTAAGAGGGAGGCGAGCACCAGTGGCTTTGCGAAATCCCAGCGGCGTCACATTGAAAGAAACATTGCCGAAAACGAAATCGCCGCGCTCGAGTACATACATTACACAGAGACACACACGGTTGTACACTTACTCCGGCAGTGGCCACTTTGTATTCCATACGGGGGGGGCGACACCACAGCGGCAGGGGTCGGCTGGACATTGCAAGTAGGTATAAATGCCGGCCGCGTCTCACGCCGGCGTAACAGTCGAATTTCGCCGCGCCTTTTCTCCGCGAGTGCTTACACTCCACACGCGTATAATATTATACACTATAACGCGGTGTGCGATAAACTTACAGGGGCAAAGGATGACAAAGGTATGTATATACGCGCACGTGCAGGTCACGATATACCTATATATTTGTAACCACTGGGGGTGCACATTGTTGGGGAAACTCAGACAAATACACACGCAGCTGATGGTGTATTGTTTCGAAAAATTTGTCATTCACATCGCTTCAAAACATATTATTATTGTTATTATTATTGTTATTATACCATTGTTATATTTAATGTCATACAATATGATTGTTCCGATTATTACGACGGTAAACCACGAAACGCAAAATTTTTCCAGGTTTCATCCAAATTACTGGAGTATTTATTTCAAATTCATTTCTATTAATGAAATTATATCATTTATCATAATGATCTCGCATAATTTTCCCGTGATATGTTACATGCACGATTTAATAAAATACCGCGCTCGCCCAGAATAATCTATTAGAAAAGGGTAATTGGAAACAAGTTCCGAGCGTTTTTTCACGTCCGACCAGGTTTTTAAAAGCTTTTTGTTCGATGTTCATTCAATAAAATTTTGAATTTAAATCAGCCTCTGATATGGAAAGGACACGAATATATATATACATGTAAAATTTTTCAAATCAGCAAAAAAGGATGGTAGTCCGGATGATGAAAAAAAAAAATTGAAAACAATTGTAAGATGCATCGCACCGACGCGTATTGTTACATCGGTGACTCGGTATATAAGCGCACGTATTTGCAGGTGATACGATAAGCAAGTCTTCACTAGCAAAGGATTAAGCAACGGTATGAGGCGAGCCCCGTGTGTGCGCGAACGTAATTGGGATGGGGGTGGGCCAATTTCGATTTTACCTTCGATGGAGCTCTGCGTTGTATGGGTGTACGTACGTGATTGTCGGCACGTCTTCTATGCCTTGTCAAGATCCACCTCACGCCACTCCGCCTATATACATGTATGTACACCTGTGTGTTGTATATGCTCTTACAAGCTTCATCGCTATTAGCGCGCGCGTGCCTGTGTTGCAAAGTAAACGCGTGTATAGCATTGCCGGGGCACTTGATTTACGGTCGAGATAGGGATACCAAGGTGCATGCCGAGACACACCTGCAGGTTAGACGGAGCCACTCGATTTTTTAATTTTTTTTCTTTCCCACACTGTATACTTGATTCAATACTTTTCTTGTAATTTTTACACGCATAAAAAGCGTATTTCTTAAAACGTGTCACCATAAACCATTTGGATTATTTGCTCGAAATTTCCCTGCAAATCAATAGACCGTGCTCCCACGCCCATTATTACTGATGTTTACGGTGTACTCATTGTGAAGAAAAAAAAGAAAAAAAAATTTTAAATAAAGGATCTTCGGACAAGCCTGTGGATAAGCCCTCATAAAAAATCCCGTGTGTAATTGCTCGCTGATCCCGTGGCATAACTGTACCTGCAGGCGCTGAGCTCCCTGATGTTACTTGGCTGTCTGGCACTGGCTCAGCCGGCTTACCACTCGCGGGGTTGGCGACCGCAGGGCGAAGCTTTTAATCCGGTCTTGCGCCATCAGCGACCGGCATCATTGGGCTACGGATCACCGCAGCCACCCACGACCCCACTGGCCGAGTCCTCGACGATGCCGACGACCACGAGGAGCGGAGGACCGACAACCGAGCCGACCGAGGACTTTCAGCCGCAGAGTCCCGCTGTGGCAGTCGCCAACTCGTTCGCGTTTAACAGGCCGGTCTACGTTTACAACAGCTTCTCGTACTTTCGTCCGGCCTATACCGTTTTTCCTGGAGGAACGCTGGTGATCTGAGGTATCGAATTTCGCCCAAAAGTTTCCTTCCTATACGTATGGTTTTACGCTTCGCCAAGGATGATGTGCAGCTCTGTTTACTTTTTACGTTTATTGTACAACGAAATTCGTGGCACTTTATTATTTCGTTTGTTGTGTTCATGACCAACGTGTCTGTTAATTAATAAACAATAACAAAAAGCTTCAACTTATACTTCCAATGGACTTGAGCAATACAGAGGGTAATTATTGTCCGAGTGACTTTTTCCCTCGTCTATTTCCATTGCAAAGGAGTAAGTGTGTAGCCAGTCAATCGACCATTTTCCTCGCTCCAGCTGTTCCTCCTCTCTTTCTTGGCCCAACGAGCCGTAGAAAAGTCATTCCCGGCAGAGTAACTACGCGCGACAGTGCAGCTGTTGCGGACGTACACCCACTGAGATTTGATAGAAAAATATCGACTCTGTTTTTTTTTCCTCTCTCTCTCTCTCTCTCTCTTCGCTCAACGCCGACAATACCAGCGTCCGCTCGGGACGATCCGTCCAGGAGGGGGGGGCCTCCCTTGTTGACCAGCAGCAGCGCAACCCATTCGTGATTGAAAATGCATCCCGTTCCAGCACGCGGTAGCTGACAAACGACATAGAAACGAAACGCCGAGAGCAAAAGGTTGTAACTATACAGGCCGGGGGTGGTGCGGGGAGTGCTACGGTGAAATAAGAAAACGGAAATGGCACCGAGTCCATCAAAGGCAGAGAGATTCCCTTTGCCTGGTGCCGCAACGACGCCACGTGTAATCTCCCGCCCCTCCGCGTTGTTGTGTTTGGCCCCTGCGAGATAAGGATTTTCTTCTTCAACCGAGCGTACAGAAGCCTCTTTTTTTTTTCCAAAACCCTTCCTCCTCGATTCGAGTGAAATCCACATTTTTTGCCTGCAATCACCACCCAATGTCTGTGTTTTAGCCGCGATACGAGAGCCGAGCTCCAGATCCAGTCAAAAGGAGTGGGACTTTTTTTTTTTGGGGGGGGGGGGCAAAAGTGCTCGTGCGCATGTCATAGTCACGCGGTGCAACGCATAGGCACTATAGCGCTCGCGAATTCATATATGCGAGCCCCTTGTCGAGGTGCCGTGAAAGCTCTGTACGGAGCAACCTGTGTACGCGGTAAGCTCTTTACTCCAACAGTCACGACCCGCGCTCCGTAAGCCGCAAAAGTCTCTTACTGTTTTGGCATCGCGTCGATTTGATTATTCCAAGCACTGGCGGTGCTTTTTTGTGTCCGTATACATGCCTTCGTGCACATATATGTATTGCTTATGACTTTCGTGATATGATTTTGAAAATAAATACATTTACGTACAAGTGCATGCTGTATACTTTGTTAGCTGCGATGATGAGCGATAACATGTACCTGTAGAGTAAGGAAACATTCAAATCGAAGGAAAGTTATTCTTGCACAGAGTGTCACGCTTTAGGGTACCGGTACGGTGATTGGTACTATATAGTATCGGTGAAAAGGGAAGTTGCAAGTGGAGAAGGGGGGGGGTAGGTAAGGGCTGGTTTCGGCGCAACCCTGAGATAATATAATAGCCCCGCGGTACGGGGGAGGGTCGTCTGAGTGCGCGGAACCGACGACTCGTGGGAAGATTTGATCGGTTGATTGGCTGTATTTCGCCGAGGGGGCGATTTTTCGGCGGAAATAAAAGCCAGACGACGAGCGGTTGTGCGTGCTACGAGTACATGTATATATACGCACGCTTCGAAATGAGTTTTGTGGAAGGAAAAACCGCGGAAATTCGATAAACCCTCGGATGCTGATGGTCGGCGCCTCGACGAACAAGTCTCGGTTGGGGAAGGTTTTCTTTCACTTTTACGTCAACATTTTTTACTTAGCTTCGTCACCCATTTGTGAATCTTTAGAGGTCGGAAGAAGGGGTTTTCGAGCCAATAAAGACTATCGTCCCCCGCATACCTTTGGGAACATCGGAAATGGCATTTTTCGTAACTTTCCACTGGAAAACTAAATTTGCCGTCCAATACGAAATCATGTCATTAAAAAAAAAAAAAAAAAAAAAACTCAAACAATGAACTCTCACG
>NW_019379602.1:1735264-1771967 GCF_000648655.2 Copidosoma floridanum | reverse complement strand
TTTTAAATACATTGATAAAGATTGTGTTTTATCGGTTGTGGTATCAGGATGAAATATTTTAACAAATTCGATGATTTTAATTAAAAAAGCATTTGAAAATATTTGAAATTCTTAAAATACCATCGCCCCTCCGAATGTATTATTCAAAGACGCAATAAGACGCAAGTATGGATGAAAGAATGATGGCTTTGAACAATGCATCCTTGATGTGTGTTGTAAAGGTATTCGTATAATCGTGTGATGGTAAAATGTTTCAAGTATCATTTGCTCCGCAGTAAGTGCAAAAGGTATACCTGATGTTCATGGTCTTGTCGGTGATGCTGTGCACGGCGTAGAGAACGCCGCGGGCGACAAACATCTCGCCGTACTTGTGATGATCGACGGTTATGGTCCAGGCGTTCTGGAACTTCATGCGCTCGGTATCGACCTTCGTCACAACCGTCTCGTTCGACTCGCTACCGTAAATGGCCCATAAACCTGCAAAACAGGCACATTCGCCGATCCGATCATACACCTCCTTTGCCATCTTTCACATGTCGTTGTATATCTATACTATATAATGCTCAGTCGTATAATATGCATAAAACTACGCGAAAAGTCGTTATCACGCACTTTTTTGTACACGTACAACGAATGGTATCGTGTACGTGGGATAATACAAGTGTACTAAAATTACTAGTTGAATAATTAGGAGGAAATTGTTTTTGAGAGTCGTAGAGATGAAGGCGAGGATGTATTAATATTTTCAACTTACCATGTTACTAAAATTGTTATTTTCCGCAAATAAAAATCAATTCCATTAGTATAGGTCCACGCCGAAAAAGCAGATAACAAGGTGAAAAAAGTGATTGGTGGAAAGTTAATGAAACGCGCGAGTTTAATTACCTACTCTTTGAATTAAAAAAAAAAAAAAAAAAGACCTCAATCGCTATTTCGTCCATCAAAAAGCCTGTACGTGACGTAGTTTTTCATTTCCCTCGATCGAACTCTTGGAGCGACTGAATGCGTTGCTAGCGCAAAAGCTTGTTAATTTTTCAGAGCAAAGCAGTTTTCACGGCAAATCCTCGCGATGAGCTTCGACGTGGATACACCCACCCACACGTGTACGTATCCTTCCGTATGTGCTGCGGGTGTGTGAGCGCAAGTATGTACGAGCCAACTTTGAACTTTGCCACGCAGTTTGCCTTTGGAGCGATTTGCGCCGTCCGGAGCCAAAAACTTCGGGGGCGCTCGGAACTTTGGATATTCACTGCGTCTCGATGATGATAATAATCCAGTGTCCCCGACATCTGGATGTGCGATCAAAGGAGCTCGTACCTCGTACAACGTGAGCGAATCGTGCTTTTCTTTTGTTACCTTGGAAAAAAAATTAATCCCCCGCGAATAGACAGACACGGCCATTATCGGTACCGGCATATAATATATATATATATTGTGGATCACACACACGCCCATGTACACGCTGCGGGGAAAAAGCTTTCGGGGCACACGCGAGTCTACGCGCACAAGCGACCGTAAGGGTCCGGATGTACCCGGGCTTTAAGCTTATTCTTCGCGGGGGCTCTTTTCACTCTCTTCGAGTGCAATTTCCATTTGTTCCCGAACAAGAAGCTCCTTCGGTACATACATGTATATAGTAAGCCGGCGAGGCTGACAATAGGATCGCTGTAAATGTATATATACCAAGAGCCGCGCGTGGTAATACCCTCGAGGACCTTATACGTACGGCTGTATGCAGGGGTAGTCAGTGCAGCGGGAAATAATGACGATCGGCAATGGAAATGGAAAATGAGTTTTCCCCATCCGCTGTCTATTATCAAAGAAAACGTAATACAACCGTACTGACTTGTATACACGATGAATTAATTACTCGAGCCTTTGGTCGGCTGTTGTCTGACCAAACGCGTATTCTTTCACTCGAGCATGTATATGTATAATATGCACTTATACAAATATCGGACTTTTCGAGCATAAATTTTGTAACATACAATATACCCACCGTTCTCGTCCACGTCAAAGTCGACGTAGTTGAAATTGTGATTGGGCGTGTACAAGTAATTGCCCGTGTTGACGCGCAGCCCGGACAGGCTGGCCTCCATCCGCGGGTAACTGTAGATCGTGCCCTCGGGCTGGCCCAGGTCGACGCGTATGATGGTCGATCGGTTGTACGGGTTGTAGAAAAAGTAGCCCCCGTACACGAGGTGCCCGTTACCCTGCGAACAGTGCACATGTTGTATCCTGGAATCAAGGGGGGAGGCGTTGCAAGCTCTTCGCTTCCCCTCTCAGTCCCTGCTCTTTTGTCATCGTGCGGAGTCTCGATCGCTTTCTGCAGTTTGCGATGATTATATGCACGCGAGAATCGCTTGCAGCTGGATTTTTACGAGCGTGCAGCATCAACACCGGGGAGCTTGTTATTTTCAAACTTGCAGTATCAGCTTGGAATAAATAACGAAGCGCGTGCTCTCGGAGGAAAAGCTATTCTTTTTATTTTCATTTTTTTTTTTGCATCGGCACAGGGCAAATGAAAAGATACGCGCGTTATATGAATGAACAAAACGAAGCCTCGTGGCTTA
The DNA here is from genome assembly GCF_000648655.2 of Copidosoma floridanum. Next base: position 1,769,394 of record NW_019379602.1, on the reverse strand, counting down.
CGTGTAATATATACATCGTATTCACTTTGGAAAAAGCGAGGGGTCGCGGGTGAAACGTCTCGGGACCGCGTCGCGTATTTCATTGAAAGATCCGGCTCGACGGGGGAGTTCCTATACCATCGAGTGCACTACGCCTCGGCTAATTTGAATGCAATTTAATTAATTTCCGGTGGGAAAGAGAGAGATGGCGTTCAATCCGATAGTAATTCAATCGGAAATATTTGAGCTCCCGCTCGTTCGATCGCCATTTGCTTTCGGCTCTCCTTCGGGGTCCCGATATGTACTGTATTGTATATATAGCGTATATTTCAAGGCTCGCAGTTGAGTTATAGGAAAAGCATATAAAAACTCAGTCGGGGTGATATCGAGTTTCCGAGAGGTACGCGTGTAGTGTCGGTCTTTTTTAATTTTCCACCACGAAGTGAATGATCGCACGAAAGAAGAAGAAGAAGAAGGAAGTAGGTATCGTCGTAATTACAGTGGAGAATCCACGATGAGAGTCTGGCCTTTGTCGAGGGAAGCCCCGGATGTGACTGCACGATCGCGAGGAATCTTTCTCGGCCGCTTATTGAATATTCAAGAGGCGATAAATCCCCACTGGGCAGCCCATCAGGTGTAATTTAAACATGGCCGAGGTAGGCGACGTGATATACGACTCGGGTCGAAGGAGCTCATAAGTTAAGTACTATTATACCTGGAAGGGATAGGGTAGCTTGACGACGCGCAGGGTCCTCTTGCGCGCGTAGTCGTCGATGTCCGCGTACTCGTACACGTTGGCCGTGTCGTTGCTACGCGTCACCCACAACTTGCCCGCCGACGACTCGCTCCTCGGCATCGTGTCCTGCATCCAAATGCCGTAAGAGTCGTCCATCTGGCCCTTGAACACGGCTATGCCCACCGCGCCTATCACGCCGTCTGTAACCAATTTCAGGTATACAATCCCCCTTTTGCAATTGACCACCACAGAGTACGTAAAGATAGGATACCAAAATAACGTACCAGCCAGCCGGGGAGGCATGCTCTCAAAGTCACCGGTCATGGGCCTCGCTTCGACGCCGTTGAATCCACAGTTGGCTCGCGGACAGCTGTTGCAGTGCAAGGGCGGAGGACATAGGTCCCGATAGTGAGGCCTACCCGGTGGCAGCTTGCCAAAGACACTCGAGCCCTTCGACTCCGACGTCTTCTCGCTCGGATCTGAAAGTGAAGTACACGTACGAGGATGCACGTATTCGTTCCGAATTTTTCAAAAAAAAAAAAAAAAAAAAAAAAAAAAAAAACGTAGCATCCCTCACCCCTGAGCGCGATCACGCCCCTGGCGCTGTTCATGGTGTTTATAAAGTTCTTGGCCACGCAGTAGTACGACCCGTAGTCGGCCGAGCTGACCTTGTTGATTTTCAGTCTCATCCGGTACTGCAAACGTAAAAATCATTCGACCCCCCCCCCTTGTGGTTATGAATCACAACCAACCGACACTGTATGGTTGGAATACATTAGCTCTACACGTATTCAGTTCGGGTAGCCGATGATTCAACGTGTGTAACTGTACCAGGTGGGAAAACACGGGCCGTTCGCTGCACGTACGCGATGAGTGTTGTTCCCCGTCATCGCGTGCGAGAGCGCCCCCGTGCATATATATAGCTACGAGCTTACCTTCTCCCGTCCGCGCTCCTCCTCGTGGAAATGGTACTTGCTGAGCCTGTTTTCGAGGCGGCCGTCCCTGTTCTCCCAGTGCAGTTCCGGCCTGGGGTGTGCATCGACCTCGCACTCGAGGAGCGCCGTGCCGTGATGACGTGCTCGGACTACCGGAGATTTTATCCGTACCAGCGGCCCGACTGCGTGCCAAGTACACACAGGTGTGTGGGTGTTATTTATTATGCATTAGGAAAAAAGAAAGTATGGGAATTCCATCATCGCCAACTAGGCTCTCTCTCTCTTTTTCTATCTGGATTACGAGGTGTACCATCGGCTGCGCGTGTACGTACGAAGGGGGTGGGGACCAGTTTTAAGCCGCGTCTGACCGAATATTGACCGTTTCTACTTGATCTTTCATTCGGCGTGTTTTCTCACTGACGTGACTGTCTCCGTTGATTCTTATGAATTGTGAGGGTTATTATACTTTGGATTACCGATCGACTTCACTTTGTTCGATATATTAAAATGGGACTGCAACAAAAATGAAGAGATGAAAATTTCTTCAACGCATTCGTGCAAAAATTTCATTGCTAATTACAACCCTCGAGAAGGAAAAGCTTTAAAAAAACACACGTGCGCGAAATCCAATGGGAGTCGAATCGTTTCAATGAACAACCAAACGACACGGATAATCCCTTTGAGCTCCCCGGTATTGTAAAATAATCGTAATACCGGTAACTCGATGAAATTTGAGCATATCCGGTACGTTAAATTTCGCGAGAGCGACGACGCGCGAAAAGCACACCCGTAAAAGCTCTACTTGGATCCACCCCACTCCGGCCACTGCACCAAAGCGCACACGAGGGTGTGGGTATAATATTCATAGAAACCGAACACGAGAGGACAGGCGGTAGTTATCGGCCTTCGAGTGCCAACGGAGACATCGAGCGACAAGGAAACGCTGACGGACACGTGCGGTCCCTCAGTACAGTGCGTGAAGTTTCCATCGGCGGCGTAAACGTCAGGGGCGCTTGTCAACCGTAATATCCTTTGGTCTCTCATCACCACCCTCGGCCGGAGTAAATGAATTTCGCGCTAATGAATGATGCATCGTTTTCGCTCCACTGCACGCTCGAGTGGGAAAATAAAATGAGCAACGGTACATGTGTACGTAGGAAAAGGATGGATGAGCTTACACTTGACGCTGAGGTGAATCAACTTGCTGGAACTCGGAGGCACGCCGTTGTCCGCGGTGCACGTGTAGTTTCCCATGTCGTCTCTGTGCACGGACGACAGGTTCAAGGAGTTTCCGTAAATCGCGGTAGCTGCGAACACACAAGACATTTCGTCCACATCCATCTGTGATCTTTTTTCACGCAGGTATTAATTTTGCTTGGAAAACGGAAATAAAGAAGAAAAAAAAAAAAAAAAAACGGCATGGAAAGGGCGTTCGGCAGCTCGGATAAAGTATCGTAGCGACACGAGAGGACGCGTATACGTATACCGGTGGATCACCAGTCGTTAAAAATTGAGCAGTGGTATCGCGCGGCTGTGAAAGAGGCCGTCGCTCGAGCCTCCACCGAGTTGCATGAATCATGACGCCGGGCTCGAATAATTCACTGGCATCCAAGTAAGCTCCTACCACCGATCGACATTGTTTTCGGCCTTCATTTTCCATTCCAACCGCCCATGTACCCACACCTCCTACACATACGATGCTCCGTTGCAAAGCTCCCCTGACTGTTGTTCAACGGCACCGTGGAGAGAGAGATTTCAATGTTCTTTGTTCGGGCAATTGTATTAGCAGTCCGCGAGTGGATCAAGAACCCCTGCCCATCTCTCATGTAGTTTCGCGCGTAGCCCGTGACTCAGCTACTTCCTCCCTCGCGCTAATTGATGAAACGGCTATTTCTCCTGCCCTCGTGTAATTTCACCCACTGCTGTCGCCATCGCTCATCGTCCGCGCACCTGCTCACCCACTACGATGACGGACGAGGATCGTATAGATTATTCGTGCCAGACGGTTTTCTTTTGCTTCGGGAAAAAATACCATTTACTGTTTCGTGCACACGGAGAGCCCGACCGATCGATCGTCCGGACAGTGTTGCGGCTCTTTCGACGCGTCACCTCGGATGATACCAAAGATAGATAGACAGGGGGAATAAATAAAAAAAATCACGATGCGTAGCTTGGAGTAATAATTGTTTGGTTTATCCTTTTCCCTCTTTTTCGTGCACGGCGCGTAAACACGTCCAAAGTCTTCTCATTAACCCTTCCCCCCCTCATAAACGCGTTTCCTCGTGCGCACGCTACGCTGAACTCCGTTCCAGGTCCGTGCGCGGCGGTGATATTAAACGCCACGGTCTGGAAATTAAAGCCGCTCGGCACAGTTGAGAGTCAAGCCCGGCCTCTTTTGGCCCGTAGCCGCGCAGATATGTATAATATCCTCCCTCCCCATTGTCCCCTCTCTGCGAGCGGCCCGTTGTTTCTACGATACAATGACTACCGGTCGTATACTTTCGGTCTCTCGGCAAGAATACAAGAAGCATCGCTTCGGGATCTCGCGTTTGGTGCCCCGATAGCCATTAGAGCGGTTAGTGGCTCAACCAGCGGACTCGCAAATTTTCTCTGGTTATATCGGAGAAGCCTTTTTACTCGCCCCGGAGTCGATTCCGGTTGCACGCGGAAAAAATACGCGTGAATCGGTACGTTGCGCTGGAAAAAAATAAATAAATAAATAAATGACAGCAGCTGTAGAGGTGTATGGGACGACAGAGGGCAAAGCACGTGGGCTCTGGGGCGCTTAAAAAATTCAGTGGAACCTGATTTTTTTTCGGAAGTGTAAAGAGAAAAAGAAAAAGGAGGGGACAAGGAGGAAGTAGTCTGCCTGAGTAGAAAGGGGTGGAGAAGGGCTAAAGAAAAAAGCAAAAAGGTGGCATAGAGGGCGAGGTAGGGGGTTGAGTAAACGTACGAGGAGGAAAAAAAGTCGGTCGCCGTTTAAGAAAAGAACGAGTAGGTGGAAAGAGGAAGAGCGCGCACGTCAATCGATACGTGAAAAAGGTAGAGAGTGAGAGAGAGGAAAAAGTGAGCGCATGCATATATGTATATAACACGGTGCAATGTGTATGAAGTAACGGTGCATGAGTGCAGTATTATACAGCAAGTGTGGGTGCATGCTTACCGTGCCAGCTACCGGTGTGTATGGGCAGGCCGTCGAGCCTGTGCCACTGAACGACGGGGCTCGGTTTGCCCGACGCGAAGCACTCCAGCCGCAGGTTCAGGCCTTCCTCTGCCACCACATACTGGGTCTGCGAGCTGCCTGCGAACATTTGGACGCTTTGGTAGTGGGTATTGCGGCTCTTGCAGCTTTTTATCTTTGGATACTATTTTTATTCCCTTTAATTATTTATTGTTCGTGACTATGTGCTTGATTATTCTTGTTGCTGTTTTATGGTCTTTGTCGGAAGTTTCTAAGGAATCGAGTGTCGATGGGTGTCAGGAATTTTTTTTTTTTTTTTTTTTCAACGCCAATGGTACAAAGTGTATTCTGTTGGTTCGTACTTTATGTGTCTGACCAAACGTGGATGTTACTACTGAAACATTTTTTTACATTTGTCTTGATACTTTTTGAATTGTAGGGATCCCAAAAAAATGGAATAATGTATTATGTGGTTTTTAAAAAAACTTCAGGGATATTTTAATCAAAACATTAAAAAACCGCCTTAAACATTTTTACCATCGATTACCGCGCAAATACGCATTTCAAAGTCAGAAATACTACCTCTCTACAGTATAATATCAAACACAGACACTTCCAATAAAATTCTGCAATGGAATGAACAAAATTATCCAATTTGAAAGGTTAATAGCTTAAAAAAAAAAAAAAAAAAAAAAAAAAAGACGAGTTTCCGTGCAAAATCCTTCAGCATTGATGTTAGAATCACATAAAATCGTACAAATGGATAATTAATAACAACACCACTCGAATCAAATTACAATAACGCACATACACAACGGTTTTGATTTTCATCAAGGTGCGTCTGACCGTACGTTGATGTTTCTACTTCAGCTCAAAAGTCGTTTTTAATGTTGGTATTTTTCCAAGCGTTGAATGTTTTATCTGTATATTCGGAGTAATCGTCAACACTGAGTACATTTGGTAAAATAACAAGAAAAGCTGGACTGTTGATAAGGTAAAGTTGATAACAATGCTCTCTCGAGGATTTTTGGATCCGACGAGCTACCAGTAACACCCGAATATATTCAGAATCGAGGAGTCACTTTTACTCAAGAACTGTACCTCTAATTGGAAAAGTATAGGGTTGTTTGTCAGTGCACAAAAATGCAAGACTTCTAATTATCCACCAAAAACGTCGTCGTCGACGGTGATCAAAGAGCCAAAGATGTAAAGTTTTTTTTAACGAGCTTTCGCGTTTGAGCTTAAAGAAATTGAAATGTACCTCCAAAGTTGAATTCCCGTCGTCACGCAGAGTAGAAAGTTTCAGTCGCTCAAGTAGGTACGTAGCCTTGAAACGGCAAATAGCGAGCTGAATTTGCCCGATTGATCAACGAACGCGATATTCTTCAAATGTTGTTCGTTGATTGGCACCCAACTGTATGAATTATCTCCCTAGCTGAGGATTATTACAAAGGGGCGTGTGTGTACCTACCGTATACCAATGAATCGCGATAGCTTTAAGGATGGAAAACACATAAATTCCGCCAAAAGTAAAAACTTTTGTATTTACCTTTTTAATGGAGCTATGGGGGGTTTTAGCTAGTCAAAGCGATAACGCCCTGATGGATAAAACGTTTACTTTTGAAATTCGAAAACTCGATGCCTGATGCAAAATTCCAATTTACGAAATTGCTTTCGGTCCCTCGAACGTGCAATACACACGGTTCAAAAACCCCAGATCGTCGATGTGAAAATCTCGTGCACCAATTGCCCATTACTCTGAGAGTATTTAACCGTCAACTTTATTCATCAAAATACGCATTCGTCAAGCTGAGTTAACCGACCATAAAAATGTCGACAGAAAAACAAAAATCAAAAATCAACTCTCACGTATGTTTAAAGAATTTTAAAAAGCCAGAGCAACAATTACTTACCCACGATGGAGGGCGGCACTAGCAATTTGGTGGGGTCGATGAAACCAGTCCCGTCGTTAACCTTGAACGGAGTGTAAGCGACGATACTCGGCGCCCCGGGCTTGCCGTCCTGACCGGGTGGACCGCGCAGGCCCATTTGTCCTGCAACAGGCGTCAGCTCCAGTTTCTCCCTCTTTCCCTTTTACCCGTACTATGATTGTGTTTGCCGCTTAACGACCCCCCCCCCCTCCCCGCCCATCGTGACTCTGGAGTGCCCGTCTGGCGAGTCCTGCGTCGAACCGCAGACGAGGTTTCGTGCATCGAGCCGCCGCAGAGCTCAGTGAGTCTTTTCGACGAGTGCGATTTTTTTAAGGGTCAAACGATGCGCAATAATAATACATATCCATCTTAATTTCCAATGCCGAGCTTTTTACAATTTCGAATAAAACATCAACCCCGCACGAGCTCGCTTCCGTAGTGCAAAATGTATATGTTAAATTTACAGCCGTAAATAGGGTGCTGGAGCTGTTCATCTTTCTTTCTTTTAAATCCTTTCCTATCAGAATTACTGGTTGCACCACATGAATTTGTGTAAGACCTACTCTCCTTTGCGACCGAAGATTCAAGTGGGAAATAAAAGGCTCGTAAAAAGTTGTTCGCCATTGGTATTATTGGAAAACTTTGCCCGGAGTCGAGTCCCCGTCTAATTGAGATTAATTGGCCAGCGTCGTGGACGATAATGGCGATAAATCACAATGCGCGAGAGTGAAAACTTTGAGCCACTTGTGAATTAATACCCCCACAACTCTGACAGTAATAGGGGGGAGGGGGGATGGGGGAAAAAGTTCCATCGACTCGAGGGCAAAAAGATTTACGTGTCAGCGAAACGGCGCTCGATGTGGATTAAAATTAAGCTCGGGAAAAACTTTTCCTCCCGCGTAGACTTTCACACGGCGCGAGAAAAAAAGCGAGCAAGAGGAGGTGGAGGGAACAAAAAAAATTAATTTCCTCCACAGTTGGGGGGCTACCAACAGTCGCGCGACCCGGTTGATCCAAAGAACCGGACTAACGAAGCAATCAGCTTATACCCCGCTGATTCAGCGTCCCCCCCCCCCCCCCCCCTCCCGTTGCGTCTTCCGATGGTTTAATCAACCATACGCAGAGCCATTTTCCCGGGTTAATTGGCCCCGCCGTGACAGGTATACGACGATGCTCGAGCGAGCCGTCAAACTTACACCTACTCTAGCTCCCTCGAAGGCGATCGGTCCGACGTGTCAATGAAAAAACGTACCTGGAGTGCCTGGAGTACCCGGAGGTCCTGGAGGTCCTTGGGGACCCTGGTAGCCGTGCCTCCCTGGAATCAGAAAAGTTAGTCCTTAATATGTCTGTTATGTCCTTCTCGTCTCGTCGTCGGTTTACCATTTGTGTCGAGAAGTGTCAGTGGGCAGTATATAAAAAAAAAAAAAAAAAAATACCCTAGTTGAAGCTCTGCAGCAGCATTAACACCCGAAAAACCGAGCGTCGTCGGACGCAAAAGAAAGTTTGTGACTCGCTGTGGTCTCTGTATTATGCTTATGCAACCATTACAGGTACGTGGGTGTGTGAGAGCTTAAGCCACTTGAATTTGATTTCCCGACGCGAGCTTGCAGAAGTCATGAATTTTCACGCCGTCGAATCGTATGGCAATACTTGCAACGTATACACACCTTCCTCCTTTTTCCTTCTTCCGGAAATGAGGGTTCGGCGCACGTGACGCTGTTGCGCTCGGCTTTGGCTCCCGGTTTACGCTGCTGCAGCTGTTGCAACCGCGTTCAAAATAATAATGATAATGATAATAAAAATAAACAATGGTAGTTTTCCTACGAGTTTGAAAAGTCTCTGTTTGCAAACCGAGAGGTTTGCGGTCCGAGCCGAAGGCGAGGGACGTAACGAGGTTCGTAATGGAGACTTTTCGAACGAGTTCCGGAAAACTGCTTTTTCGCCCGAGGAAGTACCAGCCTCCCAAAACCACCCGAGGGTGGAAAAAAACATTTGGACACCTGGTGCAACAGCATGAGCAACTTTTACCAGCTCGTACATGGCGTTCTCACGTTTCTATACACGTGGGGCATTGTTTGGTTTAAATCCTCCCAACCGCGAGCCAAACAAACAAACAAACTCATGGAATTAGTAACAAAGTTGCGGAGCCCGCTGATTCGGTTTGCGTTAACGGCATATATTCCATAATTCCATCCATACCACACGCCTATAAATTTTTGTCGTATACACCCACGCTCGGGCGTCAACAGTCACGTTTACGGGCAAAATACAATTCTCTATGCTGTTTCGTTTAGTTGAAATCGCACATTAAATTATGTATCTACACAATTTCTCCCGATGGCAGGGGGTAAATACACAAGCGTTTGTGCAGCCACGAGGTGGAAATGGTTTATGTACACGCGTGTATACATGTACATTGCGTTTCGCGGGCAAAGTTCGAAAACCCAACTCGACCCTTACATCGTATAGTTACGATTACGACGACGAGGACGATAATAATAATAATGCACGGCACCTACGTACCAAGTATACACTTACATATCATGCACAGCTAACGGAAAATAAGTACACCTATGCACAAAGTTCACCAGCGTATATTATGTACGCGGCTTATCGAAAGTCACTCGCATGTACGTATACACACTTTGATCCAACTAGAAGAATTTGCGTATAGTTGAACGAGGTGGTAGCAACAACAACAACAACAACAACGATTTTGCTGTATACTTAATCCGTCTGGCGGCGTGACAGCGGCTAACGAGCACTACCTGTATATAAAAACTCTTTGTAGAGCGGAACAAAAAAAAAGAAAGGAATTCGTCATCGTCGTTACGGCGCGTCCGTTGTTGTTTCGAAGAACACTGGGCCATACAACGTAATAATATGATGTGGGAGCTGAGCCGAGCTTTCCACGACGCGCTGGTGAGTTGAAACGGGAACTTGAGTTTGCACGGATGAACCCGAACAATAAGGAGGAATGTACCTATATGAAGCTCGATATCTGAGCACTTGCCAATGGCTCGATCTGATGAATCGCGTTTCATCGAGCGAAACAATGATTAAATGAAAAAAAAAAAAAAAAACAGCTGTCCAAGCGGGCGCGGTTTTTAGTAAGGTACAAAAAGGCCAGGCCGCAGGGGAAATCTATCCCTTCTCGTAAAATACGGTGAAAAGTGCTTGTATGACGAGATGAAGAAAAGATCGGATGTGCTTCTCGAGAGGTTAAAAAGAAAAAAAAAAAAAAAAAAAAATAATAATAGGAGTCAGGAGTGATGCGCAACTGATGAATTGGCGAATTTTGAAAAATCCAGAGGCGACATAACTCGCGAAACGTGTTCGTGTGTACGACGATACAAAAAGTCGTTGCAGTTGCCGAAAGAGCTCGAGAAAATTTCGGCCAAGTGACGCGCTCGGAACGCGGATACACGAAAGCTCCGAGTGTACGCGAGCAATGTCATCTCTGCGCTTTGCTTTCACTCGCTTTTTTCCGGCCTCGTAACTGCGGATGATCGCTTTGCGCGCGACTGTATACTGGATGAGTTTTTACTGTACGCATAGTCGGGGTAAAAAAAAAAAAAACAGCGTTTGACATCGTTTTTTTTTTTTGTTTCTAGATAGTTTCAACTTTGATTTTTCATAAAAACACAGTACAGAAGGAGTTCTTAAACGTTTTAAGAAAAATAAAATCGATGTTTGATGAACCATTTAGCCAAATCTATTGAACTGCAGACAGTAAAAAAGCCTTTTATCAATGCGATCACAATTCGTTTGAGTAATTTAACCCACAGGTGCAAACGTTAAACGCATACTACTTGAATTTACACTGTTACTACAGCCTAGTCAAAGGATATCGTTGATTAACGGAAGCCCACGGCTTTCAGAGTCAACGATTGTGCTTTCTTGTACAAACAAGGATACCTTTGTGCTGGCTAACGTACCTCGTGCGATGACAAAGCCCTATCGCGAGGCACAAGAGTACGTATAGTACAGTACAACTGAAGCCCACTCGTATCTGACGTCACTCTTGGAAGGAGCAAACAATTTAGTGCACCTCCAGTCTTTGATTGCAAAAGTTTTCGCTCCTCGGATGGCCCAACTAAGTGGCAGGAACAATGATCACGAGTACGAGACCGAGTGAAGGATCTTTTGTACATCGTATGTACACGTATACGTATATTACATATGCAGCCGTTTCCAAAGCTCCGTTAATATACGGCTAAGCCGATCCGATAGATTCTCATTTCGACTTGTCAGAGCTATTCAGTAAAATTTATGTGTTTTCCCTGTGTACTCTTTTTCGAAATTTATACACCGCCACATTCAGGTATACCAGCTACTCTCCGGTCCATATACCTGCAAAGTGCACCAAAAGCTCTCGTAGCCAAAGTTTGTGCATTACACGTCCATCAATCCGGTGCAGGCATCGGACCGATGTGTACGTACACACGTAATGTACGGGATCTGTCGGGCTCGAAAATTTCCTAAAAATTCCAGCAGCGGCCGGTATAGCAAACCGATGTACATGCACCGTGAGCTCGTACATTATATATTGTCCCGGCGTGTATAGGTAATGCACCTATATGTGTATCGATCGCGACGTTCCGCTGTTGTCGTGCACCTACGCTTATTATTAGCAAAAAAATTTTTACAACTCGCCCTCGTATAGTGCCGGTCGCTATCCGACGATTTATTTTCCACGTGTCTGCTCGAGAGCTCCCAAAAGTGTAAAAATCACACGATCTCTTGTCACCGAGCGCCGCGGCTTGGGTTCGTCTCGTTGGTTCGAAACGAGGTCATCGGAGGCAAAAACACCTTTGAAAAAATACGACGCTCGCCCCCGCACAGCTTCGCGGGCCAAGTACAAATTATAAATGCATTATTGTCTCACCGACGAACTTCCACAGTGCGATAATCTCGATCACGCGGTGCTTCTAGCTCCCATAAAAAAACAGTCCCGGCCCAACGGGGGTTTTCGCTCGCGAGTGTAAAAACTCGACTGTTTTGCATAATGAAGTCGGGGGGCGCAAAGGGGGTTACGATCGCGATGATTAAAATTAGAATTTCAAATGACGCGCTATATACACTCCCTTTTTTTCCTTCTTTTTTTAATGGACAGAGAGCGGGGAAGCGGCGAAAGTTCGGCGACAAAGAGGAGTCGGTGGCAGAGCTCTCTGACGCGGGGATACCGCGGCTCGTCGGTTAGTCGCGTTTCTTTCCACTCGCGCTGCCAAAGAGGAGTTTCACCACCTTCGTTTGGCACGTGCGTTCAACACCTACCGTCCGACGTGGGCCGGTTGTGCCGCGTTTCCACGAACCCGCGTGGCTGGGAGATACCGTGCAACGTCTAGGGTTGGATATACAAATTCGACGAGGAGGGGGAAGGGGCAGAAAAGTGCCCACTGCTTATACGCGGGTGATTTTCCACCCCCTAACTCTCCGTTGTTGCGGGTCTTTTTTTTTCATCTTCTTTGGCTCTGGTTTTTTTTATCGCTCCCGCACCGCCCGTAAAGGAGGTTAACCAATCAAGCCCAGCAACTACCACCCGCGCGCTTCACCCCCTTTGTTTACACCCCCACCCCCTCTATCACGCGGTATCTGCAGCTACAATGTGGCTGTAGGGTCCAGACGGGAGGGGGAAGTGTTTACCACGCAAAGAGATTAGAGCGATTATTCACGATCGAGCGAAGCCCATGGGTAAGACGACCACCCAGGGAAATTTCATTTTTTTTTTTTCCACCCTCAGCTCTATAGTCATTTAGCGGCAAAAGGAACCAGTATACACAGAGCTACGGTTTAACGACTCCATCTTGGATTTTTCATCGCGTTTCACGGTTCAAGCGAGACGGAGGGTTTTTCCTTCTTTTCTTTTTTTTTTTTTTGACGAATCGTAACCGAGATAGCGGCTCGGGCGTCCTACGCGCACACTAAAAGCGTAGTTGCAACGATTTGCAAAAACACGGAAGAAATTCCGGCGTATACGATGTATCGCACCAAGTGCAAACACCAGGTTACGGGCAACGAAAACAGAACAAAAAAAAAACAAAAAAAAAAAAAAAAAAACTGAAAAGAATGTTCCTGCACGCGCGGACGAGTACGAAAGGAGCAAAGCAAAAAATTACGCTTTCGAGCTGCCTCTCGTTTACAGCTGGGAAAACAAACGTGTACAAAGAGCAGACGAGCGCCAGACCCAAAGACTCGGCGCTGTGGTGTTTGGTAGTAATGGGAGGGGAGGGGTACATGCTTGTACGTACCGTCGGTGCCGTTGCGCCCGGGAGTTCCCGGAGTGCCGTGCAGGCCGGGCAGACCGTCCTTTCCAGGCATGCCGTCGTTACCACTGCGCCCGGGGAGTCCGTCTAGGCCAGGCTCGCCGGGAATACCTGCACAGACGCGAGATCATAGTCACACATGTAGACCCAAAGATGTTACGACTGCAGCCCAAGTTCGGTCAGGCTGTTGTATCCGCGGCTATATGGTAAATATGGGGGAGAACATATATGGTGCGAGGAAGTACTTACCGTCGATGCCGTCGAGTCCGGGCTCCCCGCGAGGACCTTCCGGACCCGGGGGTCCCCTTGGCCCGGGCAAACCGGGAGTTCCCTGGATCCCGGGCAGGCCTTGGTCGCCCTTTTGTCCAGGTGTCCCGATTCCCGGCAGCCCCCGCTGCCCCGGCGGACAGTACTCGCTGGACTTGCGGCAGAAGGTCTCGATCGCGTCGTACTGTCCCAGAAAAGTTCAAAAGTAACAACAAAGCAGTGGTTAATTCCGTTACCCCGCGACCCGGCACTCTTACTCCTCTCGAGTTTGCGTTATTGTTTGCAAGCCCCGTCTGTTACATCGACTTAAATGTACATATGACATATACACATCTCCAACCCCCCCCCCCGGCTTCTCACGCGAGTCGGCTCGCCGGAAGCTTTTTCGTTGATTCGAGTTCGGAAAGTTGGCAGTCGCACCGGTGACTCTTTTGCATTTCTTCGAGGCAACTCTACTCGCCGAGAACTTTGGATGTATAAAGCATGGATATATAGGTCGTCGACCCCCGCGTGTCCAATTACGTAGGTGTGTAAATATTGACTGGTGGCTCGGCGATTCCGAGCTTTCGATGAGAGCCTGGTAAGTGCTGTACCTATACTCCCGTTGGCTGCTTTTTAAAGTTATGTTTCTCGGTCCCAACGTGACCGTCGCATATTGTTCACCTCCTGATGTATATTATATGTACTGTAACCGCGTGTGGTTTGCCGCGATCGGTTCATCGCGATACGTAAAAGCGACGAGATTTGGTTCCGTATATGCCCACACCCAGCTCGGGTAATCTCGTGGCTTTCCAGCCGAGAGAGCAGCCCAAGGGAGATGGCCGGGTGTTTGCGCACATCCCCCGCATTGGTGGGCTTTTGGATGTGTGTATTGTGTGGGACGAAAGGGAAAAGAGAGAGAGAGAGAGAGAGAAGGGAGACAAGTTCCAATGGACGAGAGCGATACCACAGCATATATATATATATATGTGTGTGTAAGGTGCCTTATCCGATTTCATTAGAGCTGGCAAGAGGTTACGAGCAGACGTGTGTATGCGCGTTAGGTGGTGGCGAGAGCAGCTTATATGGCTCTCGAAAAGCACATGTATGGCCTTTTTGGGTGAAATGAACTGGGGTGAAAAGGGCTGGTACAACGAGTCCGACTTTTCGATCGAGCTTTAAATTGAGAAAGAAAGAAAGAAAGAAAGAAAAGTGCTGGTTGTTTGACTCTACGAGTACACAGCTCTGCGGAGAACACACACTTATGTTGGGCCCCACCGAGTGTCGAGATGATAATAAACAATAGGTGTATATTCTCATTATAACTCATTATAGCCATCCATTAACCGAACGCAAACAATTATGAGAGCAGTGAGCTAATACCGCAAACGCAAAGATCATGGCAGGAGTATAATATAATAATGTATTGTGTATACCCACGTTCCCCCCTCCTTAAGGATTTTCTCTCCGGTAGCTGGTAAACACACGCGCGCAAGCACATCCCATCAAGAGAGTTGAGCATAGAGATATACAAGAATAGAGAGCGCTAGACCCCCACAACCCTGTACCAGGCCATGCAGTCCCACGGTGCGAGAGAGACCGGTGCAAAAATACCCTTGCGTGTCTCTATCTATAACTGTGACTATAACCAGTGATTGGAAAGAGACACACAGAGAATCTTTGCACCGGTCTCTCTCTCGCACCAATGACAACATCGACGTACAGGGTTTTGCGGGTTTAGCGCTCTCTATTCAAATAGCCAGCTTTTAGTCTTTCTCTACCTTCGACGCATGAGCATTGGGGTATGTAAACTCTATTTATCCCCCTCCTTTCCATTATTACTGTTATCCTCCGTTGAATTTAACCCCCTCTCCCCTGTATATATATATATATATTGTGCGGAAAATCCCGATCGTACGAAGTGTAATATAATCCAAAATGACGAAACTACCCTTGAGTTCACTCCTTCTCTCTCTGTATCCGATCTCTCGGGCCATCTCTGCATGTACAGCTCGAAACGATTTTGCCGTGGACACGGAGAGCTTTTCCCTCGATGATCTTCCCTCTCGAGGAGTCCATTGTCCTCGTGAATTTCAATTGAATTGAAATCGAGTGAAAACACGACTCCGACCGCATTGCCATTGTGCGACAATCGTACCCCCTCGGACATTATCTTTTAAACGATGACTCGATGTACCGAAAAATATGGAAAATGAGCAAAGCCAAATGTTAATGTGATTTATCACGCACTGCTGAAAAACAAATGGCGTAAAACTGGTGTCTCGAGCAACAGGGGCGTACAATATCTCAGGTCATTAATCGCTAGCGTCAATTACAGCTGGTGCGGTTGCGTCGGCCAACCATCGGAGTTGGTTCCTCTCCGAGAGTTGCTTGATTAGAACTGTTGGAGCCCGGGATGAGCTACAAGACCCAAAGTTAGAGAGATGTTGCCAAGAAGGAGGAGGTGGTTCGCAAAGTCGATCGGACAGTCTGATTGACGCGCCGGATTGAGACGAAGCGACGATACTTTTACTTCTTCCCCGTGTGTGTACGGAAGCGTTACTCCGTTAAAATATCTATATCCTCTTTCAAACTGAAGTACTTCCAAAGTTGTGTGTTACAATTATACATGCCTGCGAGTATATACATCACACGGTAAAGATATTTCGTTTTGAAATTGGTAAAAAGTTTTTGCATCTCGAGTAGAGAAACCTGTTTTAACAATCTTTTTTAATAATAATAAATATTGAATTTCTACCTCGAGTGATTTTATGCTAACGGATCGTAGAGTGGTACTAGAAAAATCATTTTTGTAGGACTTCCAAAGTAAAAAAAAAAAAAACAAACAAACAAACAAACAAACGAAATTGCAATCAAATACAATACCGTGTACGAAGATTTAATGAAAAACCAGAAATCCGACGCATGACCTGTATATATCACATGTAGTATCAATATTTTAACTTGATCGAGTTTTAACAAGCAAATGTTTATTATTGAAATCTGCATGACTTAATGTCACATTCGGTGAGTGGCACATCGACTCCCCGACGAGGGAGCCCTGCCGATCTCATCCGATCGGATCGACCTGCAGCGGCGCGCGAGGTAATGGAAAAAGTTGGCAGAGCTCCCTCCTTCCCGTCTCACTCGGCATTACCGAGATATGCATATACTCCGAGACCGCGTTCTTGCTGCTTCCGCGATACGTGTAGCCATCCCTCCCCGACAGCGAACATTTCTACGAGCTCAGCACGTGCATCAATCAATACACACACACGTCTTACGCGTCATTCCTGACATTATGGTTCAGCTTGCCCCTTAATTCGTGAATTTTTTTGTCAATGTAAAAAAAAAAAAAAAAAAAAGAAAGAAAGAAAGAAAGAAACGGGGTACTCGCGAGCAGTGTGCGATGCGCACCGCCCGTACACACAGATAACGTTGGTAGACTTGACGTGAAATAAATATTCTCGGCTTGACGTAGCTGCGTCGATATTCTGCATGAGGGGGAGAGCGGAATTTGAATTTCCGATGTCAGAAGTGGTATACACCCCGGCCCCCGTGCATCCGGAGCCCCGAGGTGGTCGATAACCCCATTAAAACGGACACGAGGCAGTGTCAGAGGCTCAATGGGGCAGGACTTTCGGCGTATAAATCACAAAGGCGGGGGCCCATCTTTCGATCGGACACTGCCAAAGGGATGGAAAATAATAAGCGGGGGTCCGATCGAGTCCTTCCATCCACACGCGATCGAGCTCGAGGTTCACGATCACGTAAATGAGTCGTTGCCGTAAGTTTTGATCCGAACATGTCGAACGTAAAAATGTAGTGGTTGCGTGTGGCGGCCAAACCTGAACTCGAACGCGTTCGTGGAAAGACCAAATTTGGCGATTTGGAGAATCAAGAGCTGGCGTGAGTCTCGTTGCAGGTATACACGACGCGGCACGTGATGGGATCGAGATCTCAGTAAAACCAGAATGTTCCATTATTGTACTCACTCTACTGCCTTTGTTGTAATTGAACTTGGAATTTTCGGTCAAAAAGGAACGGAAAAGCTCTTGAAAGGAGTTTTAATTGGATCTGTGGTGGTGGTGGTAAAACGAGAAATATGGATGTTCGGCCGGAAGGTTTGTTTGAGCGGGCTCTTGTCAAAATAAACGCTGATGAATGACCGTTAACCGTCCCTTGACCCAAACTTCAATCACCCTGTAACTTTCGATCCGATCAATGTTTTCAACCCCATCCACCAGAGCCGTCGAATTTGTTTCGAACTGACGCTCCAACTGTACTCAAAGCTGAGCTGCAAAAATCGGAGTTTTTTTTTTTTTTGTTGCACCATGTATGCAATTACGTGCAGAGATGCATGCAACCACAGCGTTAAACCGACAGATTCGATTACCCGCTGTGCAAACACGGGCTTGATGAGATAAAACTGTCCATTTACTCGCCTATACGGAATTCGTTTTCCCTCGGTGCCTTGTGTTACCACAAGGACAACCGATGCGAGGGAAAGTCTAGTCCTCTCTTTTCGTATACAATCATCGCCATTTACCAAAAATCGTTCGCTAGAAGTGAAAATTAATGATGCGCGCAAGAGCAATGACAAAAATTCTCTACCTGCATACCGATCACCCAGCTAGGAATATTTATTTTCTTTTCTTCGCTTCTGCCTTTTTTTTTTTTTTTTTTTTGTAGAACCACCAAAAACGAAATTTCGGTCGCGTAATCGAAAAAACTGAACCTACACACTCATCGAGAAAAGCTCTTCCCATCCTTGGTGTTCGCAGCGACCTGTCAAACGCACTTCATTTAAATAATACAGAGAGGATCCCCGAGTGATTATATTGTACACTGTTTGAGCGTGAATGCATGAATCGTGGCGTAAATACACGCGATCAAGCACCTGCAAAGCGGAAAATATAATAATGAAATGTAGGGCTTACCGGTATCCGAGTATCGGCCGACAGCCAGACCCACTCGTCACCCTTGAGCGAAGCCGTCTTGGTACCCTTCGAGCTGCCATCCTTGTCGTCGCGGGCCTGTAATGAATAGATGATTATGCAAATACGATGCTTCAATGCGCATATATATACACCCGACAGCAACCACCATACAAGCAGCACGTGCAACATGTATATAGTATACACGATTGAATGGGCTTGGGGTTGGCTCATATCGTCGCCCCTTCCATATTCATCGGGGCCACACGCATTTATAATTAATTTAATAAAACGTACGCGCGCGCGTGCTCCTCGTGTCTATATATATACCTATGCTATTTCGCCACGCCACCCGCGATCGGTAATGCGCTGAATAATTCCCCGACGGGGCAAAGTTCGGCAAAGTTCGAGCCGTCGTTGGCTTACGCTCGTTAATATTATATCGATTTTAGTAGTCGCCAAGAGTCGTTGAGGGTGAAAAATGGTGCTGCTCCGTGGAAAAGTTTTTTTTAACGAGCCGATCGTGCATACGTCGCCGTAGGTGAGATGGAAAGCCCGTGGCTTGGAAGTTTCTCGTGTCACCTTGGCGATCTTTTGCTTGGAAATGTGTTGCGTTATTCGACAGGCATTTGCTTGCTTGTCGAGTGATTTTACAATAGACCAATGATGCAAGGTTTTTGAGGTAATGGTAAAGAAAAATGTTACTACGAGGCACATCACCTATGCCTTAGGATTAATGAAAAATCACCGCAAACTTTTTTTTTTTTTTTCATTACGATGGAAAAACTTACACGCGGAGGCTCAAAAAGGATCGCGCTTTCGGTACTCGATTCGCCTATTCGAGATTAGCATGTTCTTGAAAGTGTATACATGTGTGTTCCATAAGCCCTACGCCTCGAGTTTATTTTCGTAAAATCACTCATACGGTAGACGCCTTTCATGTAGATTGCCTTTCCACTTCTAATCCCATCAACCGAGCACGTGTGGTATACTCGTAGGAAGCTCCCGCGGGAATTCAATTACATTAGCAAGTCGGGGTTTTAAAGTTTGCGAAAAACTCGTGGAACGCGCTTTTCTTTCGCATTGAGAAGTTCAAACAATCGAGGCCTACCGCCTTGCCCCCCTACAACTTTTTTCCACGGACTTGTCGATGCACAAAATCATGCACGTTGTAAAATCAATTTGGTAAAATTTCGACTCTTGCGCGTCTCAGCTTCGAAAAACGTCAGTATATTATACTCGAAACAATGGGTTATTGATAACTGATGCGATGCTTCGACCCCCTCCCTCGCAACCTCCTGTCCCGTTAATTGGCCGCATAAGGAGTCTACCACCAGCCGAACGGAAATTACGGGTAACACGAGAAACTCCTGAGCATACTTGGCACAATATATATACACCTATACCCACGTCACAGCCGAGAAGCTTTCAAGACTGTCTGCGCAGGTACTCGGCAGGGAAAAAAAAAAAGAACAGTGCGAAGCCCAATTACCGGCTGTTACAACAACGAGCTCGCTCTCTCTACTCCGCATAACAGGTCCCTGAACCTCTCCTTGCTCGTGTGTACACGCACACGAGCTCTGCAGGGAGCAGTGCCGAGATTCCATTAGCCACTCAGGGGCGTTTCAACGTGCAAACGATCCTTGGTTTTTTTTTTCTCCTCCTTTCAAGGGAATCCTCTTAACTTCTCGTTTCGAGGAGCTCTCCGCGAACCGCAGAACGAACGGCACGGGCGACGTAGGATACGAGGTGGTAGGGAACATTACATTACATCGGCTATATACGTGATGGGCTTTTTTTTTTCTTCTTCTTCTTCTCCTTTTGAATGTCGAAACGATAAGTTGACGGAGGAATTGTCGGGGCATGGGATTCCTCGTCGAATTGAAAAATGTAACGAATGTGTGATTTGTAGAAAAAAGTCCAAGTAGAAACAGAAGAGTTGGGTAATACGGGAGCCATGGACGAAATGGACTAAATTGCGGGGACTTGATTTCATTTGTCCTTTGGTAATCCTGAAATTTTCAACTACACGACATTTACAAACTTACACCGATTGCAACTTCATTTACGACCTGCGAACAACAAAATCCACCAGTACAAAAGGTTACATCGGTAGAATAACGTTTTTCTCTTTTTGTATTTTGTAGGATCGCACGAATGAGCATGTTGTTATTGAAACGAGCAAAGTTTATAGGATCCTGAAACGCATAAAATCGATAATTAATTGAGCTCGTTAATTAAAAAACACGCTACACTCACTGTAGGTCGACGCTCGCATCGTTTTTAATCAACTGTGCCCTTCGAAACCTTTGATCACTCCCAAAGCGATAACTGCTGTGCGTGTACAAAAGTCAAATTTGATTATCATCGGGAGATAGGTCGTGCGAGCTGTATGTGATTTCAACTTTATTCATCGAGCATAATTGACAAAAAAAAAAAAAGTAATACTAATAATAATTCCAGTAGGTACTCGATAAAAGCTCTAAATACCTCATGGAAATTCTATCTGCGGGAACTGATTGGGGGTTAAAAAAAAAGGTCTCAACGGTAGTTTGCGTAGCTTTGATATGCAAGCAAAACTGTTCAAAAGCCGTAACTTCAAAGGATGGAATAAACAATCATCAAAGTAAATAAACCGTTTCGCGGTAGTCATATACAATTTCCTATGGTTCGTCGTCCTCCGTGAAAAGATGTCGAGCGAGCCCAGAAATTAAAAATCAAGCCTTCCAGGTATATTATACGCGTGGAATAAAACGAGGTCAAACAACTCGGTCGTCTCGCACGCAAGGGGGCAACGATCCTCGCTCGGTCGGCGAACGCATATATGAAAAAAAAAAAAAAAAAAAATCCGCAGTACGTCACATCAGCCCACCCCCGCGGTCAAATTAATTTCGCGATAAGACTCGCGGGAATTAATACCCAACGCACCCCAGCACTCTCGTGCACACAATGTACGGCCCAAAGTTTGCGCCCATTCGTATCATATACTTACGTGAACGCGCGTTTTTTATCCTCTGACCCCCCCCTCCCCCCACGACATGACGCCGCGTGAATCTCAGCTCAGGGGGTAAGGGTAGTAATCCACCCTCCCTTCCTCCTTTTAATTTCTTGCGCGACATCGCGATAAATTTAAAGCCACTCTGGCACTTTCTCCTCTTCTCCACACATATACATCTATATATATATATATGGGGTGAGCAACAGCAACAGTAGCACCAGGAGGGGGTCACCTCGCCAAATATTTAAGCTGTCCCAGTGGAGCGTCGACGGAGAGAGCGAGGAGGGTAGGGAGGAACGAGGTGGGAAGGCTCATCTGATTTACGCGCCGTGGGAATTGCCAGCTGGTGTCGGATTAAGCTGGTCGTAGGGAGCGAGTGACACAGCCCAACGGGGGAAAGTTGCGTTGGTTTTTTTTTTTTTTTTTTGTTTTTTTGTTTTTGTTTCACGAGAACGCGCCCTTTGAGATGTTAATTGGGAGAAAAAGCGCAAACTCCCGGATGCGAAATTCGTAACCCTCGACGCGCTTATTGTTATTTTAATCACCTGCCCCTTGATTTCATGGAAATTTCAATGCAAAACGAGAAATCGCGCCCTGCAGCAACGCAGACGGGTCTTCGCTGCGATAATTGATCCTCATATTCATTTTGCTCGTCAGTCGAGAGTACGCGAACAACATCGCATAATGTTTTTACCCTCTGCCTATAGTTTTATCCCGGCCCTTTCGTAACCAGCCCCGTAATTGTGTATTGTTTCAATTCCACCGGCGCTATATGCTCGTCTCGAAGCCTGGAGAAAAAGTTTGAACGAAACAAGCTCGACTGTACAACTCTCGCCCCTACCCTCTGCGCTTAAATTATAAAGTAAAGCATAAACATAATTAAACAACTAGTACTTGGTTTATAATTTTTTTTGTTTTTTGTTTTTTTCATCCAATTAATCACCGCTTGTACAACGAACAAAAGTAATGGACGTCGATGCCGATCCTTCGTTAAAAACAAGGCTTGGCGTTGAGTTCCGTTTTCGCTTGTGGGGAGGTGTGCAAATTAAAAAGTGTAAAAAAAGCAAGATCCACTCACCCTAAAGACCTCGGAGACGGCGTTGTCCTCCGTAGCGGGCATGGCACTGCTGCGCCTGATCCGGCCGACCGGACGCTGAGCTACACTACTGTCGCAGTCGTGGCGCTTGACCCGGCGCTCGGCCGTAGCACTGGCGTCCCACGGCGCTCGCACCTCGAGCTCGAGCCCTCGTAGCTGGCCGTACAGGTAGACGAAGCTCAACAACTGGCCGAGGAATTGAGCCAACAGCAGACAGTAGACGAGCCTCGTCGCCGAGCTGCCCCTCGGCTGCAACTTCTCGCCACCCGTATCCATCGTTTCTCCGTTATTCCCTTCGATTGCCTGTACAATTATTGCCTCTTGCAGCGCACCCAGCTGCCTGTATAATAATGCGTATCCTAATGGGTCCTGGTGACCTTTTTTTTCCTGTCCCCTCCTTCGTCCTCCTCCCCCTCCGCCTCCGTCTTCTCGTCGGTGATGCTTGTGCGCCGTCGCATTATTTCACCATATTGTCCATCGTGCTGTGTAATATTCGTTTAAATAATCATGTTAGCGTGAATATTGCATTT
Organism: Copidosoma floridanum; assembly: GCF_000648655.2. The sequence goes on along the minus strand of NW_019379602.1, from coordinate 1,746,559 downwards.
ATGAGGATTATTACAGGTGGGAGTTTAGAAATATGTTGTATCGTGGGTAAGGGGCTTTGTACACACATTATCACACGAATCGGATAAAATCAACACGATGATTTACTGGGAGTGGAGTGTGTGTTAAAAAAAAAAAAAAAAAAAAAAAAAAAAACTCAAGAGAGCATCAACGAAAGAGCGTGTTTACTCCGACTAACGAGTTCCCGGCCACTCGATCGACACTTTTTTTTTTTCGCATACTGTGTTTATTTACGGGGGTTTGGGTGGAGCTTCTTTGGCTGAGCGCTGTTGACAAATAAAATCCTCCAAGAGACTTGTTCCGGTGAAGTTTGAGAATCCGTATGGTCGTACACGCCCGTGGCGAAGCGCATCACGTGGAAATTTTTAATCACCGACGCATCCGTGTTTTTTTTAATATTAGTTTTTTTTTTTTTTTTTTGTATTTACCGTACGTGGAGATCATTGCTAATGATATACACACATGTCACGTGGATCATCGTATTCTGCTGGTAAAAATGACGTGAGAGGGGGAAAAAAAAAAAAAAAAAAAAATATCGAAACACAGATCAAAGGGACACCCACGAGTAACATACATATATACCGTACGTATATACACAGAGCAGAGGATAAATGAGATAACAGAGGCATGCAAGCCGAGATTTGCTTGTGAATTCGATGAGATTATCCAGCCGAATAACACGGGGTACACTTGTACGCGAGGCACGTGGGCGCGTCGAGGCCATTGTTTATTCCTCGCGTCCTACTGTTCGGTATTTGCTTGGATTTACTTGCGTTTATGAGCAACGTTGACAGAGCTGTAACAGTGGAAGCGATATACCGTGTGTCCTGCAAGAAGTGCGAGTGGAGCCTGGGATAAAAAAAAGAGAGAGAGAGAGAGGCCATGGAGATTGAATTTCATTACATGCGTATGATATCTACATGCTCAATCGACGGAACGTGTTTATAAATATGCATNTGCGCATGAAAACAGAACAGGCAACTCTACACGTAACGTTGCCTAAGTTTAAAAGCCGTAAAATTAAATCATCATGGCACACGTGGACAGTATGCTCCGACGTTTCTCTACACAAAGAATAATTATTCCACTAAAAATGTATGCATGTAAGCCTGTACACACAGTGTACGCACACTACAGTGATACAGCAGAGACCGGAGCCGTGACAGAAGAGCAAGTGCTCAACACAAAAAAAAAGAAATATGGATGAGGAGAATGTTCTATTTGATTCTATATATATAACAGTTAAAGCGCGCGATCCACGTATTGATACATCGTGAATTAATGCACAGTACGCGTACGCAACAAATTAATATAGGTTATACATACGCAAAGCACGCGAGCGTCAGCAAAGGATCAGAAGAAACAGAGTTCAAGACTGGAACATAATATGTGATACACGGGGTTGGGGGTAGGTGCATCGTGTGTTATAATACCCGTATACTTGGTAAAGAGAAGGGGGGGTGAAAAACATCCCCAAACGTGCGGATCCGTCATTCCGAAGCTCTACGTGACTTTTGTACTTTGCGCGAGTGCAGCCACGAGAACTACGCGAGCCCTATTTTTCTCTCTCTCTCTCTATGAAAGCTTCCTTTGTTTTCTGCAGCAGCTTGTGTACGATCGTTGCACTGGTGCTTTGCTGAAACTTTTTCAAAACCCGCAACACGGCCATTCCGTCGTATTATTCGAAGAAAAACAAAGGGCCATTGTGGACTACAGAGAGGATAGGAAGAAAAAAAAAAGGCTCCCGTCACTCGCGCGAAAATCTGAAAATCCACAACGAAACAAGCAACCACCATCCGCGAAAGCTGGAGGTGGGGGGCGAGCGAAGGCAACAGGTGCGTTATAAATTCCCAAACTCGGCCCGGAGGGTGGTTTTATGTAGCACATACGTGGGTGTGCCACGTACATGCATATATATATATATCTACCCGTAGCGCCGCTAAAGTTGGTGAAACGAACAATCACAACTGGGCTACACTTTGTGGCGCGAAACAAGAGATAACAATTTTATTCCTCGCCCACGGAGGGCAGCAAATGTGAAGAAGAAAAAAAAAGAGGTAAGCGCATGGAAGGGTCGTTGAAATGGGGGGGGGGGTAGTGGCAGCGAAATCGAGATAAACAGCCGTGGGGCCAGCTATGTCCATACGCGTGTACAAGTATACAACGCGCCTCTAATGAAACGCCAGGCCACGGCGCCAGCGTATACCGGCATATGTGTACTTTCTGCTCCAGAAGCCATGTGTACAGGTATACATGGTATATAAATGGGGCTGCTCCGCTGATATGACGGCGCTTGCCGCGAAATTGCACCGAGCGCTTTTCTTCTTTTTTCCCGAGCGATCGCGTGGGCGATCGTAAAATAGTACACGTATACATACGCGCCGGTCTCCCCCTATCAAGCCCCCTCGCTCTGATGAAAGACTCCGCGGGAGCACGTTGCGCCCGTGACTCTGATGTAAGCGGCAGCACCGCAAAATTACCCCGTGGCTCGTGCCCCTTCAATACGTTTTCATCAATTCCACCCACCCTTTGACGATGAAATTTCCTTTTTTTTCTCCCCTCCTTCTATCTCCTGCTCTGACCCTTTGCTCGGAAATTTCCCCCCTTTTCGACACTTGTTTTTTTTTTTTTTTTTTTTTTTTTTGTTTTTTTTCCCACCACTCGGATCTAACGTAGCTCACAGGACAGGTATTTACATCGGTGTATTGACATTACACAAGAACGAATGAAAATGAGCTTCCGGGCCGCCGAGCGTCGAATAACAGAGATGATATGCAAGCTGTGGGACCCGAAAAAACAAGCTACAGCGGACAAACTTTGCGCACAGAGGGAATAAATTACGGCTTACCTCGGCCAACTGCTTCCGTGCACGGGTTCCTCCAGTCCTGCTGTTACGATCGAGTCTTTGACAGCCGGTGTGTGTGTGTGTTCTCCTATACGAAGCTAGCCAGTTACATCCCGTGTGTTTTTGCCGGCTTGTAACACGGTGCTTGTGGCATGTGTATATATATTATGTTCAAACGCGTGAGCTTTGGTATGCTATTACCGAGCGTTCACCCTCTGTACTTTGGGGGTGAATTCGGGCATGTCTTCGCGGCAGCGATTCTTCCTCGATTGAACAAACAGATTTGGCAATTGCGTTTGGAAATGGAAAAGAAAAAAAAAAAAAAAAGTAAAGTAAAATCAGGACTACATCCACACTTGGGGGAGGAGAAGCGAGTTCTGTGGAGAGGCTTGAACACGTGCCGCTCGCCGCGAGACTGAGGTGTACGATTGTATAGGTACGAGTGTACGCAAGTCCAACTTGAAGACCAACGCTCGTTGAAGCCCCGCGGCGCACTGATGTCGACTCCCGCAGTGCACAGAAACCCGGCATCGTGGACTCTCGTGGCGTCGCGCCTGCGCCTGACATGCGTATATGGTACGTTACGACCCTGTGTGTGTGTGTGTCGTGGTGTGATGCAGATTCGGTTTATGTCGCATCTTTTGATCAAAGATTTTGTCTTTCGGGTGGAAGATGCGAAAAAAAATTCTTATGAAAATTACTTGAAAGGCTACACGGGAATTTTCCCTTGAGCTACCGGAGTACTTCTCGGAGAAAAACTTGTGAAAGCAAAGTGGGGATAAAAAAACTGTTGTGGTTGCTTTTTTTCTCTTTCCAACTTTAAGATACTTCAAACTACATGTTTCTTTCATAAAGTTCATTCTCGTAACAAAAAACACGTCACACGTGCTAAAAGCATCACGCGATTGTAATCGTTGTATCCCGTAAAACATTGTACACGTTGGACATCATTACCATGAAAGTTAGGCAAAGTTGGAACCAGCTAATACACTTTTTCTCCATTTTTTTTTTTTTTTTTTTTTTTAAGAATAATTTTAACCGGTAAAAATGACGTGAGAGGGGGAAAAAAAAAAAAAAGAAAAAAAATATCGAAACACAGATCAAAGGGACACCCACGAGTAACATACATATATACNTCTGACGCGTTAGGCATTTACCCTGCGTACAGTGCCGCGTAAGCGAGGGGCTGACCTAACAGGCGTTTTTCTACTGATACCGCGTTGAAGGCTATTTGTAAATGTGTACTTTGTTCTTGGCGTTAGAAAATTTTGAATATACTTAAGTACACTCGTATCAGAAAACAACAGAAATAAGTATCTGACGCGTTAGGCATTTACCCTGCGTACAGTGCCGCGTAAGCGAGGGGCTGACCTAACAGGCGTTTTTCTACTGATACCGCGTTGAAGGCTATTTGTAAATGTGTACTTTGTTCTTGGCGTTAGAAAATTTTGAATATACTTAAGTACACTCGTATCAGAAAACAACAGAAATAAGTATCTGACGCGTTAGGCATTTACCCTGCGTACAGTGCCGCGTAAGCGAGGGGCTGACCTAACAGGCGTTTTTCTACTGATACCGCGTTGAAGGCTATTTGTAAATGTGTACTTTGTTCTTGGCGTTAGAAAATTTTGAATATACTTAAGTACACTCGTATCAGAAAACAACAGAAATAAGTATCTGACGCGTTAGGCATTTACCCTGCGTACAGTGCCGCGTAAGCGAGGGGCTGACCTAACAGGCGTTTTTCTACTGATACCGCGTTGAAGGCTATTTGTAAATGTGTACTTTGTTCTTGGCGTTAGAAAATTTTGAATATACTTAAGTACACTCGTATCAGAAAACAACAGAAATAAGTATCTGACGCGTTAGGCATTTACCCTGCGTACAGTGCCGCGTAAGCGAGGGGCTGACCTAACAGGCGTTTTTCTACTGATACCGCGTTGAAGGCTATTTGTAAATGTGTACTTTGTTCTTGGCGTTAGAAAATTTTGAATATACTTAAGTACACTCGTATCAGAAAACAACAGAAATAAGTATCTGACGCGTTAGGCATTTACCCTGCGTACAGTGCCGCGTAAGCGAGGGGCTGACCTAACAGGCGTTTTTCTACTGATACCGCGTTGAAGGCTATTTGTAAATGTGTACTTTGTTCTTGGCGTTAGAAAATTTTGAATATACTTAAGTACACTCGTATCAGAAAACAACAGAAATAAGTATCTGACGCGTTAGGCATTTACCCTGCGTACAGTGCCGCGTAAGCGAGGGGCTGACCTAACAGGCGTTTTTCTACTGATACCGCGTTGAAGGCTATTTGTAAATGTGTACTTTGTTCTTGGCGTTAGAAAATTTTGAATATACTTAAGTACACTCGTATCAGAAAACAACAGAAATAAGTATCTGACGCGTTAGGCATTTACCCTGCGTACAGTGCCGCGTAAGCGAGGGGCTGACCTAACAGGCGTTTTTCTACTGATACCGCGTTGAAGGCTATTTGTAAATGTGTACTTTGTTCTTGGCGTTAGAAAATTTTGAATATACTTAAGTACACTCGTATCAGAAAATAACAGAAATAAGTGTCTGACCTATCAGACATTGGCTGACGTAAAAGGCGCTTTTCTACTGACACAACGTTAAAGGCCATACACTCTTCTCCCGCCTGTTGCCGATGAGGTTGGATTTTTAATTGTTTGCTCTGGCTCTACAGTCTCTTCGAATACATTAATTTGTTTATTTGTTAATAGAAATTTACAGGTTATGAGCATGTTAACATAATAATGTAGAATGTAGTGGAAAAACAGGCGATGGGATAAAATAACAAGCAAATACAGAGTAGAAGCGCAGTGGATGGTATTATCTAGTCAGTCAGCTATACGAAGTTGATGTAACCAAAGTAAAGAAAAAACAATTTGTTGAAAAAATAATTGCCAGGTATGCGAAAAGTTTCGTATCCTACGACGTGAATAATCCTAGATTATGTATACACAACGTACTACTTTCACGACGAGGGAAAAATTATCTTTCCTCATCGCAAAGAAGCGGTGCGCGTCACACGGGCTTTATCAACTTTACGTGGATTTCGTTAAAACTTCCTGTTCATCCCTACCCCTCCCCCTGCCCTGCCAGTCGCGATAGTTTGGCCTTGTTTCTCTGTCAACAAGTCGCTCGAGCGTAACCATGACAGAGTCTTTCCACGCGCTCGAAACAGGAACTGGCAATGAGTAGCCTTACTTTCGCTATGACATTAACTACATTTATCCCATATTTTTATCATAAAATTCGTGAATATGCACATTATCGAATGAACAAATGGAAAAAAAAATCCTTAACCTTGTCCATCTAGTGGATTATTCGTAAGCACTGAATTCCTATTGGTGTTTTTTTTTTTTTTTTTTTTTTTCTTTTATAGTTAAAATAATAACGTATCCAGTGATTTTTTTAATGGATACTTTGATTGTCGGACCAAATGGAAAAAAAAAAAAAAAAAAAAAGGTTTTTTTCAGGCAAAATCTTTATTTAAAGTACTACCGGTTAATATGTAAAACAGTCATAGCGTGAGTCTTTCAAAACGGCCAGCAGAAGCGCACAGAGGCCCACCAAATTGCATTAACATGTGTTATGCCAGCAGCTGCGGACGTCACCTCCAAGGAAAACAGCTACTGCTGTGTGCCCGGAGCCACGAGTTTAATGAATTTAGTGGCACGCCGTCAAAGCAAAGTCGGCTTGTTCGGTAAACCCGGACTTATTAGCTTCGGGGAGAAATTTTATTTTTCTCCATCTCTTTCAGCATCAGACGCGTAGCCAGCGACTCTTGGATACCGCGAAGGGGCAGATAAGAGAACAAAATCTTTTTTAACGTGGGCTAAAGAAGCAAGTTTTTTCTTTTTTTATGATGTGTAATGAAGCTACACACTATCTTGACTGCAACTTTCACAACAATTTAAAAAAAAAATATTTTTACTGGCGAGATAATTGTATTTGTTTTCAGGGAGCACTTACACAAAAGAATTGCTTTTCACGCAGGTGTGTTCTCACTCTGGTGTCCAATTTTTCGTTTATACTCGAGAGAAATATATGTCACAGAGTACTAAAAAATACGATAGAGAAAAATGATCCCCGAATCCCCAGATGCGAGCCACTAGGGATCATTTCGACCCAAACGGAATTTCTATATTCCGATTGAAAAAAATATAAATTCAAACGACACGTGTCCAATATTCTTCAACGTTTTTGCAAATACAAAAGTAAACGGTTCGCTGTCAGTATCAGCAATGAACTCGAATTATTTTCGAATATTGCGCACAGTTTTAACTTTATAACCTTGGTAAATACGCTGAAATCGAGATGGATCGTTTTGCTCCACGGATATCATTTTGCACGATCTTTCCCTTCATTAATACAGGGCACGAATACGTTGGTTATTATTTTGAGCGAAGCTTCAAAAAGACGCGTAGTCGTTTGATGTTTCGCGGGGTATCGTATACATACAAAATATAATGTTACGAGAATCATACGAAATTATAAAAATGCTCTTTTTCTTTTTTATTTGTTTCGTTTAAACAGCAGTCATGGGAAGCAGGAAAAAAAAACTCGCCCCAACGAAGATTTAAAAAGTACAAGAGTCACCTCGGAATATGCGTAACTCTTTTCAGTTAATTCCCGCGAATTGCTCGCTCTTTGCGTATAAACTCGAACTATTATTATTATTATTATTATTATTATTATTTTTTTTTGCAACAACCTCTACACAAAGCTAAAAAGGTCCAGAGATCATTAAACGGAAACAGGGACAAAAAGATATTTTACATCGCGTTGGAGTTTGTAAACAGCGCGTGGGTCGTGGTGATTGATTAAGGTTTTTCATTCGTGTTCATGGGAACGTTTAATATAACTACAATATATCCGCACGAGCACGAAAGCGCGTTTGAGCTATACGTCCGAAGTGAGTCATTTCACACGAGTATAAGGTACCCATACCTATACGTGGAATTTCGTGGTGAGAGCCATTGCGTGCTCACAAACTCATTCGTCGTTCTCTGCACAAATTAACGTTGGGTTCTCGAAATTTATATATTTCGCAATATGTAGTCGGCACAAATCATAAATTCGCCGAAAATCTGATACACCAGCTCGGTCGCTTAATTTAATTTGTAAGTTAGGAGCAACGTACCTACTGAAACACGTACAAACCCTCGAGATATTAAAATGTGTTTTTTTTTTTTTTTTTACGATAACAATGAAAAGCCGAGTTTTTTCACAGTAGCATCCGAATGTTCTTGCGGTCCGAAAACTAATGTTAACCATACGCCTACCAACGAACAAACTCGTACGTATAGATTCGTCGACGGATGACCAGCTTTACCTAATGTGCGAGCGAAATTGCGTCACGTGAACAAACCCACGCACTGTTACGTATACCTTCTTCCCTAAAGTTTCCCCCGTCCGGAATGGTGACGCGTTGCCCATAGTACACACAAGCCGCTCGGCTGCATCGAGTCGACTGTCCGAGTTAATGAAAGCTCTCGTACTCGGCGTCGCGGGAAATATTATCGGCCGGTGCGTGGCGTAACACGTGTCACGGTATATAGCCACGCCCCTTGGGAGTGCGCAAGGAGGTCTGTCACCCCCTGTATAAAGAGTCTCCTCGCTCCGTCCGGTATGGGATGTATAGGTACAGGGAATTCAAGCCCTACTTTGTACAACACACGAATCGGGTGAATCTATGAGGGATGAATTCGGGGGATGTATTTTTTCTTTTTCTTTTTTTTTTCATTTGTACAAACTTAAACTATGTATGGTTACGGGTCGTACCATAGATGTTTTTACGGGCATTTTCCCGTTTCTCTCGTTTCGCGTTGGAATTATAGAGCCAGCGATGTCCGAAGTATAGGGCGGATGGCGTGTCACGGAATACCGATGGGGAGTTAGTACATGTAAATGATCTTTTTTTTCCTTTCTCTTGGGGAGCTTTACGATTTTTCCCCATACTCCGAAAATTTCAACAACTGTCAGAGTCCGACGCGACGCGGGAAGATAATATGCAAACTTTGATAACTACACCGGTACTTTGTGAGTGATTATCAAGAAAATAGATGTATTTGGCTCGACAATCCCTCGCGTGAGAGCTTTTGTTTCGAAGTTTCAACCTGCCACTTCTGGAAACATTAAACAAAAAATAGAGAAAAAAAAAACAAAAAATTGCATGTCGCTTCAGCTATGAACGACCGGTATTTCGGTCCATCGCGTAAAAGTACATGAATCACAACAAACCGTATCCGGATGATTTTGTGTGGAGTCGTTATCGTACGGGTAATATACAAGTACATATGCATAAGTAAAAAAAATGGAGAAGGAGCGAGAGGGAGGGAGAAATGCCAGCACAACGCGTACATATTTATAGGACGGGGAGGCAAGTCCGGAGGAAAAGTTTGTTGGACATGCGAAAGGGGCCGGTGTGTGTACGGCTTCCTTGGTCATTTCGAGAGGATTAAGGTGGAATACGGGAGCAGTTGGGATACACGTATAGGAGTTACCGGGAGCTGCGCGCGGTAGAAAAAAAAAAAAAAAGGCACTTTTTCCCCGGTGGTACAATATTTTCAGCGAGGATTAAGGTGCGTACAAAAAACAGTGATCGATACATGCAGCGAGAGCACTCGAATGCAAAAATAGTAGTCGCAACAGCCTTGGCTTTTGGATGTACACGCGTAAAAGCGACCGTTGTTTCTGGGTAATGTACCTGCACTCGGAGGGGATTATTTACGTATCACAACCTAAAACTCCACTCCGGATCCATATCCATATTAAATTGAGCTAATACGTGCAACTTGGCAATCATTTTATTTAATTTTTACGTTTATTTTCCGTTTCATCTTTTCTACACGTTTGTTTCTTCCTAATTTCAAATGTTCATTCACCTTTGTTAATCGATTTATATTTTTGAGTTTATTTATACATGTTAAAGTAAAAATCTAAAACCATACGTGGTCATGCCACAAGGTTTGATAAACGTTAATTCATACTTTACGTTTAAAACAAATAAGGCACGAGCTGATCGCAAACCCTTACCGCGTATTCGGTGGAACACAAAAATTTGATAGCTGTAAAATTTTCTACAAGTTGTAAAATTGTTGTGTTTATTAATCGATTGAATCACGAACGCACCTAACAGTGGGCCTTAATTGTATATGGTTTTGATTGCTCCATACCTTTGCTCTTTCGATCCAAGGGGGAGAAGAAACAAAGTTTGGACGAAAAGAGGGAAAATAAAAGACCCCAGGGGGTTTTATTGAAAATGACAGAGCAACCTTTGGATGACGAAGCTGCAAAATTGTTACATTAATTGCCAACTTCGATCGGTTACCCACTAAGTAAATATTTTATATACACGCAGTGGGTACAGGTATATAATGTACCATAGCATTTCTATACAAATACTCTCGTAGCATATAAAAGCAAAAGTACATGCATACCGAGTATACAGAGCTTATACCAGAGGTAAAGTGAAAAAATACAAAGGTAAAAGCTTCGTTCCTGCTCTCCCATTCAAATCAATTCCACGCATTCTGTACACACAATACAATATAGGCTTAGCTCGCGTATACTTTGTACGACCTGTCGTTATACCGTCAGTCGAGTCCTGTCGGTTATCGCCTGCGAAACGATTTATGCCGCACACAGTACGTACATACACACGTCATACATTTGTACAATGTACGCCCCATTTACGTAGTATAGGTCTCTTTGTTTGCTCGAGCTCGCGTGTATATTTATACACATTATTCATTGCGTTGCATTTAAATTTGCAAACGAAGAAAAAAAAGAAAACCAAAAAACATCATCCCGCACGTTTTTATAAATTGAGATTGTACGCGAACATAGTGAATATGATGAAGATGCTGGTAAATTCCATTTGCTAACGATTGTAGTTTCTTTTTTTTTTCTTTTTTTCGATAAACAAAACCCCAGTCGCGTCCATCTAAATAACAAACAGTTCCACGACACAGAGCACCCGGTCGTCGGCCGCTTCGAAAAGGGCCCCTTGACCTCTGTCCCCCATTGCCATCATGCCTCGCGCTCGAGCGACGTTAACGTACACCCATGCACACATACACGAGGGCAAGTCCGCCCCTCTGACAATGCGGGGCATCAGTATAGAGAGAGCAAAATAATAAGCCTCGTATCGTTTAGTTCGCGCATACATCTATAGGTATACACATGTGCACGTCAACCGCAAACTGAGCCGTCGCGCCAATAAGATGATGGGGAAGCACCACGGCCGCCTCAAATTTTTGCGGGCGTGTGCCATGTATGGGTCTACACCGTATGACCGCGAGTGGGTTGTCCGCTCAGGATTCTGCTGTGGCAGAGGTTGTACATCCCACGTGTTCGAATTCGAAAATGACGAGAGAATGAACAAAAAAAAAAAGAGAGAAGA
>NW_019379602.1:1660487-1733771 GCF_000648655.2 Copidosoma floridanum | reverse complement strand
TTTTTTTTTTTTTTTTTTTTTTTTTTTTTTTTTTTTTTTTTTTTTTTTTTTCGCTACGTAGATATGTGCGTAGAGGTTGACGCTTTTTTTCCCTCATTCGGGAAATAAACTCCGGAGGCTACGTATACATGTATAACTTGGGCACGAGTGAAAGCACATTTTTTCAATCACGCCACTTTCAAAGCGCATGAAAAAATCCCATTCATCCAAATCGGTGTTATTAGCAGGGGTAACTAAGGGTATGCACACACGGCATGACTTTTAACGCATATTCATAACCATCGGCTCATGAATCAGTTTGAAAAAAAGAAAATTTTTTACCGTACTGTAAAGTATTGAATAAGAAAAAAAAAAAAGAGGAAAACGTTTCCGACTCTTGTATTTTAACGACCTCAATGCCAAATCATGAGAATCATTTGAGAGATACACTCGAGTCGATCGCACAGTGTATACCAACGAGACAGTATTTTCGGCAATTCGAAAAAATAAAGAACAACCAAAGTAAAAATTCCTCACAAAGCAATAGTGTGGTATGCATGTAGGTAGCGGCAAAAAAATACCTTTCCAGATCGATTGTTGGGTACCGCATTATTCAAAACAATGCAGAAGTGATGCAGAGCCGAGACAGCGCCAACCTATGTGTATACATGCATAGCTCAATAGATTCGGTATGTGGAGAGAAAGGGATACACAGAAAGGAGGATATACGAGGGAAGGAAACTTTCAAGGGGATCGGAATGTATGCATGGAGGTGGTGGAGGCAGATAATTATTTATATAAAACAAAGGCAAGGGGTGTACGAGAGAAAAAACCAAAATAATTAACGAGAGGCGGAACGGGGGGAGCGAAACTCGAGGTAAAATAGCTATACGAATCCAACACCATCGCCTAGAAGCTTGCCTCCTCTCTCCCTCCTTCTACTATTTATACTTTCGCCCAAAGTCTTCAAACACGTGTAATTACAAATACACACCATACACATGCTCGAGATGTTCCTTCGCCTCGGCTCCCCACTGAAAAATTGTCCCCTCCTCCACCACCACCCTTCTGTTATCATATAGGTACGTGCTCTGTGGTTTGTATACTTATTTGTCATATTTTTCTTTCCCCGACATCACCACAGACGAGATACGGCTTTTCAGCGATGTATACACAATCCATACATATGTGTAAACATTAATATTCGTAGGGGCGTATAGTAACGCCCAATGTATTTTCATCGGGTTAAATTTTTGGTTGCTGAGTGATATCGATTTTTTGATATAATACGTCGCCTCGATCGCCTCGCACGCATATAGAAGGAATAAAATTCAGATGATAGGCGTCCTGTGGCTCGAGGTAAAGAAATCGCGACGCATGAAAGTAGAGGCCGAGGGAGGCACAGAGACGTGGACGCGATTGATCGGTAAGCTGGAATATATAGGTATACCATTTATGACGAATACCGGATGATAATAGTATATGGATAAATGCACGCGTACAATGTACAGAGCTATACCTGTACGTGCGTTTGAATGGACGTGGCAAAAAATACAAGAGTTTTCTTTATACCAACAGATTTTTTTTTTTTTTTTCCTTAATCGTATTATACGCGCTATAGAAATCGGCAATTTCTATACATGTATGTAGGCGTATAATACGCTTGCGAGCTATGAAATTCCATTCTAATTGAACGAACCTTTTGTCGTGCCATGGGGTGGCAAACGTGCAATTATCTGAAGAAAAGCTCAACTCATATCCCTCCATGTCATTTTAAGGGGCAAAGTATGAGATGTGCTTTTATTCGTCACTTGAAACGAAAAAACGTCAGTAGGGTAGGGTCCATAGAGGTATAATAAAAATAGAGTGCGCGACAGCGCGACCAAGGCAGAGGGGACGTGAGAAGGTGCGAGAGAGAACGCATTCTATGCCACCACTGACCAGTGACCAGTGACCACTCTGATGCAGACTTGCTGATGACGATTGCGGAAAACACCCAAAAATATCTGGAGATAACTAGAAAATTAGGGTAGTTTTCTACTTTGATCGACAAAAAGTAAAGCAGATAGCGCGAAAAGAGTTAAGTATGGAAATCATAGATGTCTCTGGGATCGAGTTTTCAGTTGTCGTCTGCTGTTGGCTGTCTGCTGCTGCTGGTGCATGCAGTTCCACGCGTCCGCAACTTCGCATATGTATAGTTGTTTACAGGTATATATATACTTACAACAATTAGCATTAACAAGTACCAAGTTGTAAATAAACAAAAAGTAAATGCTCACTTGTAGATACTGCCGGTCATTTCTCTCAGTACCGTTGTGTCTATTGAAATCATCGTGTCAGAGCCCGTGTCATTTTTTTACATGGATCGAAAATTATTGATTAACACAGATAACATTAGATTTGTCTTCTTCAAAGTCTTTTGTTCGCAGTACACGATCGTAAGGCTGCTGTAGTCTTAAAATTGGTGTCAAATCGTCTAGGGCATGTGTATTTTGCGAATTTTGCGCGTCTTGTGATAAGTAATTACGATAGTCACTCTGGCGTATAAGAATGACAGTTCTTACGTACCCGCGAACGTTATTCAATTAAAAATGTAATTCTCATTGGCAGGGCTTCCTTTTGCAGATCTGCAACCCATCGAAACATGCTTTCTCCTCCAAGCCATCAACAATAAATGCATCTCGCCCTGTCATTGTCATCCATCGGAGATGCTGCTGACTCTTTTCTACATGGTTGCGACCTGGGTACAGTCATGGAGACTATCCTCTCTAAGGACGCGTCTCCAGTCAATTTTACAAGGTCCAGAGGCCACAAGGCCAACTGTCATGCTCTACACAGCAGCCACAGTTCAATCGTCAGTCAAAGATGGTGAATTTTTTTTTATCATATATTGCACTAAAAATCTATTAGATATTAAATAGATGCACTTTTGTGTTTTTAGAAAACAATGGCAACAAAAACAAATTACAGAATGGTCACAATTACTCCAATGGCAAGGACATGCTCAGCTCGCACTTTTGTAACAATAGTAATCTCGCTAAACTAGGAGATCTCCTCTGGTACCAAGGAGACAAAAGGCTGTGTACTATATATCCTCAAGTATTTATGCACTGTTGATTAACAAAAATTTTTTAAACGTGTCTCTTATTTACGTTGTTTCTTTTTTTTATTGCAGCAACAAGTCGATGTATCAGATTGGTTACTATTTCCACTAGGTAAAACGATATTTCCTCTATTTATTCATAATAATGCTCAAACACCACTCCAACAAAATGCAAAAATGCACGTACTCATCGAAGCAGATTTAAACAACTACATCCCTCAAGCATCCTCAAAAGCTACAAAGGTGATGTTATTCGTAAAGTATAATTATCATTGATAAATTTCTATCACCGGCATAACTGAAAATGAATTACTTTGTTGAATAAAACGCAGCTCGAAGATTATGGTTTGATAGTAACATGGACTTCAGACAAAAACTTTGGTGTGATACTTGAAACCGATTTAGACCATATAACAAAGTTCTCTACTACCCTAATGCAGGGACAATGCTTTATTAATAATGGATTACCTGTGACGCGGATCGAATGTAAGTACGCTCATCAACATACCGTAACTGCCGTTTATACGTAAAATACATGTAACGTGTTATGTAATCTTTGAACTTACAGCTGTTTCAGTTTTTGGTAAACCGTGTGTGTGTAATCACGAACGCTTCAATTTGGTGGAAAGTACAAGTAAGTAACGAAAAGTAACGATAAAGTTTATTGTTATAAAAATTATTGACGAATCTTTGAAATTTTTCGTTAGAATTAATCAGCGGCTCACAGTGGGATACCTATGTGAAGAAATTAAGACTAGTCAGCAGTACCTCGAGATTGGTATCTCAGCAAAACCAACCGATTGAAGTAAAAGAAATTCCTGGCTTGGTTGTGTCACCAGGAAGTCAACCAATAACGTTACAAATGCCGACTGTTTTAGAAATGAAGATTTTAAGTTACTCTTCTGGTATGATTGAACAAAAAAAATTTTTTAACAGCGTTTACGTATACGCGGTATCGCTCACAATAATCGTTAAAAATCTTTCCAACCAGACTACTTGACAGATTCCCCGGTGCCGTCAACGCCTCCCCCAACTCCAGCATTGGCCAGCTCTGGGATAAACGGGACCACGTCAAGACTAGATCACACCCTCGCAAAGTCAATAGACTTGAATTCATCCGTAGGCTCACTGTCGAATCTAAGTTCCGCGAGATCCCAAGAGTTCATTCTGGAGGATAGCTCGATGGAAAATTTAACCAGTGCAGCTTCACTGAAGGCAGTGAAAAACTTGAGGATCGGCGACAGTAGAGATACAGTCTTGTCGACTACGAGCGTGGCATCGTCCAGGTTGTCACTCGCTACCCCTGCGTCAACAAAGTACCCTGATTTTTATATAATTATATCTCATGGTGACGAAGGAAAACAAGTGAAGTCAACAATGAAATTTTGATTTTTAGCTACTCGACACCCTACAAAACTGAAACCAGTCGTCCCAACGGAAATGCAAGACCTCCGAACATTTTCATTTGCGCCGACAGTGCAGTTGCTAGCGACAACGTTCGCAACGTGCTCGAAACGATTCTCAAAGAAAACAAGTTAGCCGCGTGAATCAACCCTAAAGACGAATCACGGAGTGTACTATCGAAATATCGTGCACAATTTTTGTTCTCCGCAGGTACACAATTTATTCGCTATCGGCCAAGGAATCTCAAAACGACGCCTGGATGGAGACGACAAACTTGGTGATAGTGTGCGGCAACGTAGGCAGCGAGATCTCCTCGCAAGTGGTCGAGTTCCTAGTCCGTGGTGGCAAGCTTCTGGCTCTCTGCTCCGACATTCTGACGGCTCTCTTGCCGACCTTCAAGACCGCGGAAGTTCGCGAGAACGAGCTGGTGCGCTTCTCCTACGGTAAATGGAAGCACGTGCGCATGATGCACCACGTATTCTGCTACCAGGCGTCACCAATCAAGACCAAGTTCTCCCAAGACCAGGAGGAGTCAAAGTATGCACGCAAGCATAAATACAAAGTCGTTGTCCTCGTCGCGCGTGGTTGATGCTTCACTAACTCCAGATCCCCTTTCAGATCGGTGACGCCACCGACACCGGTTTCGGCGAGCGTGAGCGACCGGGCGGGAAAGTTGCATGCCTTTGACGTCAAGGTTCTGGGTTCAGAGGAGACCTGGCACACACCCAGTATTCTGTTGGCCAGAATGACGGAGAGCGCCGGCCGCGCCGTTTTCTCGCAAATCCACCTGGAGGCCGATCCGGCACAGTACGAGTTGTTCGAAGAGAGCAAGCTCGCGGCTCTCAAGCAGAGCAACCTCGCGCGTCTCGAGATATTTGCCGATCTCCTCGGCACTCATCTCGGCGTCGAGGTCACTCCCAAGCCAAAGACTCCGCCCGACTACTGTCCGGCTTTCTTTCTTGGTCGGCACGACGTGAGTCTAATTTATCTTTCATTACTCATCAGTCACTGAAACGAGGTTTTTAGTGGTATACAATATCAACTTGTACTGCGATTTTTTTATTGTTATTCTCTTCAAATTTTTAGCACCATAGAGGCTTGACACTTTATTATTAAATATATTGGTTATGAACTTTACGAAAAAAACTTGACTTATTCACAGATCAGAATACAAATCAAACGATACGGCACACAGCACTCACTACATAACTTTATCGGAAACCAACGAAATTCTCTTTCACCCGTAACACCACGCGTTTCCCGACAGTTGTTTGAAATGATATGCATCGCGATCCACTCCTACACCTCATAATGCATGCCTTGTATTCGTGTACAGCTGAAGATAGAAATGCTGAAGCAGTTGAAGAACAAAATGCAGCCGAACGACGTTTTGAAAACTGATAAGATAGAGTTGCAATTTTGTGGCACGTCCACTCATCCAAAACCCGCGTCCGCGACTTTTCTACCGATTATGGTGCACAGGTGCCCGGACAACTTTTCAACTGTTGAATATTTCGAGGTAACGATAACGTTGACCCAACCAACTTTTTCCAGTAAATTCTGAATACTTTTTCACACCTATTATTGCACCACATTTTTTTTTTTATTCTCAACAAATAGAACCTCAACACGGAAGCAATAGGTCGTTTGGTGATATACTCAGACATAATGACGTCGTCTAACGACATAGTGAGCGGTGTAGCTTTGCACCATGGATTAGCAGTTCTTCCGTTAAGACAAACAAAAGGTCAAGGTATCTATCAAATCACATGTGAAACTTTAGGCATGTATTATTATTCATGAATGATTCTGTTTAACAAAGGACGCAATAGTAATGCATGGCTGAGTCCAGAAGGCTGTGCCATGTTTACGGTACAACTCCATATTCCGTTAATGTCTCCACTTGGAGGACAACCATCACTAATTCAGCATTTGACGGTAGTAGCGATAGTCACAGCAGTCAAGTCGATTCCAGGATACCAGGTGAGTTTTAGCTTCTAATTTTCAATTTAGTCAAAAGTCCTAATTCACATGTCATTCATTTAGGATCTAGATCTTAGAATTAAGTGGCCTAATGATATCTATGAGGGAGGTGGTTCAAAGATTGGGGGTCTCGTTGTCAAATCTATTGTTCAATCAACCATAATTTGCAACATTGGTAATTTTTAAATAAAAGAACCTCCAGCTTGTGTATAATAGTAATAATAGTAATAATAATAATATGTATAACACTGACATACATATTGCAGGAATGGGCGTTAATCTCTCGAATAGTTCTCCAACAACTTGCATAAATGACATGATAAAAAAGTACAATGACATTTCTAAAAATAAATTAAAGAAATTGTCTTATGAGAAATTTTTGGCACTGTCCTTCAATGAACTGGAAAAATTAATTAACATAGTACAAAACGGCAACCTGGATTACTTCTACGAACTTTATTACAAATACTGGATGCACACGTAATATAGACAAATAAACTTACTGATTTGATTTTTCATAAAAAAAGTAGTATAGCTTATAAAAACTAAAAAAAAATTTCCAGGGATGCCGAAGTCACAGTAGTTCTACAGGATGGTTCATCACAAGAGGTTAAAATTTTAGGGATCGATAAGTTTGGATTCTTGCAAGTAAAAGGAAAGCGAGGAAACGTATTCACTGTTCATCCTGATGGAAACAGTTTCGACATAATGAAAGGATTAATAGCTCCAAAGGCTTAATCAAGCAGGACGAGTGTCAAAAACATCTAGTGATGTAGATATTATAGTCACGGTGAATATTATCTTACAAAAAGTCGCATTTTGCAAAATTATATGCCTTGATATTTTTTACTACATCAATTTGCTGTTGATATAGATTGTAATTAATATAAAAAGCATTAAGCATCATGTGTTAGTTATACGTATGTTAGCACATACGTATAACATATATTTACGTATTCCCATCACAAAATTATTCAAATCATTTGTTTCAATTTCATGAAATTTCATAGGTTGTCTTCTTGTAAATGTCTTGATAACTCCTTAAGTAATAATGAAAAAAAAAAAAAAAAGAAGATAAATAAATGAGAACAAGGAAAAATCGGGGAGCGTGCGAGCTTGCACGTGTACTAAGCGTATATAATATACAGTATAGGAAGGGGAACGCGTATCGGGATCACGGAAAATGAAGAAAAAGTACGAGGTGAAGGAGAGGGAGGGTGCACGCGCACATATACACGATATATATGTACACGGGGCGATAAAAAAAAAAAAAAAAAACAGTTGCCGGAGGGGGTGGGTGGTGGAGATCGATGTGGGTGTATGTATGGATAGGTGGGTTGCGAGAAAACGTCGCCTCGCTCGCACGATGGGACATTGGGTCGTATACATAACGTTAAGGATATCTCCCCCCCCCCCCTATATAGTATAGGGACAGGTTTTTGCCGGGATAACAGCTGTACGTGTATTGATATTTATGTATACGTACACATAAGAATCGACTGGCGCAAATAGATACTAAATAAATATTGAGTAGAAGATTTTCTGTGCTTACAAGGGACGCGTTTATTTGTTTATTTTTTTCTTTTTAATAATTAATCGAGTCAAAGGGAGAGACGCGCGCCAACGAGTTAACAATGGTCTCGGCGACAAGGACCTCGCTCGAGCGCGGAGACACTAAACGAGGAGCCACACTACAGGTTCATCCTCAATTAACTCCCGACGAATAGGGTCGTCGTTTTCATCTAGACTCGAGGGCGTATAGCTGCAGGTACTTGGGTACACGACCGTATACGCGTATATATATAGGTGTATAATAACGTACACGCCAAGTTGTGCACGTAACTATAAGCTGCCGCGATAAACTTCGGCGGGGGGCTGTTGAGCGGCGGTTGGAACAAAGGGAAGGGGCTGAGGTGGAAACAAAAAAAAAAGCTGCACATGTGGCAAGGGCACAACGGAGCCAAAGAAATGGATCCATGGGGGGAGGGGGGCAAATGCACTTACTCGGAATAAGAAGATGACGGAACAGGAGGAGGAGATCACGCGGTTAGCTCGCCCCCGAGCTGGAAAATACTTTATTCTCGAACGGCATGAGTATATTCCTGCGCAACACCGTGACACGGGGAAAATATGCAGCGCATTACGGGGAGGGGGAGATTGAGCTGTATGTAAATATATATAGGCACGCGCGCGCCAAGCATAATATACATTGGCCGGGCAACGATGATGGCGCGTGGAACGCATAAATGCGAGGACGAACGTATGTATATTATATACCCGAGGTGCAGGGCATAAGAGACGAATACGTGATATAAATGTGAGCGGGTTTTTCCACGACGGGATAAATAAGCGCTCGCTGTAAGGTATGCGTGGCAAAAATATACCGGGGCGCAAAGATGTGGGTATAAAGTGTTTGAGTGCAAGCTCGTGGGAATAAGATATTTTACCCGACTTTTTTATTCAATGCGATTCTACGATGTGGTAAAATACCTGCAAATGGTTGGAAACAGCTTCCGTTTAGCCGGTGTTCATTGAATCCTTTTTTTTTTTTTTTTTTTTTTTAAGAATAATAGTGCTTTCGATTGTTATTTAGGCTTTTGGTTTAAATACGTTCTTGAGCAAAAATTTNAAAATATTACTAAATGTTTAAAAAATGTATGAAATGTGAACTAAGTATTGTTATGTTTGTTGAAATACATCTTTTTTTTTGTTATAAAAATTATTTCATTTGTATTTTCCTTTACTCTCAAATAATTGACAGAAATAATGAACATACAAAGGTCATCAAATAAATAATGGTACACAGAAATGTTGTGCTTTAATATATTTTGTCAAGATCTTTGTTTTTTATACAGACATCGGGTGTCGAAAGCAAAGAGCATACGACCCGTAAACATTAACGTGTCGCTTTCGTTACGTTTTCCTTCGAACAAACTTTTTTTTTTACAATTTTTACTTTCAGATTGCACTTCTCGAAAAATCTTTAAATCATTCAATTGAAGTTTTATTTTAAATCGACAAAAATGGTCGTCTAATAAACATTGCCGCTTACGTACAATAATCTTCAATAAATTTGAATGTTTGAGTAACGTACTAAGTATTAATCAGCAAAAGTTACGAACGGCAGATTAGTAGCATTTTAACATTTATACAGTACATGTTTTCGCACTCCTAGATGCAGTTTTCCTGATTCGTTGAAATACAAGCGTCGATCATCTAACGGGAACGTCAAGACCAATGATTGCTTCAAAACAAATTAATGAAAAAACTTACACAACGGATTTTTTGATTGCCAATTTTTCGCAATGAAAATATATTAACCCGATTTTAAAGGTTTCCTCAAACCAAGACATTCAACGAGTCTCAAACTATAATTGTCTCGTGCGGGTATGATTACTGTATAAAGTAAAACGTTTTTGCTCATTAGTTTAATTGTTTCTTTCTACAATAAATCGATTACTAGTTACATTGGTCCTTTAAGGATGATGCGCCGTTTTGTCTTGGCCATCAAATAATGTACGCCCACAATGTTGTCCAGCACTTGCCTGCAGTGATTCTTCGAAAAACTGCGGGTAATGTTGATTTCTCGCTTTTGTTCTCCCTCAATGGGAAAAAGTACTTATACCGTTACACAATTTTTATTCATTTTTTTTGTCTTTCTACAGCTGCTAATCTGTACATGGTCACAAACGACAAAGGTACGTTTTATTATTTTCATAACGATAAGCACGCAATAATTTCCTTTTTTTAATTATCATTATGAATTAAAAATTAAGTGGCATTTTTTTTCGTTTACTTGAATCACCAAAAATAATTCTTCCCTTTAAATTTAAAAACGAATTCAAACTATGAGTCTGAAATATACGTATATTCGAAACATTCGTGCTATACAATTTAACATTTAGATGAATTACTGTGTGCTTATAATAATTTATACTTTGTTTTTTTTTTTGTATTTTTTTTTTTTCAACGACAAATCGAATTTTAATATCGTATAATCAAAGCATCACGAAAATATGAGCAACAAAACAACGTATGCACAACAACAACAACGATAATAATAAAAAAAACACGTGTGTGTTCGTTAAACGCATAAATAATTGCTTTTTACCCAGATTTTAATGCGTAAGGACTAATAATTACAGGTGATAAAATAATTCGCAGTCTTTTTATAAAGTCTTTTAGTATCTCTTAAATTAAAAAATTGAAATGACAAAACTGCAAGTAGAACAAAAATGGAGAAGCAAGAGACATTACCCCCGCGTTAACATACGTACGAATAAAAGTGGAAAAAAAATCCTCTAAATTCAAAGAGTTCAAAGTTCATGCAGCCTACTCGTAACTTTTTTTTTTTCGTTTTTTTGTTTACCTCATTATGAGTCCAATAATCTATTTCCCATTGCGTTTTTCAGGTCATCATACCAACAAGTCGGCTTTGTAATTATCTTATTGTTCGCTTCTTAGTCAATTGTCACTACTGAAGTAGACTTTTTTTACTTATTTATTTTAACTACGCTAGAATTTATTACTTAATACGATGCCATTTCAATAAGATGGTATATATATTACAACAATCGGTTTGTTTTTTTTTTTTTTGCCATCATCAATCGAATGCCAGCAATATATGTATATATTTATAACTCTATAAGGCTATTAACGTTAATTTTTGTTCGCCTCTACACCGGACGCCTCTCTCTGTATTTCTCTTTATTTTTCGATGTACAGCAAAGATGAGCACACACATGGTGTCGCTTCGAGAGACACTGGCTAAGATCTCACGATAATCGCAACTAACGTGAAAAAAAAAAAAAAAAAAAAAAACTTTTACTTACATTACTTTATCCCACCTTTTCGTTATAGTGCTTTTTTTTTACATTGACAGTCATAGGCCAAAAGGGTGTAAGAGAGGACATACGAATGAAAAACTGCATTAATTATGTACTTACCAACTAAGTACTGACCTTGTATATGAATGATTACAAAGAAAAGTGTTTTAGCTGTAGCACGTCGAAAATCGTTTGCGAACTAAAATATTGAAATAAATTTTGATTGGCTCGCATACACCCTTTGACCTATCGGCTATGAGAAAACACATACACGTATGTTACGTATTTATCTTTGTTATCATTATTAATATTATTTTTATCATTGTTATTATCATACAAATACAAATGATGGTGCCTGTACGTTTGGTGCCTTAATACTTATACAACTGCACACAAATATCAATTTTTTTTTTTTTCTTTCAATATCTTTTTACACCTTTGAACTGCATCGTTTGGCAGCAGAAAAACCATATCGAGAATTTTTTTTTTTTTTCAACTCTTCGAAAGTTGTATAATTGCGTTATTTATGGAAAACGTTTTACAACACTGGTAAGTTTGTGGAAGATAGAGGACTATGGGCACGAGAAACTATCGTCAAACGACATTTGTCAAGTGTTAAAAGAAAATTGCTATACAGCCAGTTGCTCAAAAAAAGGTATTATAAAGAAAAAAAGAAAAGAAAAAGAAAAAAAACCAAATGAGAGAAACAGAACTCAATATTAATAACTAAAATCGTATTTAAAATACGGTACCGAGGAAAAGCCAATGAAGGAAAAAAATAGCAAACGAGTCGCATGTTATCCCTAAAATCTAGCGGCACAGAAAGACCATTGGGCCGTTACCAATAGCAGTACTTATGTCAACGAAATTCCAAGTGTATACGATTATCGTTGTGTCGATAAAATATACCCACAAGACACACACTCAATTTACAACACACATACACTCCCACACACTTGCACTCGCTTATTGTTGTATAACTACAACATTACAATCGTTTATTTTATTAGTATTATTATTGTTATTATTATTATTATTGTTATTAGTTTTGTTAAAAGCCGATATACATATACATATATATATATTACAAGCGCACGCACGCGTGCGCCATATCTGCACGTGAACACAATTGGCTCGCGTTCGTTTCTTTTCTTTTTTTTTTTTTGCATTTCTCCACATTTTTTCTTTTCTGTTCGGTTGACGTGCAAAAACGAGCTAAGCTACGTGCATATCTGAACGTCAAGTCACCAACTTGATCCCTACACCCCTTCCTTTGTTTTTTACATTCCCTACTTCGTACTATTATAGAGAATCATTTCTTCTTCAAATTTCAGCAACTATACTTTGATAAGTATAATGGACACGTTGATTTCACGTTGATCACACTGCCATAACAGCAGTACTACGGTATAAGTTTTGATTGCATATTTCGATGCAAAATTTACTGTTTTTACAAAACAATAAGCAACAAATTAAAAAAAAAATTTTTTTTAAATAATTATTTCTGATCGGCGATAAGCAAGCTTGCTACTCAAGTATTCTGGTTTAGTTTTGCAAAAGCGAGGAATAACAATTCATTGCTACTTGAAATAAATAACTTTTATGACTAGAAACTTCATACTCCTAAAAAAAACGCAATTTTTCGAACTATAGTTGCTTGATAAGGGTTCAGTGATTAAAAATGGCACTTCTTCCCCGCCCCGCCCTCCCAATCAAATACTGATTGTTGAAAAAAATTTTTTTTTAATGCACGAAAAATGCACGCGACGCGATACTTTGAATTAAACAACAAGGATAAGTATTACCGTAGCTGTACATTATAGTGCGCGCGACAGCCCTGATGGTATAATATGTAAGACATACAGTATACCAAAATCGTGGGGTATACGTATCAACACTATTATATGCATAAACCAACACGAATAGTCGGATCAACGCGATCCAGGCCCCTATACATCTTCCTCGCTTTGTCCTTTAGTGCAGCTCATATTGTATACACGCGAGGCATGCCCATTTACGGGGTTGCGGATCCGCGAATCAGGTAAGTGTGTCCGAAGCAGCATCGACAATCCACAATATACACACACACACACACACACACTCTCAAACATCGGGCGACGTTTGTTTGGAATTTTCGTTGCCTTAACAAGTCCATTGTACACCTTATACGCGTGTGTACATACGTACATTAATACACAACTTACGGACTAAAGCTACAATTGTATTGTATTGTATTATATGTATATATAATATGTATAGGTACTTGGGAAAGAATAACGAAAGAGAGTGTCCTCTCGATTTTTAATCTAATATCACGTGGGTTTTCCATCTTCCCTCCATATACAGCCGCTCCGTATCAGCGGCACTGAATTTACATGTGTATATATATATATAATATACAGCGGCAAGGGTTGGCGTGCAGCGACATCGTATGCCTCTCTTACCTGCCTTTGTCCCCGCCGTCCCGGGGGCGAGAGCGAGCCGAGGACTGCAGTGACGGGGCACGGGTTCAAATGAATCTGGGCAGACCACCGGCCGAGCGGTGGTACATGTACGGAGCAGGTGGCAACCCGCCAAAGTGACTCTGGCGTCGGTGGGCCTGCAGACCGCGGTGCAGGTGTCCCCCGAGTCCGAGCGAGGACGACGCCTGCTGCTGCTGGCGGAGCTGGTGCTGCTGCTGCTGCTGCTGCTGCTGGAGAAGATGGGAGGCGCCATCGCCGAGGTCGAGCTCGAGTTCCTGCTGCTCGACGAGCTGGAGGGCGCCGAACGAGGCGGTCGCCATAGCCACGTCCGGCATTATGCCCGACAGGTGGCCCTCGCTGCACGAGTTCAGCTCCGAGTGCTGTGGACACAGTTTTCGCGATTCTCGTTTTTATTTGATACCAAAGACCAGGGAAGATGAGGGTCATTTTTTTCCTTTTTCGTTTCATTGACGATTGTCACACAAGTACCTACGATTGAAAATCATGGTAATGGAAGCCGAAAATCACAAGAGCGTTTTTTTGACCAGTCAGTGGGAAAACTGCGTTGGGTTGTCGTGGGATATAGGAAAAGTGGAATTCCACGGTTATATCCTTATCTCACTTGTGTTTGCTAACTTTGATGATAGCAATGACGATAAGTACAGGATTTTTCGTTGCCAGTCGGTTGTCGATATACAACCGGATTCACGGATTGATACAGCCATGTAGCAACGCATGAAAAACGTACATAGGAGAGAATAATACTCTTTTCTACCGATATTGGCCCTCCGATGAATTAAAATTTCCATTGTTTTGTTACTGTTACAGTTTCAATAAAAAAAGGCAAAAATCAACCAAAAATCTTCATCTTTCGTTTTTGCCTTCCATCATTTCAATGTGTTCCTCTAGTATAAGTAATTGGAATAACCGCGCATGGTTTTTAAATTAATAAAATAAAATCGCCTACAAAGTTATTAAAAACCTAATGAATGTTAAAACGGAAAGAAATTATATTAATCCTTGTATATACGTTATATATACATGCACGAGCATAATGTGAGTATCTAAGGATCATCAATGTATTATATGACCACTTGCCCCAAATGCCCGCACACGTGTCGGATGTGCAATGGTACGTTATTCATGTACACGTATGGGCTGTAGCCACGAGGAGTGTGTGGATAAACGGTATATAAGTGTTACCTCGATAGCCAGCCTGTAGTTTTCTCCCTCGGTGACGATGGCGGGTAGCTCGTGGTGCCGGTGGCCGTACGAGGCCGCGTGCCGAGGAAAGGTCATGTTGCGCCCGTAACAGAGCACAGCTCCACCCGGCCCGTTGCCACCCCCGAGCCCGCTACCCCCGAAACTCAACAGCGAGCCGCAATCCTCGTCCGATCTCACCGAGTGAGAGTCCGGCTCGCCGAGACTGCTGCCGTAGCACGCCGCGTTCTGAAATAAAAAAAAAAAAAAACAAAAAAAAAACCATTATTCAGTCATTTATCAATTTCAGCACTCGTCCATGCGACTTTTGTACATTTTTTATGCTTTCCCTACCTAAGTATATGTATGTTTTATCCAAAGGGATTCGATCACGTGCATCGTTATGTTTCTCGTGAGCTTTTGCAAGTATATAATTATACCTACCTGCGCTGCATATCCTCTGTATTCAAGGACAAGCAGTCGCAGTTCAACTTTCATCCATGTGCCGTGTGCTATTGAAGCGCGATGGTGATTGTAATGCACTTGTTGCGAAAGGATGAGCCCGACCTTACGAAAAACCGTGGATGGAAAAGGGGGATGATGGGGTGAAAAAAAAAAAAAAAAAAAAAAAAGGAATCATTCATCTGTCTTGGCCATGGAAAAGTATATTATACGTGTAAGATAATGTTGATGGACTGCGTTAAATGACTGCTCGTTAGTTCGATTAATTAATGTATTCCATTGAATCAAATATAATCATTCGGAGTATAATTGGAGCAAATGTTGCGTATTCTAATTGAGCATGACGTAAGATGCCGTTGCATTTTCGTGTTGCGCGCCGAACAACATAAAAGCGTCTTTATCGCGAATTCGAGACGCGCGTGCCAATTATGTTTGTTTGTTTATCTTTTTCCTTGCAATGTTTTTTTTTTTTTTTTTTTTTTTTTTNCGACAAGAAATTAATTTCAGAATCGCTTGGTCGCAATTCTATCGTCGAGTCGGATCGTGTTGCGTTTGGAGAAACCGCAACTCAAAACGCGATAGTTTATCTTATTTTAGTTGGTGCGGCATTTTCTGTGTTTGAGCCTCTTTATTTTTTTTTTTTTTTTAAACTATAAACAAAATTACCAATAATATGCCAATTATGTTTGTTTGTTTATCTTTTTCCTTGCAATGTTTTTTTTTTTTTTTTTTTTTTTTTTGCTTTTTATCAATAGTTTTCGATATGTGTCAAGAGGTTTTATTGTAGTGCGGTGATAAACAAAGTTGAAAAAAATTCACGATGGATAAGCAAGTCAAACACCTGTGCTCTCGCGATATGACTCGAAGGAAAACGAAGTTGTTCGGCTTCTAACTGACAATCTACTGGAAAGGTAGTTGCAATTTATTTGAGCTATAATAGTATCTCGACGGTCTCGACCGATCATAGAGAAATAATGTATTTGCTTTATGAAGTAATATAAATTAGCGCCACCAACAGTAAATAATATATAAATATCCATTTTCCCACTGGATTTGTCACGGAAGATGCTTATTATTCCCCATTTTAAATTTAATAATTTTAGTAAAAAAAAAAAAAAAAAGTTTTGCTCACTGATCAAAGACATCCTAATGTGTGCAGTTGTTAGATCACGATACAAAATATACTCGTGAAATAGTATCACCGTTATTATCCCGACGCGCAAGTGTGGAATCAAAATATCGGCGGAAAATTATTACAAATCAAAGATGTATCGTGATATTGAGATAAAAAATAAATAAACAAATAAATAAAGCTTCTTTGATCAGCGCAACTACCGATCGCCTTGGAGATATATCGCTAGGATGCAGTGTTCCACGGTACTCTTGACATTTTGACTTTTCGTTATCGCTTTTGCACATACATATACGAGACACGGAAAAATCGATCATTTACGCGTAGACACGATACAGATTTACACGAAACTAAGTTTACCAAATGGCAAATGCATATCTAACTAGACAATATCTTTGCTTCTCGATGTGAAAGAAAAGAAAAACTGTGATAACGTGCACGTGCGATGCGTTCTTACGCGACAATGATTGGTAATGACAATAACTTTATGGTGCATCAACAGCACACACTGTAATGACATACCACACGCGTATATAAATATATGATGTACGTATTTGGTAAGTTTGAGTTTGAAAAACACGTTGATTTAGAATAAACGGCCGTAACGACAGACAGCGCTGAATTATTCATGTAAAAACGAACGATGACAATTAAAACTCTATATAGAGCGTGTTACAAATGGCTCGTGCGAAAGCTATGAAGCTCCAGTATATTATAATGGAAATCAAAAACACTTTGCGTTATCCGCGCATCATTGTCGCGAGCATCAATTTTGGTTGAAAAAAATTATCCAATTTCGTGACATTCCACACACGGTGGCGCTCGAACAATTAACAAGCGCATTGTATACTAAGCGAGACCCCCTGCCCAACGACCAACCACGAACAAGTATATACTTATCATAGGTAATGATAATTATTTGAAATTTGTTTGCTCAATGCTCGTACCGATGGATACACATGTATTTATAACGAATTAGCATACAAGCAGGCTGTGACTAACCAGCGCTTGCACCCCCTCGTGCACTCGCTCCCCTGCAGCCCCACGCCGAGACGAGGTATCCCTCCCGATCGCAGGTAAACCGACGAAGCGCGAAAAATGTACGGCACATCACCACTTCCCTCCCCCCCCCCACGACACGTTGAAATTCGCACATAAAACACGCGCTAAAGCGTCTAACGCATTATTTGCACGCTTACATACGTACACGCGTCTTCGGCCGAACGATAAAACTACAAAGCCACGAGTTGATAGTATATTAACTGCAGCATTGGCGCGCGCATCGCCGAAGGGTCAAAGTCAAGAAAACTCGGTGGTGCTGCGAGCTTGCGAGCACATCGGAGCTTGGCGCTCAGTACGTTAGAAGCTGCAGCTTCGCGAACACTTGCAAGTCTACCTCATTATACGACAATCATCGTGCACGTGTCCTTTTTTTCTTATGGTTTTTGAGTTGTTTCCGTCGGTCCAAACGTCAAGGTTCGCGTCAGGGAGGACCAGCGGCTTTTGCTTCGGAAACGATTTTTACTGCGCGACCGTAAGTATTATATGTATATGTCGATACAGGCGAGCAGGGAAAGCTTATAGTGGATAATCGTATATAGAGACGCTTTGGATTTTGCGGTTCAATATTAGGTACACGTGCAACATTCAATGAGATTCGTCAAAAATAATATTTCACGTGCCTTGGACTTTGAGGGCTTGTGCGTGCCGATGAGTCGCGACAAAACGCGATTGTCACGATGTCTCGGCGAACGGGACCCGGAAATAAATAACTGTGCTCGCGACAAATTGCACATTAGGCCCGATGTAATTTGTCTTTATTACCGGTTTGTTGTTTGGAAAATTTGCAGTGGTCACTTGTGACTCATAGGTCGTTTGGCAATTTTCGTAAGCATACCATCATTATTTCGCGCAACGAGGTTGTGTCGTTGCAGCTGTTTTCGATCGGAATCCACTGCATAGGCACGTTTGATATTTTTGTTTCTTTTTGTTTCTTTTTTCCCGCGTGGGCTTGCGCTTTCATAAATACGTGGCTCGTTCGTGTCGAAAGCTCGATCATCCGCGGTACTTGCAGCGACGCGCAGATGGCTAATTTATCGAATAGTCGCGTGTCAGCGAATCCGCAACATTTTTTATTTGTAAATTACGTGTTCGTCACTGAAAATTTCATTTTTCCGTAAAGTCATACTTGTAAAAGAGAGAAGAAAGAGCGACGTTACAATCATTGCAAAACCACGTAAGTACAAGTGTTTTTTTTTTTTTTTTTTTTCAATCAACTGCAGCGTGCATGAATAATTGAGAATTCGATTCTTTCAGCACGACAAGAAATTAATTTCAGAATCGCTTGGTCGCAATTCTATCGTCGAGTCGGATCGTGTTGCGTTTGGAGAAACCGCAACTCAAAACGCGATAGTTTATCTTATTTTAGTTGGTGCGGCATTTTCTGTGTTTGAGCCTCTTTATTTTTTTTTTTTTTTTCAACTAATAAACAAAATTACCAATAATACACCATTTTTTGTATAGTTACAGAATTGATGGTTGAGTGAATTTTGTAAAACACAACTTGTACAAAAATAATAAACTGGACCTTAATTGATCTTCTGGTGTGGTTTTAAGCGAGTATTTTAAAGACAACTAAAAAAGTTATTTTGGCATTTGAAGTGCCTCTTATATGTATTTGTTTTTTTGTAATGTGTGCTCTAATACGATTACATAAAGGTACACTTTGTGGGGAAGAAAAAAAATTGTTTGGATTCCCATAAATTCACTTTCACTGCTTGTATAAGTAAGAGTGAACGGTATTTTATAATAATCATACAATCACGGGCGATGAGTAAAAGTTCAATCACCGTTGCATCCATTTGAGTATCCTAATTTTTTTTTTTTTTTTTTCCTGTAACCATCACACCAATCATCTCTAACCATATAATGAATGGTTATTTTTTTCAACTGCAATTCGACGTGCAGTGCACACCAGCGCTCTATATTGCGTCGATTGCGCCGATATCAAGCGAGCGACTGTTCGCCAGTTATTAAGCCTATATAAGTATGTATAAAGTACCAGCGACAATTTGCATGCAGTTACGGCGGCTTTAACAAGCCTTGCACCTAAATTTCTCCCGCACACGCAGTTAAGTAGGTGTAACACGATGAAACATACAAGCGCGACTGCAAACATTTCGTTGTTTTTTTTTTGTTTTTTTTTTCACGTTAAGTATATAGTTAACAATTTTACGACTATCTGTGATAAGCTGTAACTACTTTTTTCGTTTTTCGGTCAAACTAGTTTATATGCAGTAGAAGACTTGTCATACTTTTTTAAAAGAAATTGAAAATCAGTCACGGTATGGGTTGGTCTTTTCATCAAAATTATTCATTGGGAGCAATATTATTCAAAAATTTACCTGGAGGAGCAAATATAATGAACAATTACGTATAAAACGTAAAATTAAACAGGGTCAGTTCTTGCAAAATGTACTCACTTGCGTATACGTGTGGACAAATTGTCATAAATCACCTGTCGATTTTATACATCGTTGGGAATTTTTTTTATCTAATATACAAGACGATTTTGCACTTTTGAACCGATCATTGTAGGTCAGCGGTTCCGGTATACGTTTGCTTGTAGGCAGAAAACGTAAAAAATATATCTCCAACGATAGTTGAATTATTAACTAGCGATTCATGATGCACGTCAATAGTAACTTAAAAAAAGAAACTAAAATCACGCATTTAATTAATTTAGTATACTATTTCTTGTACAATGAGAATCAAAGATTTCCGTGTACGTGTATGGCTCTTTGAGATATTTAGTGATAAAATTCTACTAATATGATTTTGTGCAAGTAAAAAAAAAAATGTACACCTTGAGATACACAATACATATCGTTTCAACTAATGAGTTCAACAAGCAATAGGCGTCTCCTCGATGCCACTGTAAATATTAGCAATGGCGTGTACATTGTGCATCGTCGCGAGTTTACTTGCAAGACGAGCAGAACCACCTTACTTTCGAGCGTGGCATAAACATACGTGCGTGCCGTGCATCGCAAGAAACTTACACGATTGTCGAGAAGCTTTAATGAGAAATTACAGTCAATTAATCATAATAAAGTTGCTGAATAGACCGTTGATATATAAGTATAGTGTGCAGTGTAGCTGCGGACGCGGAAGCCGATATATCCTTACGTAATTTTACGTGATGATGTTAAAAATTTTATTTTTACCTTCTTTCACGACTCGGGTTATCGCGGGAAACGAGATGACGGGAGCTAAACGCATCGATGACTCGCGAGCGGGATTTTTAAATTAGCCGAACCTGGTGAGCTTTTATTTTTTTTCTCTTGGAGTTGGCTTTTTTTTTTTTTTTTTTTTTTTAATCGATTTTCTATGGTAATGGATGCGTTTTTTCTTCTTTTCAGAATGGCCGCTGCGTTCTTGAACGAAATGTTTTACAATGTCCCCTTCGGCACCTAATTTTAGAATTTTCATGACCGCCGGTAAGTTGAGTTACTTACCAAGTCGCGACGGATGCTGGAAACTTTTTTTTTTTTTTTTTTTTCTTTCGTGAAAATCCATGAAGTTGACCGACTGTTATTTGAATGACGTGTTGGATATTGTACAACTGAATAAAAGTCTGCTATCTACTCGAACATTAAACACTAGAACTACAGCGTTTGCTATAGAAAAATAAAATCCATACGAAAATTTTACCAAACAAAAAAAAATAAAAAGATAAAATAATATTGTACATAGTGATCGTAGACAATTGTGTGTTATCAAACTTTAATATTGCTATAAAAAAAAAAACTGTGCTTTTACAATAGAATTCGCAAAGGTTTTCAGTATAGCATACGCGTAATCGGTAATTTTTCCCCTTTA
This sequence comes from Copidosoma floridanum, assembly GCF_000648655.2. The sequence continues at coordinate 1,712,339 of NW_019379602.1, read as the reverse complement.
ATAAGCCTCGAGGTTTAACACACAATCGAAGCCAAACTTGCCGAGTTTTTTTCTTTTAACGATATCACGGTAATAATTCCCATGAGTGCTTAAGCGCGTGTTCGATCGTTTCACGATAATCTCATGCAAACCTACAGCATACCTATATAGTACCTCCCGAAAATCGGTCGGGTAGTTTAAAAATGACTGAATCCCCGCTGACACACTTTCATTAAACGAAAAAACGAACGAGTTGTAAATTTCATTCTCGCGTAGTCAATTGTGATCTCATTTTTAAAATCGTGTACACCTGCACACGAAGGACCGCGTGGCCAACGCATCGGTTCCGAAATAAACTTGGCACGTGAGAATTTTCTCGCGCAAGCCTATATACGTCGCTCGCGTCGAAGATAACTCGCACGTTTCGAGTTCTTTCAATTTAATTAGCTCACCATCGGCACACACCCCGGCAGATGCACCTTCACGTTGAGCCATACATAACGGCAAACCTTGCCGTAACACTGCAGAGGGCAATTTTTTTTCTTCGCAGAAAAAAAAAACAACAGCTAACTCAAATTTGGAATAAAGAAGCTATAGTGTACTAGGAAACAATTTAATTGAATTACCCTCAAAACGATTGATAAAACCAACCTATTCTTGAATTACTGTCCAACGCGTTAAAACAATGGAGCCGTTGCGGGACGGTCATTGCCGTTTTTTTTAGATCGTCGAGCGAAAAATGTTCGAGCCTCTACACGATTGATGTCGCTCGTAAATAAAATGGCACTTTGCCGCGATTGTGTTTTGGCTGCCATCCTCAGACCTCCAGGGGTTACTCGTACCAGTATAAAGTTCCTATGCAAGTATAGTCTTTCGGAGGGCTCGAAAAGTCCTACACGCACCGGCTACCAAAGAGCCACGTGACGCGCGCATATTTTATAATACAAGTTGACGCGCCAACGAGTACGGAAGTGCAATTCGAATGCTAAGCCAAGATAAGAGAGATCTCGCGAAATATCGCCTCGATATTGAATCACGCACCTGTTGTCGCGTACACGCGTATCACAAAACGATCTTTCCTGCAGCCGATCGACGGTTCCCCGTTCATCGAGGGGGGGGAGGACAGGTTTTTGTGTATCATCGCTCGATGCCCGTGTACTTGGTTTTTGTCCCCGTTGGCATTAGTTGCGCTACAATGATGGATGGGGGGGGGAGGAGGGAGGGAAGAAAAAAATTACGATCGCTATAGTAGGTAGTTTTGCGGGCGCGCTCAAGGCAAAAAAAACACTTGCAGCTCGTCGCGTTGTACCGGCCAAGGATTCGAGCCGTCAAATGAAACTGACGTGGATGCGCGCGCGCGGCAGGAAAAGCATCTGTGAAATATACATGATAATCCAAAAGCATCGTTGTTTTTGTCTTTGGGCAAGACAAAACGTGTATATAAGATACTACAATGTCCCGGATGGTTGTACGAGAGGAAAAAGAAGCCCGGGCTGGGTTTCAAATCACAATCGCACGAAGCTTTGCACGGTCAGGTACATGATGCTATGTTTTTGGTTTCGCTTGGCCGTAGAGAAATGCCAGAGTCGAACGGGCCGGTGCCTCTGCGTGACCTCGAGGCCCTGCTCCAGCAGACGATGGAGGGACCGGTGACGGTGGAGGTGACCGATTGGAAGCACCTCACGGATCCCGGGGAGAACTTTGGCAGCCTCATCCTGGCGGTAAATGCCAACGTCGTAGCGAGAAACGGCAAACAGGAGAAACACCACTTGGTTTGCAAAATGCCGCCAAAGTCCGAGTACCTTCTCGACCTCTTCAACAGTCCGATGGCTTTCAAAAAGGAGCTCTACTTTTACACCAAAATCGCCCCTGCTTTTCTCCAGCTCCAGGTACGTGGTGACATCAACACGCATTGTATAATTACATGTACGGCAACCTGCTGGTCACGTCGTATTTTATGTGTAACGGGCAGCTGAGCAGCGGTGGATTCAGCAAAAACGAGCTGGTCAACGAGCTCGTGCCGCGTTTCTACGGAGGCCGCATGAGCCTCGATGGTGGCACGGATGCCGGCAGGTTCGACTCCCAGGCGGCCATAGTCCTCGAGAATCTTAACTACGCGGGCTACGCGACCCAGGATCGCATAGCCGGTATGGACCTCCAGCACATGGAGTTTGGGGTACGCGAGTTGGCGAAGCTACACGCCATTACCTGTGGCTACAGGATCAAGAACCCGGTGGACTTTGAGAAAACCATAGCGCCAGGCTTGAAGCCCGCTCACAACGACACGGCCGGCAAATGCGTCGAGGAAATGGTGAGAAAGGCAGTCGACAATCTGAGGAAGATGGACGCGGCCAAGCCGCACTTGGAGCGAGTTTTGAGGACTCTCGAGAAGGCCAGTGAGGCGCCTACTCCGAAGATCGGTAAGTTGTGTGTTGAATGATTCAAACGTATATATACCCACGAACGATGAGTGTCGTTTATTGTTTGTTTGTTTTTTCAGAACGCTGGTGTACCTTTGTACATGGAGACTTTTGGGTGAATATTCGATTGCTAATTACAACCACATGATATGACCATTATTTTTTTATGCTTTTCTTTAGGTAAACAACATGATGTACCGTTATAGCAATAGCAACGGTAACAACAACAACAACAACAATGAGGATAATAAAATCCTCAGCCTGAAGATGGTGGACTTCCAACTGAGCGTCTGCGACTATGGCGTGAACGACCTGATATTCTTCCTTGTGTCGAGCGCCAAGAAGGATATCATCGACAACAACCTTGGCGACCTCGTGGACCTCTACTACGAAACCTTTGTGGGGAGTTTGCGCGCCCTTAAAGTGGACACGGTGGATTTCAGTCGGGAAGAATTCGATGGGCTGCTGAAGGAGTGCGCGCCCCTCAAATTTCCCCAGTGTATAATGATGGTGCAGGTGATCAAGGCGACGCGCGGCAGCGCTCCCGATGTCAACAGTATCAAAAACTCGGAGGCTTTTTTGAGCATCGGCAAGGGAAAAATCTACGAGGACAAGTTGCTCCACGTGCTCCAGACTTTCGTTAAGAATGACTGGCTGGTCGACTGAGCGAGAACCGATTGTTATTAAAACTTTTTGTTTCTCCATCCACGATTTGAAACAAAGAGTTGTTAATACGACTCTTAGAATTAATCGGCATCGGCAACGCATGACGGATTTTATGATTTTCAACTGTATTTATTCAATATGAAAGAATAACGAGCTTGGAAAAGCTGGGCCACCAATATTATTTTGCACAACGTTCATGTCTATTTATTAAATTTTAATGATTATTTATTAACGCATGTTAACGACGAGAGTAAGCATGCAGTATAATGATGAGTCTTGATGTGTAAACAGATTTTTCTAAGGAGTTTCGATCGATTCATTCCAAACGAAAGGCGTGTGTTGAAAAATTGAAATATTTTGTGATGATGTTGCAGGGAAATGTAAAATACTTACGAATATTTTGAAGCTACGTTATTGTGAATGAATTTTAATTTGTGTCTTCAAACGAATGAAAAAAAAAAAAAAAAACTTACTTCGAGTAGGTCGGCCACAGCATCGGGCAAATTAAACTCCCTGACAACGCGCAGTCGCAATTGTCTGTTGATTTCGTGACGCGACGACAGTGGCAAGCTAATGGCTCGTTGACAGCTCGGAGACTGCCTTAGCTTTTGCTCGCGTTTCAACATCGCTGCCATCGTTGCTGAATCTGGAACTATATAAGTATTTTCAATAAGAAAAATTTTTTTTTTACAAAAATATGTAAAAATGATAAACGAAGCACAAACTGAATTTGGAAAGATGTTTATTACCTGGAAGGGCAGCTGCTAAAACGTCCACTCCAGCGGCTCCCATGATTCGCGGTTTTTCGTCAACCATGTACAATGTATCGGGAATATCAGGAATGTAACGAGCTCTCCTCAACCTTACCAGTTCCGATTCTTGGACCATTTGTTCTTCGACTAGAGCCTGATTTTACAAAAATTTTTTTTTTTATTTTATGCACGAAAATAATTTCTCTTTTACTTGTTAAAAAAAAAAAAAAAAAAAATTTAATAAAGGTATTTGAAAAATGATACTTCTTACCTTCACTTCTTCATAATACGGCATGAAGAGACGAGGCCTGACAAACAATCCATTCTTCTTGCCACCCCTTATCCAAGCATTTATTCTTAAATTTTCCCTTTCGTCGCCTATCATGTGACTCGGTGGAACCGATACCAAGCCCCTCCTAATGGCTTGCGCGAGTGCTTCGTTGTTAGGTGGCAAAACGTGATCCATCCTAACAAGCGGCAGGAGTTCGCTGAGTATCTCCCGTAACTCGATGTCACTGAGATCCCGTTTTTTCACCCCTTTTTTCGCCACGGAGTGTACCGTGTGGCTCAACAGATTGGGTTCTCGGTCCTCCATGCGCCGCACGAGCTCTTGCTCCCCCCATTTGAGCACAGCCTGCAGCACCTCGAGCTCACTCGCTTGCAGAAAGTGACTTTGTAGGACGTCCGATAAGTGCGCGAGATCCAGCTGGTTCAGTATAGGGGACGTGGCTACCGGCTGGAATTCTTCTCTTAAGAAATGCAGCGCCTGCCGATGCACCCACGCCGAGCCATGTGGCTGGCTACCCCACCTGTAAAAACAAAGTTTTTAAATCATGAGCGCACAAAAAATTCATCTGTAAGCTCGACAATTAATTGTGCGAGTTGCCGTACCTCAGCACGTTCGGAAGAGAATCCAAAGTCAGCCATTCCAGTATGAGATCCTCACAGCCTTGGGACAATATGTCGAGCTCGAGAAACCGACCAATTTGATACAGCTCCATGGCTTCTTCCAAGGGACTTGGTCGCGCTCGGCCCGTGTGCGTCAACGCCTGAACCTTGAAAAGTAAAAATCGAGTATCGTACCGTACGAAGCACATGAATACGATCATACCTAAAAGTATTTTATTACCTCGCCAAGGCTACCAGCGCTGTTGGTGCAGCCCGTGCTGCGCAGTATGAGCGATAGATCGACGACATCGAGGTAGACGGCGTGCAGCAAAACGTGGGCGAACCTCTTTGGGATCACGGACTCGTCGAGGACGATACGCGTGGGTATGTGCAGGGCGCGCTCCGTCTGGTCCTCACCCGAGCGCGTGCGCCTCTGTATGAGGTTGCGAAAGAAGGGCGAGCGCGCCGACAGTATGGCCTTGTGACAAGGCAACTCGAGCTTGGGCCTGAAGCCGTACTCGCTGCTCCCACTATCCGGTCTGTGGTAATCGCTGTCCGACGTGAAGACGAGCGCGGCATCCGCGTAGGTGCCAGTCTCCAGCAGATAACGCAGATCCTGCTCGAGGGGGTTCGGACTGCCAAACTCGTCGGCGAGGAAGCGCAGCACCGCCGCGTCGGGGCCGCCCGGCTGCTCGTGACTCGGCCGGCAATCGCCCGAGTAAAAGTAACGCAGCAGCCCAATCAGCGTCGGCACGTCGATGTTGTGATGAGAAAGATCGAGGGCGACCTGGGCCCCGTAGCCCGGGTAGGCGGCGAGCAGGTCACGCAGGTAGGCACATCGCACCGAGAGGAGGGCCCTGTGAGCCGGGAAACAGGTGCCCCGGAATATGAGGTCGACGTCCGTGCAGTACTTGTACTCGTAGAGGCTCGCCAGGTCCTGCTTGTAGGTGGCTGCCGGTGGCCGGGCTAGTTCGGCTTGGACGTGCAGGTCCTTGAGCGCAGCGAGGGCCTCGTACTCCTCGAGCAGGGCACCCGCCTCGAGCGGGCTCCAGCCCGACACGAGCTCGCGTATGATGCGGCCGTGATCGCACGCCTTCGACGAGCGTCGCCGCCTGATGAACTTTTTTCGCAACGTCGCGAAGCCCGTAACGCGCTTTTTGCGCTCCCTGAAACGCATATCGCACCATATGCTTGACATACTATAAATATCTATGATTTAATGTCAGGAGGACTGTATGATGGTATATAGTACTGTATGTATACGTAACAACAATTGAAACTCGTGACATTAGATTTGTTTACGAGCGGGAAAAGAAAAAAAATTTAGCGCTTTAAAATTGGATAAAAACTTATTTTCAATTTTTCACTTTCATTTTTATCTCGTAGTTTATGAAATAATCAATGAATTTGTGAAAGCGTCTCAGAAACGTTATAAATACATACGTACGTTCCGATTGTAATGCATACATTCGATCAATGATTTACGTGAAGTTGGCCATTTTAGAATTGATATGGCATGAAGCATTAATTATTCGTGAACCCCTACCGTCTCTACGTAACGTCTAAAATCTATTATTACATTTATAATTTTATTCATTGGTAATTTATAATGAACTGGGACAACGACGAACGAATAGCTCCAAAAGCTAAAATACCAGAATTATTCAAGTTGGTCGACGAAAACGAAAAGTTGTTCATCAATGAGTTGAAAGAGGCTATATCAATACCATCCGTAATGAAAGATGAGAAGCATTTTAATGATATTTTAAAAATGGTAATGATTGAAAGTGGCACAAGTGATTGAATTTGTAACTCTGATTTCACCATTTTTTCGTAGATACATCTTTGCGCAGAAAAGTTAGAAACCGTGGGCGCAACAGTGGACATCATCGACGGAAATAGTACAAAGGGCACAAATTTGCCACCTGTTTTGTTTGCAAATCTAAGCTTAAACGATGAATACAAGACGATATGTGTTTATGGAAATATTGGTTGACCATCACTTTTCTACTAAAATTAAAAAAAAAAACTGATACATTTTTTTTCATAATCTCACTCAATTGCAGACACTATGTTGCCAGAAAATTCGTATGATAGTAAACGTTCACCTTTCGAGTTAATGGAAGAAAAGGGGAGACTATACGGCTGTGGCGTATCCGATAGTAAAGGTCCGCTCCTTTGCTGGCTCAATGCGCTCAAAATTTACAAGCTGACGAAGAATGAAATTCCAGTCAATATCAAATTCGTAATTGAAGGAACTTCCAAGCTTTACAGCGAAAGCTTATTCAACGCTATAACTAAAAAACGAGATTTTTTCAACAACGTGGAATACATTTGTTTGACTGTTGACAAAAAAGTAGATGAAAGGCCGTGTCTGAAGTACAGTTATCGCGGCATCTGTTATCTCACGCTATTGATAAGTTGCGGGGAAAAAAGAGTACACAGTGGCACTTACGGTGGAGCATTTAATCAGCCACTAATGGATGGGTTAAACATCATTGGTTCTCTTGTGGATAAACACGGCAAAGTAGCTGTTGACGAGGTAAGCCAGATAAAAAAAATTCGATACGAAAACGTTGTAATAGTTTCGAGATTACAAATAAACTTAAATTTACAGTTTTTAAATGATGTACGGGTCATTACAGCCAAAGATGAAAAACGATGTAAAAACGAATACTGTCCTATAGAATCTTTGAAGAAAACAAATGGCATTGCCAAGTTCAGCCACAAAGAGATACCATCTAGAGTACTTATGCATAAAACTTGTCTGCCAAGTATCACAGTGCATGCCTTTCATATAAAGTCGGCAGCAGCCGATAGAGACGACATCGCTTCAATCCCCAACAAGTGAGTATAATAAAAAGTTTAAAACATATTACATTTAAATAAGAGTTAACTGTACACTGAACTTTAAGAATCGAGGCAAAGTTTTCGGTTCGATTGGTACTAAATCAAAGTGTGGATCGAACTTTTGAGCAATTCAAGAGGTACATTGAAAAGCAATGGTACAAACTCAAGAGTGCTAATACATATATGTTGAGAATGAAATTGGGTTTTGATCCTTGGCAAGGAGATTCTTCGTCAGATCATTACAAAGCTGCAGCAGCAGCAATTGAGACGGTAAACTTTTTATTTGCTAAAAGTTAAAGATTACGAAATCTCATCTTGGATGGTTAAATTTATTTTCTAGACTTACAAGAAATCACCAATTTACGTGTCTGAAGGAAGTACAATGCCAGTAGTCTCAATATTTAATAATACTTGCTCTGCAAGTAATATCCTTGTTATGCCCTTAAGGTAATACATCAATAAATATCCGAGATATATTTATAATAATGTAAAGCTTAAAACATCTCATTCATTTTCAGTGGACATGACGATTGCCAACACGCGAATTCCGAATCTATTTCAGTTGACAACTACATTATGGGGGTGAAACTAGTTATAGCCTACATGTGTGAGATCCATGAATTGAGTTACCAATAAAAAGCAATAAATGATTTTTTCGTTGAATTAATGAGTTACCTGACAATGAAGCTCAAAGGATCAGAGTTGGCAGAGCCTGAGAGCCTGGCAGCCTGAACAGAATCTCCTCCGATGGGCGCAAGGCTCGAAGAGGCGGATCCCATTCTCTGTGTCATGCGTGAATTATTTCCCTGTCCTCTTCCAGTGAACCAGCAACCACCACTGTTGCTCTCTTCCTCTCCACCAGCTCCACTTTCCCCACTGCGATGCAGTGCACACGGGATTAGAGCCCGAAATATGTTCATTGCTTACCCAGACATCAGCCTAAAAATAATCATTAATTAGATTCCGTCATTTCTTAACAATTAGTCAAGTTAATTTAATTTATTCATTTGTTATAATTTTCAACAGTTTCAACTTGTATTAAATGATCTAGCCAGGGAGTACAACTATCCTGCTTGGAAGTTAATTAAAAAGCACTGTTGTGCTTTGCTGCTATGGATTAAGTTTATTGAATTAGAATTTTCTGATGATCAAACATAAAGGAGAATATGCATGCCATGGACGATAGATTAAAAAATGAAAGGAATAATTCTAATTATGAAAATAAAAACCTTGAGGGGCAAGATAGCTTATTAAGTAGACATGTCGTATTTTTTAAAGTTTATGTCAACAGTAGTAGGAATAATACATAATGAAGCAACCAAGCATAAAGATCCATTTGATTTCATAACACAGTTTGTAAACAATGTAAGTCACTAAGGAGGAGATGACTAGTGTAGGGAGAAGGACAACAGTAGTAGTACAGGGCTCGTATCGCGAAATTTGCACTTGTTGACCATGAAGTTTAAGCATCCTAACACTCATGACTATGACACTGACAAATTTCGCGACTTAAGAAAAAAGCACAAAAAAGTTATTTCGAAGCTAACTACCGTTATAGCAATTAATATTAGCTGGGCCCAAAAATTTTTTCAAGGCAAAGTATCATCAGCAGTAAGTATATGTACAGGAGGATGAGTGGAAGTAATTAATTATGGGTAAAAGGAAGGAAAAAAATAGGTACGATGTGCTTGTATATTTTTGTATTGGAGCTACGCGTAGTACCCATCCGTCAGCTGGCACCAGCTGTTGTCTGTCGTTTTTGTCGCCTTCTCTGCATCATCGTCAGTAGAGTTAGCTGCAACTGGCCAAGCTCGGATCTCATGCTTGAATCCACAATTCCTCGCGACCCTATCATTGTTGTTCCTCATAATATTAGATGTTTGAACAAAGTTTTTCTGGAGCACTGCACGTTACACAGCACTGTAGGTATATAAGGTATATATCACTGTACGCACTGTACAGAGAACTGCATGAAAATGAGGGCTGTTGATGATACTAAACAGTGTATAGGTAAGAAACAATTGAGTAGGATGGTACAGTTGCTGGATGGTGATACTTGGATGATAGCATGACGATCAAAAACGCAGAATCGACCTAAAACAGTAGAGATGGCGAGAGAGATGGAAAGAGAGTGAGAAAAAGCTACACGGGGGAGGAGACGGTGTGCGCTTGCTACTAGGGCGAGTATATCGTGCTTCAATATACGTATAATTCCCTCCGCACCGCAACCGTAGCTGGTCGAGGAGGAGTCGCGTGTATAGGTATAGGTGGTGTGTACTGTATAATTGTGGCACGGGCGCGCGCACGACAACAGAAAATAGAAATGAGACAAACATGATGGGCTATATAAATATAAGTTGTTATTATTTATCCTGATGTTTAAACTTTGGAAAAACGGTATGAGAGCTCGCTTTTACCATTACCTGGGCCTTTACTCCTCATGTTATCGCTATATCTCCACAACTCCAAACGACGCTCATTACGTCCCCTGGTCCTTTCCTGACAACAACATCGTCGTCGTCGTCGGCTGCTGCTGCTGTGATTGATGATGATAAACTTCCTCGAGCTCAACGTGCGACGAAAAACCAGCGTCCATGTTTACATATCATGAACTCTTTGTGCTTTAGATAAAATTTAGTGTACACTAAATACTAGGGCACACACAGAACTGTAGAATAATCAGTTATACTTAATCGTGAATTGTAATGTTCCTGATTAAGTATATACACACATCGCGTTTATTTACAAGTAGGTACCACGCAAATACACCGTAAACAAAGAACACCACTTCACTTATGCACTACAGTGTAAAATACGGTCACCTTGTTTACACATGCACAATATTATACTAGTGTGTCATTGTGTGTTTATTTATGCGATAAGTATTATATTGAATATTGACGTTCCGATGCATCTTTTTCTCGGCTGCTGTACTTATTATCACTTCTCGCAATATTCGCTTTTCAATTGCTCAATTCTCTCAACATTTCAACATCAATATGTACTGTATAGTTTATGCATCATGATGTTGTCAACTCACCAAAAGTCACCAACCTACCATCATAAGATAACACATGGATGCTGTATCGCCGATAATGACGACGATCTACAATACCGAATACCGATAAGTTTAAACTCAGACCGCTGATGGCGCTGAGTAGCTCTGAGCTATTTTGCAAGACTTGCAGTTGACGGTTGTCGCAGCTCGCCTCAATGCTCAGACCCGGACATTGTTTTGTGTGTGTATCAACCACTCAATAACATACATAATATGATTTTCAAGCATCACTGCCAAAAAAAAACTTACAATTAAAATCCTTTTATTTAATCGTAGGGCTTGTGTGCAACTGAGAATCTCTCAAATTATTAATTATACTTATGCACATTTATTCCAACATATCTTTCGTACCAAATAATCCGAGTATTTGGAAACACTTCGAAGTATTCAAGTTTTCAAGGTGGATTTTAATTTAAGTAAGTATGAGAGTATGTGCATATTTCACTTAGTTCCCGACAAATATTAAAAAATTCGATTAAATATAATATTACAACGAAATGATGATATGTACATAATATATAATATTATCTTTACTTAACAATGATCTTAACTTTTTTTACTACATTCAGCAAAAAAAAACATTTTTTAAGAAATCCACCACTTCTTTTAACTTTTCGACTTCGAGTGAGAATAATATAATACATTTTCTTATTTATTTGTGTATTTATGTATTGGAAATTCCCAGACAATGATCCCAATCGTATATCATAATAAAAAAAGTAGTGGAGGGACAGCTGAGACGCAAGTAAAATATGATGTATACAATTAAGAAAAAATCCGAAATGAGTAATGCAACACCATTGAACAATAATTTCATTAAGAAAATTTAATGTAACATATTTCTATAATGAAATAAAGAAAAAATATGGTAATAAATAAAAAAGATTTGTAAAATTGTCGCATCAATGTATAAGGCGTATAATTTTTCATGGATACATAATATATTGTATGTTCACAAAAAGAGAGAGTTTTTAAATGTTTGTCGTTGACTTTGAAAAATATATTTCGATTAATATACAAACATGTTTAGTGTGTTATCAAAGAATATGAAAACCACTCGATTTGATAAAAATACATGAAAAATATTCCATTGTGATACCTATATAGGTATATCATATAAATGAGCTAGAGGACATAAATATAATAATTACATATTTATATGCAGGTTTGATCGCCGAAAACATCTTTATACTTAATCGAAGATAAGGATTAATATTATTTACTACGCCATACGGGAGGAGTCCAGCGAGGATGCATTATTTTAATAAAATGCACTCCTAGTTGATATTATTTCAGGGCCCCAGTCTTACATGTACAAGTGATCAGAAGCACATTTTGATACGGTAAATGATTTTCCGATTGGATACAAATTAACAAAATAGGTAATTGAACCATGAGTATTATTACTTTAGGACAATACCTGCTTACTCTGTCATTGTGTATATGTGTTTGTGTGACACAATAAACAATAATATATAGTAATATATACACGTGCATCGTATAATAAATTTGTGTGTATGTATTCTCGGTGTATAAATGTATATTTTGTAAATCATAAGTGTATTTGTACATGTATATAAATAATATATATAGAGTGTGAAAAATGGAGTGAGTGGTTGATGGTGGAATCAGAAGATTAAACGTATCTCTAATGGAATAGAAGTAACGTAAATCTTACTCGACGTAATATATTTAGTTGTACGTGCATGCATACGCGATGGTTGTAGGTACGATTTTTTTAGTACAAGACTGCCCACTGTTCAGATAAAGACGACACATCATAAACTTGTTAATCATAGCTATATAGGTATATATATATATAAAACTATTGGTGTGACTACATTTCCAATGCTATAGCTACTACTACTGTTATTCCTCCTGCAATTACAATTGACGGTGTACGTATACGTTATGGGTGTATAATTGTAAATAATTTTAAAGTTGAAGTACAGTGCATGAGCTACTGTATGTTTCATGATATTACAAATATAACGGAATAATCGTCAATACACGTCTTATATTGTGGAGTAATTGTAGCTAGTATTAAATATTGCAGTAATAGTAATGCGTACACGTATCAAACGCATATCTATAAGTATATGAAATTACCATTTACCAATCTTAACATACGAATGTATTTTCTCTCGTTGTATGTATATGTAAATTAACAGTTGTGTGAAACTGTGAAGTGTATGAGTACGTAGACCACATTCTCACTTTACACATTATAGATGAGAGAGAAAACCCACTCCCACCAACCCTGCAGCAGCAGCCAGCAGCACCTAGCTCTTTCGTAAGTGTGCTTATTATTATTAATCGTTTATTATGTTGCTTTTCAATTTGTCGCTTCTTGTTTGCGGCTAACAATTTTTGATATTTTTCATTAGTACAACATATCTTTGTCTTTCTTGAAGTTCTATAGTACTTGATTCGGTGACTTTGACAGGCAGATTAACAGAATGTTATTCATATGACTCACATATATTGACCATAATTAAACACATAACGCTTATTTGCCACTATTTGATCCACTGTTACAAGTGCTTATAATGCTTTATTGATGTATAGGTACACCAACGACAGTTATACTCATCCACGTTCTAATCAATTGAGCTAAGAAGTAAAGGTAATATTAATGACCTAATGAATTCTCCTTAATGTCTAAAACGACTTCTACTATGTTTTTTTTTCTTGTTTGATTTCATAGATGTTTGGTTCAGTGCAAATAAAGCAAGAGTATAACAATATTGAAGATAAAAACAACCAAAATGTACGTAATGAGCCAACAAGTATTAACTACTCCGTCTTTAACAATCAGAATATTGAATATGCGTATTGGAACCAAGCTCTACAGGCTCAGAGTAATCATCATCATCATGTTAAAGAATTCTATCATAGAAATGATGGAACCTTTCAGCAAGATGTATCCAGGGTGAATGTAAGTAACATGTACATAAGTATCACAATGTTAAAATAATTGTATTTATTTACTCTTGGACATCAATCCAAATGCTACTTAATCTTTTTTATTCTATAACCGTGGTTCGCTTCATGTGTTCTTTTTAAAATTATAGCAAACTTTACCCTTTCTTCGTTCCAACTACATAAATCAATACCTAGAGCAGCAGCAGCAGCAACAACAACATCAACAACTGCAACTACAGCAGCTGCAACAATTACATCAACAGCAGCAACAACAGCAGCAGCAGCAACAACAGCAGCAGCAGCAGCAGCAGGAACAGCCTCAGCAGCAGCAGCCACAACAACAACAACAACAACAACAACAACAACAAATGCCACATTCTTTTGTTGCGGCTTCAAATGATGAACAGACTGGGAGTGAATTGTCTCCAACTAATCAAACCAGTGATTTGAGTATAAAAAACAAACTTGTAGGAGTCAAAGATCCATCTGTTCATAATAACAATGCTATGATTAATCCTATGTCACTGACAACAGCCGTCGCTAAAAGTAGCGATGTTTATAAGCCTGCAAAATCGTCAAACGATGGTAGTTCAGGAAAAAAAGTAAAATGTCAGTGTGAAATATGTTTTAAAGAATTTAATCACAAAAGTAATCTTTTTATTCACATGAGGACTCACAATGGTGAAAGACCATACAAATGTAAGGAGTGTGAAAAGTGTTTCACTCATAGCGGAAATTTAGCTATTCATATGAGAATTCATTCTGGAGAACGACCATACGTTTGTCAAATATGTGGAAAAATGTTTAGTCACAGCGGAAATTTGTCAACTCACTTAAGAACACATTCTGGTGTTAAACCATATAAATGTAATGTTTGTGCTAAAGAATTTCGTCACAGTGGAAATCTCTCGATTCATTCAAGAATTCATTCTGGTATTAGACCTTATCAGTGTAAAGTATGTGGCAAAGAATTTTATCATAGTGGAAATTTAACTACACACATGAAAAAACATCCAGTCATGGTTTCTCATAATGAAAATCAAAGAAAAAACAATGTTCCTCCTGGATTGGTAACAACCTTCAGTGGAAATAGTATTGATCAAATGAAGCAGACCAACACTGTTTCCACTTTCAATCCGGAAGATAATAATCTTTCTTTAGGGTTATCAGTTCCAAGTCATGTACCCAATTCAGAAGATGTAGGTGAGAGTAGTAGTAAAACTATAGAGGAAAAAGAATTAAATAAGAAGTATGAAACAAGTTAATGGAATTAACTTATGCTATTATATTTACTAGCTAATGTTTGTTACTAGTTACTTATATGTACATAATTTTTCATATACACTTTAAAATATGCAAAAACAACTTAGAAAAACTTTTTTTTTTTCTATTACTTTATCTACAATTTTTTAGTATTGATGAAATTACTCTTTGTAAAGTTTGATTTATTAATAAAAGTATAATGCATTGAATTTTACTTTTTACAAAAAATTGTTTGAACAAGTAAAATTACATATGAATTGTTGTTTTATGGACAGTTGAATTATTTGCCTCAACTAATATGTCTTATACGGTATATAACTATAGGTATATACATCCAAACGTAAAATGTAATTTTAAAAAAATGTATTCGTAATGTATTTTTATCGCAAGGAGTTTAGATATAAAATATTTATAAGGAATGAAATTATAAATAAATGTCTACATATATTTTGACGTATAATTTTTAGTGTTTTAGTTGTAATTAATCAATTGCTGTTAACGTTCAAGCAACTTTATTAACTTTCATTAAAAGAAAGTTAATTTTCAAAACTAAAACAGGTTTTTACATTGTTAAATTTTATTTTACACTAAAAAAATCGTAATAAAATGATTATAAAAATTAATTTTTTGTAATGAATGCAGGTGTGAAGTTATGTATATGAAAAGTGAAACATCAAATAATAAAATAATTCAGTTTTTTTTATTCACATTTTATGAAGTTTATAAATGATGCATTTTTAAATATTTTTCAACAGATTAATTTTACACTTTGTACAAAATAAAAAAAGTCACAAGCTTCGTGACGAACAGGATAATGTACAATAGAATTTACAGAATATCTTTCACTTTGAAATAACTATATGTTAACTGGTAAGAAAATATTATAAGTATCTTGTGGATTATTTCACTTCATTACATCCAAAGACACGCAAAAACATGTACCTATACACTTTGTCTATTTATGTACAAATAATATACAGTAATGATTATCGAGCATAATCAATAATTCAATTCTGATCAGTATTATGAAAAAATAATATCATTTCATTATCATCAGAGTATTAAATAATATTTTGGGCGACTTCGTTGATACAATGGTATTGTTCTTGTTTTGAAATATATATAAAGTATTTATACAAAATATGAAATGATATTACTTTTTAATAAAAAATAATACTGTACGTCATAAGCAGCATACAATTTTTTTCCGTGCATCCATAGAATATGCATAGTGCGTTATTCTGTTTTAAAAAAATTTTTTTTTTATATCGTATCTGAAGGCTTGATGAATAAAGCTGTTAAAGCAAAAATCATGAATACAATTCCTCCAATTATTGTAACTAAAAAATCAAAAGGTTTATAAAATAAATGTTACTGCCACAGCAAATCATTACATTTGATTAAAATTGATTCCAACCTGTTCTCACTGATATCCTTTGAGCAATCATTCGACCTCCAAGTACAGCTAAACCAGTACAAAAAGAGTGACCCAAAATTCCACCTACTACAACGCCATAAATATCCTTAAAAGTATATAAATGTAATTATAAGATGTTCAAGTTTATAGTTCGTTATTTACATCTATGTAGGATGTTTATTAAAAGCATTGATAGGTAGTAACCTCTCTAGTAGCTAAAATAATTGTAGTAAGTTGAGATCTATCTCCCCATTCAGCAAGAAAAGTCAGTGAAAATGCTTGTAAAAATATCCTAGAAAGCATCATAAGAGCACTTGTATTTTTACTTTTTCGAATAACACCAGTTTCTGGATCTTGAACAAGAGTCATACTCGTTTCTTTCTCAAACTAAAAGATTGCTAAGAGTATAATATTATATTAAAAATTTACAATAAGTTTAATAAAATATTTAGTACTGACTTCATCTTCTCTTTTTCTAAGGTCAGATTGAACTTCCTCAAGTTCTTCTTGGCCTTCATTTGGTGACATATAGTACCCATCTCGTAACATTTTCAAGCCAAATAAAGCAAATAAGCCAGTGGATATGTAATAAGTATAAACTCGAGGAATGATGGTGACAGCATAGCCAAATACAACTGTAATGATAAAAAAAAATGGTTAGTACAAGTGTAACGAGAATGTGTTTAAATAAATTAATCAACATGAATGTAGATAATAAAGAAAATGGAAAAAAAATACCTGATAAAAGTGTCATTACTGCAAGAGCTCCGATAGCACCTGCAAATACTGTTAACCTAGGATGTCTCATGGCCATGATTGCAGCAATGAAAAACGTTTTATCCCCCAATTCAGAAACTACAATAACTGAAAGTGATGCTACAAATGCATGAATAAATCCTAAATTCTCCATTGAAGAATTCATTGGTGTGACATTGTCGAATTTCTGCAAGAACGTTAGTATATGGTTAATTTTAAGAAGCCTGAGGTATTACTTTAAAATCCTTTCGATGGTGATATTAAACAATTTACTGATTCTGAAGCTATCGACGATTGTGCTTGTAAGTCTGATGGCATTTTATCTCCTCGAGTTAAGTGCCACATTTGAATAAGTAACAGAGAAGATAAGAGAATTTTTTGAAGATCAATCATTATCACTATGGTATTTGTCCTGTGAGCGAACCTCACTATAATTTAAACGTAAAAATACTTGACAGGAGTAATTTTTCGTGACGATTATCACAGGTAATCAATAAAATCCTTTCAATAGTTAACAAAAAGTAAGTAAGTACTGCGTATATTTTATATCCGGAAATTTAATACGTGTTATCGTTCGTTCATAGGCAATTATTGTTGGCACTTGACACTATACGCTCTCAGTCTCTCACTACTCCATCATGCACTGAGACTGTACTTAATCTCTGACTGAGAAAGTGCAATCTTTAAGCGGCACCTCTTCGACACTCGGCTGACTCGGCTCCCACGGTACAGCTGTGTAAAGGTAGTGAGTGACGTCACCAAATATTACACCTATAGGTATAGTGTGTGGTACGCAATCAAAGGAATCAAGTGAATCGAAGACGTGTCGTGATACTCGTGATTGTCTTCGATTCATCGATGAAATATAGACCTCGAAGTTTTCGAATTATGCGCTTTGATATCATTGGCCTGACCTATCCTCCAATCGAAGTTCAATCTGGATTTTGCTATTCAATTTAGTCATGAAAACAATGATATTCGAACTAATTGTATTAATTTTATAAACATTACCTTTTATTAAACCATGTAAGTAGAATATCTATACTTTTGGAGGTCGATTTTCGGGTAAAAATAAATTGTATACTTGCCGCACATACCACAAACGATGTCAACTTTTTATCTTCTATCTTTTAGTTGTGGCTGGTTTATAATTAATTAAATAACTCTACTGGTAGGTAGTATTTTATAATAATAATTTGGATCAGCGCCATCTAGCGTTACGGATTTCTGAACTAAAAAGTGGCCCTAAAATTCCACTGTTCCGCTAAACTCAAAGTAAGTGAACAGACTGAACAGACTTATACCTCTTTTTCCATCAGGCAACAAAGCCTATGGTCGCAATTGCAACTATGTTGACTGACAGAGAACACAGTATAGGTCTGTTCAGTCTGTTCACTCAATTTGAGTTTAGCGGAACAGTGGAACCCCCTTTTCAATATGAACGTTCACAATGAAATAAGCAAAAAATTTCTATGTAAATTATTGTGAATAGCTCCTCTGAAGGAGAAGGAGAGCTTTAGGCAGTTTAGGCTCTAGAGCCATTGCGGCAAGTTTGCAATTTATCTTCTATCCGAACATCGACCTCCTATATATTTATACTTTCGGGTAAAAGATAAATTTTAGGCCGGCACGTTGTATTCCGCAAATGCTGCCTGCTGTTAGTTAAGTTACGTAGGTCGTTGTAACGCCGCATGGTCGGGCGGCGCTAGCGTCAACCTGTACTAATGTAAAATGTATCATCAATATCATCATGTATGCATCAACCACTGAACCACTATCAACAAAAACAATAAATCTCAAAAAGTTGTGCAGAACGAGGAGGTTAAACCTTCATAAATTTGTTTGTGTTTTTATTGAAACCAAAAATTACTTATAATACAAATATGGAAGAATTAAAAACATTAAATTGGTAAGTTTGCTAATTTAATTTACCAAAAACATTTTCTGTCAATGTATAAGTATATGAATAGATTAAAATGTTCCAATTAACGTAAACCACAAACTCTTTAGTAACTGTGTTCCTCATTGCATATTGCTTTACCTAGTATTTAAATCATCCATAAGTAAAGAGTTTCATCGTCTGAAGTATTTTTTTTGTAGTGTAGGTACTCTCTTGTTTTTATAAAAAATGAATGTATTTATATCAAGAAACTAAATATTATTTCAAATTTTCAAAAGAAAGACTTCCTAAGGTGTACAAATTCAAAATAATACTCTAACTCTAGATTTACTGTTATAATTTTTCTACTTTGGTGGTGATCGAGAAATATTTTGGGATTAATCTTTTAATCAACAGTTCCTTTTATCATTGTATTCATAATTTAAAAAATTTGCTGAGTACTTTGTGGATGCATGGAACTTTGTACAGTTGGTACAAGATCGACAATTGATCTTTATTATCTACTTATAGTGATAGATAGGAATAATAAAACTAAAGCATGTTCATTAAAATTTCAATAAACAACGTCTTTCAGGCAACCCGCCTTGGAAGATCTGATTGATAATGAATTTGTCAATGAAGAACACTTTCAAAATGAAAGTGCAACGTACAAAATGGTAAATGGAATCTTTTGTGATCCTTTTCAAGATATAAGACCATTTATTACCAAACAAGTTACCCAAAAGAAGCAAGGCCAACAATCTAATAAAGTTAATAATCAGCGGAAGACCAGAACGAAAAGGAAAAAAAATGTTAATACTCAAGTCAAAATCTAACTCCTACTTGGTGAACAAACTGTATTCTTAATATTGTAATAATATTATCTACTCTTTTATATTGTAAGCTACATTATTATTGATAAGATGTAAATATTATTATAATAATAAGGTAAAACTGCGTTTTCATTAAATTGATGAAAAATGTTACTTGTACTTTCAGCTAGTTTTTCTAATAAAAGTAATATAAAAAATGTGATACTTTTTTTCGTACACAATTTGCAAAATACTAAAATGCTTAGATTTGTCAAGGTATATATATATAATTTCTTTTTTTTTTTATATTATAGTGTAGTGACCTCATTTAAGGTATTTACATTTATATACATATATATAATTATAAGTATCACTAATAGCTGCAGTAATTCTTTAAAAATGTGAGCCGTGCGTTAGTGACAGTAAGACAGTGTGGTGCCAGGTACTCAGACCGCCACGTTCTTCAGATGGTCAACTGATCAGATCGAAATCCTGATGTACATTACAGGGACTGATATAAAAAATCAGGATCACGAGATCACCATTGCGAGTTAGAGAAAGTTATGAGTACATTTACGTAATTTGCCGTTGGAGTACAAATGAGATACAGAATCTCGTTGACGAGTAAAATTTTTGATCATGGTTTATGATGAAAAATGATGTGACGTCATGAAACACAACTTAGCGACAGGAAATACACAACGTAGAATATCGCCTTGGGAAAGTGAACGATCGAATACTTACTTATGTATATAGTTTAAATCGTAAATGTATGTATACATGAAATATCTTGATAAGCATTTTCAATGAGTTTTAAAATCAATTTAAAATAATTACCTACCTTTAATTGATATGAAACACTTAGAGAAAGAAATATGATGTATAGGTAATAGATTTTCAGGAAAAAAATAAGTCATATACTTTTTCAACAACTCGCACGTATTATATGTACCTAACACAAACAAAATCAGCTTGAAATAATGTTACATGAAGCTTATTGATAATTTTTTTTTTTTTTTTTTTTTTTTTTTTTTTTTTTTTTAATTTTTTTTAAAAGAAAACAAAAGGCTGAGTCATAATTTTAGCCACCAGTAGATCTGACAGTAAACTTTCACTTTAGACCTTGCGATTGTGGATAAGTATCCGACGTTGCGAGTTTTCGACAAAAATGTTTAAAAAACTTGATGTACCTCAAATTTTTCTTATAACAAATGCCAATATCTACAAATTTATTGAAAAATCTAAGATGATGATAACTTTTTATTAAAATGTTAATAAAACATAACTAAAAAAAACCTATACATTTATAAACAATCAGTTAGATAAATATGCCCGTATAAAATTTAAAAATAACTGTTGAACAAGGAAAATTAACATTGGGGAGCTATGAACAAAGAAAAAATTTTCCAATAATTATATATACATATACATATACAACAAACTGAATATGGGGGTGTATGGCATACATATAGTCTGTTAGATGCTGATGATGGCGTAGAAACGCTTACATACTGTACACAGCAATCATTCGTTTAGTATACTGGCTGTGGTTGAGCGCAGAACTTCAGCAGATGGACGCGTTTGTTTATAATAGTACGTAACTTTTGAAAAAAGAGAAATACAAAATTATAATTGTTCGATCGGAAACTGTACATCAATTTTACTCCACAGTAGCATATAGAAAAGAAAACGCTGAAGCAATTGCTTGTATCTGAAATAAGGATATGGGTGCGTTATTGATGATTCGATAAATTATTGCTTTGTAGTTACTGCTTATTTAAACAATGAATTCTCATTCGAGCCATAAGCATCTAACAAATTTATTTATGAAACAATTTTTAAAAAATCGCTTGGACCGACGGTATTGTTGATTTTGTTTAAATCACTTATCTATACTTGTACGTACCTTTTTATCGTCAATTTTTCATTGTTTATACATATACATATATACATTGATCGTTGCACAGAGAACAATGAATAATAACAACTATTTCAACAGAACGAGCTTAGGTACCGTTATTATGATTGTCCTTTGATTTTAGCTGATTCATCTCAACTATTGATTTTGCAAAGTAGATTTTTCTTTGTCATAATTTTTTTCTCAACTACTTAAAAGTCAATCTATTAAGACTAAATCGGTGAAAATGTTTGTTTGTCCATACTTATTGAATATTATCATATATATATATACGTGTTCATCAGGGCCTGTTGTTTCAATTTACAGAATTGTGATATTTTACATTAAGCAAGGATTGCGTGTGATATTTACTTATTAAAATGGAAAAAATACATCAAAGTGTTTTAAAGAAAATGGAACGCAGTATTGTCGATGATGTGGATGTTTATAACGGAATAATATCTCCACTTACGACAGAATACATCATAAAAGAAGAAGATTTGCGTTTTATCAAAAAAGGAAAAACGAAACAAGAAAGAGCCCAAATTTTATTGGACATACTGCCACAGTTTGTATATTATTTTTACAACTTATACATAATATATAGTGGGCATACTAAAAATTATTGTTATCGTTTTTTTATCGTAGACGTGGGCCTCTTGCTTTTGAAATTTTTCATCAATCATTGAGACATCAGTATTCGTGGTTGAGCGAAAAAATCGATGTATTATTAAATTCAGCAATAACTGGTGCTGTGCACAATGATGTGCATAACCTACAACCAGTTTCTCCATTAACGGTGACAAGAGAGAATATGGTGAGTTCTCAGACATGTATCTACATATAGTACCTTTTTATAATAAAATCATGGCATTGTCCTCTGTTATACACATGTATGTACAAATATTGCAATACTAAAGAATAAATACTTTTTGCTTTAACCATACGCTTGGATTGTTAATTGTAAGTTTTTAATTGTCATTTAAACCATACACTTTCTTACAATTATAAATAGCACCAAATTCAAATTCACGTATTACATGCTGGAATCACTTTACAGATCGAACAGTTGAAAAATGCGTTGTACATATTAAAACCAAACGGCTACGTTGTTCTTCACGGTATGAAAGGTTTTGGAAAATCATGCCTAACAGCTAGTACACTCAAAGATAAAGATCTCATAAGCAAACAATTCAATGTAAGATCCAACACTCTTTCTCATGTTACTTACTACTAAGTTCATACGAAAAACAAGTCATACGAAATTTTTTTTTCTCACTTTTGAATATTTTGGCACAAACTTATTGTGTGTAATAAATATGTATGTTTATTATAATTGTTTTACACAATAATAAACATAACAATGTAACTTAATTTTTTAGAATGAGGTTTATTGGATAAAATTCGGATACAAGCGCAATGTTAATGAAGAAATAGTTATTCAGTTGAATAATCTGTATCACCAGATAAAGCATTCGAATTCGTCGCTGAAAAACGTAAATTCAGAACCGTTAGAAAAAACACTGCGCGAAACAATAAGAAATCATTTTAGAGAGTCAACTCACAGGAACGCTTTATTAATATTGGATGACGTTGATGACAAACAAGTGGTCGACAAATTTAATTTTGATTGCAAGACCTTGGTCATAACTTCCGATATTTGCGTATTAAATAAAAGAAGCTGTACTGTAGTGAAGGTATTTGTTCATAATTTTTGAGGGAAAATTCATACTTTCGGGATTTTCGTAAACTTTTCTTTTTATTTTATTAGATGGACCACGGTTTTACAGAAAACGAGACATTAGGTTTATTTGCAAAAGTTCTCGATATTGACATTAAAGAATTACCCATGGAAGCCAAACTCATTCATGATGAATGCAAAGGAATGCCTTTGCTCATTGCTATGTTTGCTGCTCAGTTCGAAAATTTCAAACATGACATGAAACATCACAAGGGTAGATGGGAGTACTATTTGAATTGCCTTAAAACTAAGAACGCCAAAAATAAGTAAAATAATCTGTTTCAAATTAATTTTTTTTTTTTTTTTTTCTCTATAAAAATAATTGTAAAATACTTTAAAACTAATTAAATTAATCGTAGAGTTATCGAAGAATTCATGAAAATTCAGGAAGCAGCATTTGATATGTGCATCAACCAACTGGACAACGCATTGAAAGAGCGATATGAAAATCTCGCTATTTTTAGCGAAGACGTTAACATCATGCCCAAGGTATATATGAAAAAAATTCAATGCGATAAGAGTTTTAGATTTTGAATAGTTAAAAAATGATGGTTGCTTGTCGAACAGACTTTAGAAATTTTGTGGGACGAAGAACAATATTGCGTCGACGATCAAATGTTGGATTTTTGCCATAAATCGCTAGCCGCGAAAAAGTGGAACGACGATTTAAGGAGTTACATTTACGGAGTTCATGATCTTTTGTTGTGCCATCTTAGAAAAAAATTGACGCCAAGGCAGTTGCGCGACAAGCACAGGCTGTTCATTGAAAAGTGCCGAAATCGTTGCAACGGGGATTTGGCGAAGCTTCCCAACGACAATTACATTTTTTCTTACATCGGCCATCATCTCGAGCAAGCGGAAATGTTTGAAGAGTTCAACAAATTGTACATGAATTTTGATTTTTTGCAAACAAAAATCAATTACACCGGTTTGAGCGATTTGTTCATTGATTTAAAAAAATATCGCAAATACATAACGAAAAATGGAGACAAAGAAATAGAATCGAACCTCTCCGATCTCGAAAATTTTTTGGAAACCCGCGCAAATACGTTGGCGAAACATAGGCTGATGAAATGCCTGGATCTCGTGCAAATAGCTTTGGACTATTCGGGCGAAGGTTTCGTCATGAATACAGTGAAAAAATTAGCTCTATCCAATTCGTACTCTTTGTATTTGTTTCATCAACGGAACACCATTACGAATCCCTATTCAAATTTTTGCGAAGAAGTAACTACAGATGCTAGTTCAGTAGCATTTACAAATACACCGAGTCACTTGTTAGTTGGAGGCCACGATGGCACGATACTTTTGTGGGACTGTGAAAATCGCCAGGGCAAAGTTTTTTCTGGACACGAAAAATGTGCCATCAAAAAAATCATCGTCTCTTGGTCTGGTAATTATTTCTTGGCCTTGAGTGACAGTGGCGTCTTGAAATTGTTCGCTCTGTCCGACGCCGATTGTGAAAGCGATAGATTTAGCATACCTGCCCAAAGTCCGCGTTATAAGCAAACTTATTGGACAAATATGTTTGAATACAAGCACGACAACAGCCTAAAAACATTCTTCGTCGAAGGTGAATTTATCACGGACATGAAATTCACCCAGAAAAGTGACGAAATTGTAGCCTGTACAAACGCCGGTACTGTGCAGGTAATTCTAACTATTTTCTGTATAATGCAAATATAATATTTTGTTTTTAAGTAATAATCTTTAGATAAATTATAAAGTGTGATATCCACCTTTAATCCAATACTGTACGTTAATTAATATTAAAAAATCTGTACGATTAATTATTATGATCAATGTAACTTATATTTTCAGGTAAATTACCAAGGAAACCCTTATTAAGAAATGAAATGTTTTAGGGTCCATTATCTTCTGGTATTTGTTGATATTTTGGTTCTCTTATTTACAATACATGTAGATTATTTATGTTTGTATTATTTTATTCTGTTATCTACGTGAGGTTGTAAATAGTATAATTTTTTACTTGAAGTATGAAGTTTTATGACAGTGATAAATGTATGATTATCCTTATCCTATTATCTAAATGTATTATGTAAAATTAGTTTTGAGACCATGTTTTGGGTAAGAATATGCAATACATAACAGCAAGAACAATTTGTTTCAGTTTTTTTTATTGTTCATTCAATAGTTACAGTATGTTGATTTTTTTAAGAAATATGCTGGTGTTTCACTTGTCAGTATAAACATGTAATGTGAAAGCTATTTTTATTTTTAGATCTTTGTTAACCCGGGAAACTTTGCTATTTTTACTATCACGCTGTTGCCATTGTCCATTCACAAATCTAATGAAAGAAATATAGTGACATTGTCCATTTACAATAAATGCTGGTATATGCTCAATTATTCCAGTTAAAACAAAATATTTATTACAAAACTTGATTTGATCTTGAATACTATTAATATTTATTATATCATGTTCAGGCCGAAGTGATATAGCTAAATATTTTGTCACTGTGTGTGACATTCATCAAACGCTTTCAAATGTGTATGTTTCACAAACTTTTTCGTAGTTAAGACCTAAGATTNCGTCACGAAGTAATCAAACGTATTTATTATCGATGTGTAAGGCTCAAGTAGGTGTATAGTAATTGTGGTAAAATCGGTGATCGGTAATTCACGTTATATATTGTAACGTGCAAGTGGCGGTGGGCCATTGCGGCTATATGTGCTGCGCCTCACTAGGATTTTCATTTCAGCCGAGAATCACGATATAATACGAAAGCGAAAGAGAAAAGTAAGTTAACCTGCTTTTATTAGTTAAAATTATTCGTTTTTTAAATTAAAATATGGAAATAATTTTTTTTTTTCTAGTCATTATTTTGGGGGCGTGTGTATTACTTCAGGTGATAATTTAATACACGTAATGGACGAGACTATTTCTGTGATTAGGATATATAAAAAAAATTCGGACCACAATTACGTGTACGTTTCTCAATACAATTTGCAACTGCATCATCCAAAAGTTGTGTATTTTTCGAAACATCCAGTCGAGGATAATTGCTTGATAATCGTCACGGATAGGGTAGCTCTGTACTTCAAATGGTTTTATAATAACAACGATGAGCACATTCACAGTTACGAAAAATACACGAAAACTGAAGAAAAGGACAAAAACACGAGTTACGTTGCTGCAACTTTAACGTACGACGCGAGATATCTAATTATCGGTAACTCCAACGGGATAATAAGTGTGATGAAAGCATTTAATCCAGACAATCTCATAACTTATTTCAAAGGCAATGTCACTTCGCTGGATTCATACTGGATGAATTACGAAAACTTTCACTTGGTTAATATTAATATTTTTTTTTTTTTTTTTTTCAACCAAATATAAATATATACACGTATTAAAAATTTTTTTTGTTGCAGATCTGCGGTAGCGAGAAAAGATGGATTCACAGATGGAAGGTTCGAGCTGACGAGCAGCCAAAATCGGTGAAAAAAATTCTGTTTGACGCTAAAATGGGAGCTTCGGACGAAAAGGATGTCATTGTACTGAAAACTGCCCAAAATGTGATAACACTGTTCAACGAGAAAAAGACGTCCAAAATTGAATCGCACCATGGCAAAATTGTTAGCATTAAACTTGACGATGAGGCTGAAAAATTAATTTACTCTACGGAATCTGGTTCTGTGATTTTGTATGATATAAAAAATGAAGAATCGACTCTTCTATCCAAGCTCATGTCAGTTGATGGTTTTATTGACGTGCTGAAAATAAGTGATCATTTTCTAGTATTATCAAACGGGGAAAATAATCATTTAACCGTACGTTATAATTTGTTTCATATGATTTATTAATTTATTTATTTAAAATAATATCTCATTTCGGAATTGATAAAATAATAACACATTTTTCAAAGGTATCGAGAAACGTCAAAATATCAAACTCGATCGAAGGTGCGGATCATGTGATTTGCTTTTACAAATTAAATGATAATAATATTTTAACGGTATCCAAAAACGGAACGATCAAATATTGGCTGATCGAAGACTTTGAGTGGCAGGAAATTTGTGAATTTAGAAATCATAATTGTGCAATAATTCATGGTTGTTTGAGTAATTACAAGTATTACTTGGCTCTGCTAACGGAGGACCAGAATGTGATGGTTTACAAATTATCGGACGCCGACGAAGCCTACGAATTTAAGATAGAAAGTTATTTGAAATATTGTTACAAGCAACAATTGCGTATCTGTGATTTTTCCAAGGACGAGAAGTACTTGGCTGTCGCGCTCGACGACGGGATAGTATCCGTAAGTACCTACATGCAACCACGATGCGAAACAAAAAGTGCCGATTCTTATAATTTAATCAACAACTTCCGCAGGTGATCGAACTCGATACGTCCTCGGAGCTGGGTAAGTTGTCCCTGCACTGTAGTGGCGTTTGCCAGCTGTTCTGGTCGCCCGTGTCGATCAGCGCGCCGATTCTTTTGTCCGTGAGTAGCGACGAGTTGGCTTGGTGGAACGTGGCTTACCTCAAGAGTCCCGTGGATGAAAGCAAAAATCGGCGCAGCCGCATGGGAATGAATTTCAGTAGGAGCGCGAGTAGCCTGGCCGTGGGTGCCGCGAGTCCCAGGTCGAGCTGCAGGATACCGAGCAGTCGGAGCGCGGAAATGACGTCACTTGGACTGACTTTGGCTTCGGCTCCCGACTCGGACGATTACTGGAGCCGGAAACTGCCCAAGAGGTGCGGTGCACCGAGACCAGCGTTCCTTGGCTGCGTGCAATTGCCTTCGAGCTGCACCGGTAAAGTCACCATGTGCGTGTCGTCGAATTTTTCCCGGTTTCTCGTTGTCGACATTCACGGCGTTTTTCACGAACTTTTTACCGATTCATTGATCTATACTTAAGTTTTTTTGTCCTTCTTCCCACATGTGTTCTTTCAATCGCAAAGGCAAGCATTTATCTGTTTTTTTATTTTTTTTTATTTTCGGGCTTACAAATAAGCGCGAACGCGTTGAGGACTTTTTTTTTAGGTAATAATAAGATAGCGTTTAAATATTCATCCTTTTTTACGATGAAGGATTTCAATCAAAATTTATGAAAAAAGCTATGTACTGCTTACATATTTTGAGAACCTTTTGCGGTGACTTTTGCCATGTATACACTGTTTTTATACTTCTTTTTTTTTACAAACGTAGGAATCAATTTCAAATCGCGTTTTATGAAAAACATAATACGTGTTAGTAATTCGACGTTACAAATTTTCTACTGTTTTAAAATTTACTTTAATTACATGCATT
Source organism: Copidosoma floridanum (assembly GCF_000648655.2). Next base: position 1,683,761 of record NW_019379602.1, on the reverse strand, counting down.
TATATTTATAAGCTTGTTGAAAACGTATTCGTGATTGATAATACTTTTTTGCAAGAACAAAGTGCCTTACAAAAGGATATTATTTAAGAAGAGTTTTGACAATTTCGACAATCTTGTTATAAAATGTATTCTTCGTGGATACAAGATGATGTGATGCTCTGAAATCCAACATTTTTTACGTGATTAGCTGTAAAAATCAAATGGTTGTAATATTTGATGTATAGGCCATGAATTTCGTATTTTAGAATGTAACTTTTGTTACTACCGCATTTATACAAAATAAAGACTGACAGCATTTCAAGTGCAGTGAGTATTGAGCGAGTATATGTACAAAAAAAAGAGAGATTTAGCCATACCATTACTGTGAAATAAAATAAATTAGTAACTGTGAAAAATACAAGTGAAATTATTGTATAGCCTAAAACCTCAGTTCGATGTATTGTAATTAATCAAGCATTATTTATTGATTTGTTACAATTTTTAATATAATGCGTTGTTTATTTAATTTTGTAGAGCAGTTTTTCCTGCATATTAATCAAACTTTTTAATAAATAAATTGAAAATTATAGAAAATTTATATCGTGATTTTTCTTATGTTCCACATCAGAACCAAATAACGATCCGTATGGATATCCACCACGATTGAAATAAAAAAAAAAAAAATGTAACATGTACAGTTTATAGTAACAATAAAAAAAACTTTGTTGTAAGCTATACAAAATTAAGATTCGCGAACTTTTTATATCATTAAAAAAAAAAAAAATTACAATGAAATCAAGTAACCGGAAATCATCAACGATGATGTATGCATGCCTATAGCTTACGTATACATATTATGAAAGTACATTTAAAAACTTGAGCGTGTATTAATAGTTTGGGTCGCTCAGTGTTGAAGCCGTAAAAATAAATGCGCGACTTGGCATGTACCGACGGCACATCTGTTTTCAGGCTCTAGGTCATGTGGCAAGAACTACACACAGAAGGCCAATGTCAAACTTTTTGTCTGTTCTATTGGGGATGTAACCACCGTAGGCCCGTTTTTTTCCTTTAATTCTCCGTGTCGATGAAAAATACTTTCATTGGATTGCAGTGTGCACAGTATAGATAAATTATGCATCAGTTACATGGGAAATGATCGGTAGATGAATGTTGAACGATACAAATAATGATACTGATACCTATGTACTATATGTATACCACTACTTCCTCTTGGGCTAACATTTCTAACAAGGACACGTCACGAAGTAATCAAACGTATTTATTATCGATGTGTAAGGCTCAAGTAGGTGTATAGTAATTGTGGTAAAATCGGTGATCGGTAATTCACGTTATATATTGTAACGTGCAAGTGGCGGTGGGCCATTGCGGCTATATGTGCTGCGCCTCACTAGGATTTTCATTTCAGCCGAGAATCACGATATAATACGAAAGCGAAAGAGAGAAAGAGAGAGAGAGAGAGAGAGAGGAAGCATCTTCTTGACGAATAAGCGGAATAAGCTCAGTGGCAGCCTGGCAGGCAACGTAGCAACCGGTACACTTGACGTGTATGGTTTATTTTTTTTTTTTGCTTGCTAGTCTGCTGCTCCCTCGTTCAGGTACTGTTGTTCAATTAAATACTGTTCTTGCTTTTTAACTCAAGTTTAAGGAATAATAGCTGCTCCAATTACCAAGATTATTAAAAAAAAAAAGAAGGTGTAAAAGGTACATAATTTATCTCGTTGATAAATCGATAGCACTTGCACGTACAATGTCATTCAAGTAATTTTAAGTAATAGCAGTGATTTTTATTTGATCAGCAGTCATAACAACAGTTTACCATGTCTTCGGTTGTCTACAAAAATTCCATGAAAGCTATTGGCAAATTTGTTCCCGAGAGCCTGCAGCCACTGTGGAAACACCCAGCAGGTCAGTTGGCTAATAAGTACGTTTTTTAACGCAAACGGAGACATGTACCAGGCACATGCACTTTACATATGCAACTACTTTGTGATGTGTAGGCAGTTGTATTGAGCAATTCTGGCTACTACACTTGGTTGCTTATTTTTCGCGACTCACTCTAATGCACGCGTTGTCGTTTATTTTTATAATTTCACTTCCTCCCGACGTCCGATAACTTCTCCAAATCATTATTTTATTTTTATATGATTGGACACACACGCGAAGACTTGCTCTATCATGTGAATAAATTAATATACATCAGCTGCCTTGAATATTTTTAAAGCTTTGTAGATCGGATTTAATTTTTTTGCGCACGTTTTGTTTAATTAGTTTTTTACCGCAACTATAACATTGATCTCTATTATAATTATTTTTACACCAATGAGTCATTTAATCAATGCCCAATTTTATTTCCAGGTCCACAAACAATTTTTTTCTGGGCTCCAGCATTCAAATGGGTAATTATTTTTTTTAAGCATTAATACCGAATGAAAAAATTGCGTCAATCTCAGCATAAACGTCTAACTTACTTTTTCAGGGTCTTGTTTTAGCTGGTTTAGGAGATCTCCAAAGACCAGCTGACAAAATTTCTGTCAGTCAATCGAGTGCTCTTGGCTTAACTGGAGCTATTTGGACTAGATACTCTCTTGCAATCACACCTAAAAATTGGAGTTTATTCAGTGTTAATCTTTTTGTTGCATTCACAGCTATTTATCAAGTAGCTAGAGCCATCAAGTAAGTTTATATCTACATGTGCTGTTGACATATTTGAAAACAAACTTATGTAAATTTAGTGTGTTGTTACTGTACTAAAAATACCAAATTATTTTTTAGTTATCAAAGACAACAAGCTAGTCAACAAAAAGCCTCAGCAGTACCGACTTAACAGCTAGAAAATTTTAATGGAACATTCCTGTGTTTAAACAGACTTTGGTCTGTTATGAACGAAATTAAATTATTTTGCCCAGATAACTATTATAATAATGTTATTTTGTGAAGTACAGTTGATCTGAAAAGAAATCGTTAGAGTAATCATACGAACATTTAACGAAATATGTAAAGAAACAAAATATTCTGTTAAGTTCCTCCATTAGAATATTTTTATAGAAAAAACGGGCAGGCCCTGACGAGATATTGTTTCTATTTTTGTTACAATATACTTACTGTTAACAATCCAATGGTTACACACATTACGATCAATCAAAATAAAATATTTATTCAACACAAAATATGAAAATATTATTTAAAATACGGGATTAACAGTTTGCCCCCCCCCCAACTTTCATATGACCTTTCACAGGATAACTGCTATTTTGGCAGGTGACTGTCAAATGGTTTGGGATTTTTTTCATCAATGTAAGATTTTTCTTTAAATGCATTAAAACACGTGTTCTTTATAATATTATATTTCTTACCTAGGGCGGAAAGTACAACTTGCGCGCCCGAAGGGCGCGGTTGTTGTATGTTTCTGCCCGTGGTGAGAACGACATTTTTTGTATCGAGGGCGGAAAGTGCAACTTTCCGCCCGTGGGGACACTTTTCGCCCGCCAATTACTTTCCGCCCTAGGGCGGGAACAAACTTTGGGCCCGGCAGGGCCACAATGTTTCTTCCCACCCGTGGGCGGAAAGTGTGCCCTAGGGCGGAAAGCACTCCGCCCGAGGGACGAAAAATATTTCTTTAACCATTTTTACGAACATATAGGCGTACACGAAAAAAACACGTACAATTCTAAATGAAAAAAAAAAAAAAAAAAAAGAAATTACGTTCTTTAATCTCTTAAAAATAATTTTTTGAAAAAAAATCGTCAATGCAAAGTGTCAGGTGTTATGAGTAGCCAGCATCAGCTCAACTTTCAACCATTTGTATAAAATTCGGTAATATATATATAGGTAACAGGGCCCGAAGCGGGGGCATCACGATGCTTAATAACGGTCACTGATTTCACCATTTTCACTAATTCACGATCTCACCAAACCAATTTAACCAATGGATCAATGCGGATTAAAAAGAGAAACGAGGACAGAAAACGTAAGCGTCGCAGCGCCTCCAGGTGTACGCGTCATTTACTATTTTCTATTTGTGCATCGTCCAATCATTGGCTAAAATATTATGCCAATAACCTTTAAACTTTTAAATATGCAAATAAATACATACCTACTAAGTACATGAGTAAATATACCTGTGTCTCCTCATTTCGTGACTTCTAGTATAGTTCTAGTGAATAGTACCAGATATTAGATATAGTACTAATTACCTGTACTGTTCGCTCTTCGATCCAAATTCGATGTCGTGATGTCGTGTTTCTGAGGCTGCCTTTCTACATTTCTGCCATTGTTAATCTTTGCAGCGTGAGCGTACCTATATATACTGTGTGTTACGGTGATATATGTGTACAAGTTGATGTTGCCAACAGGAGCAGAATAGCAGATGTAGTGGCTATTAGTGCTGTTGGCTGTACAGTCACGCGTGAAAAGGAGTCCATCACAAGACGAGGGATATGGTAAAAAAAAGTCTCGAGAAGCAGAATAAGAACAGCTAAAAAGCAACTTTTGGAGAAAGAGACGAGATATCCAAATAGTGTATAAGTGTATGCGTGCATGCTTAAGTTCCTAGATCACCCCGATCGAGGATTGTGGAGTTTGGAGAGAGGACTGTTCACTGGAGTGATTGAATTTTAAGTGTCTAACGTGCCCTCCGCCATATCGTTTCATTATACGTTTCATACATACTTATTCCAAGCACACAGAAAAAACCAAATAAGTGGTGAGTGGGTATCAATTTTTTTTTCTACTTACTTTATATTTTTACGTATATAATAAAAAAAAAATGAAAAATTTTTAAGTGCCGTACAAGTAACAAAAGCTTCCATCAATAACATGGGCCGCTACAGGAGGTAAGCAATTCTATCTACGATATTTCATATGTATTAAAAAATACCCAAGTCATAATAAATATATACTTGATGGTGGTTAAATACTAACTCCAGCCGTAGCCGTGACAGAGACAGGAGAAGGAGATCTCGCAGTCGCTCCCGCAGCCGATCACCTAGAGATAGACGAGGCTGGGGTGGCGGTCACAGGGACAGAGGTGGTGGCGGTAGAAGTGGTAGAGGTCAACCAGGAGCTAATTTGAAAAAACCAAGATGGGATATGAACCGACTAGAGCCATTTAAGAAAGATTTTTACGTACCTTGCGATTCGGTACAAAACAGAGATCCTCGAATCGTCGAGCAATACAGGAGTGAAAAGGAGATCACACTTAGGGGAAAGGGCATTCCAAATCCAGTTTTTACCTTTGAAGAGGCTGGCTTTCCAGAATACGTTATGAGAGAAATCAAGTAATTACAATTTAAACTGTTTTTTTTTTTTTTTATATTGAGCAAAATTTATATCATCAACCTATTCAGAGTACTTTCTTCGTCCAGTTTTTATCTAAGAAACCGTTAAAAGACAAATTTAAATGAGTAAATTGAATTTGTTTTTCTCCAGACGGCAAAGTTTCAAAGAGCCTACATCTATTCAAGCGCAAGGATGGCCGATTGCCCTAAGTGGAAGAGATATGGTCGGAATAGCCTCCACTGGCTCAGGAAAAACCCTTTCATACATCTTACCAGCAATTGTACATATCAATAGTCAGCCTAAGCTTCTTCGTAAAGATGGACCAATTGCCTTGGTGCTTGCTCCAACACGAGAACTTGCTCAGCAAATTCAGCAAGTTGCTGATGATTTTGGACATTCCTCAGGAATCAGAAACACGTGTCTTTATGGTGGTGCTCCAAAGGGTTCCCAAGCTAGAGATTTGGACGGCGGGGTAGAAATTGTGATAGCAACTCCTGGTCGATTGTTAGATTTTCTTGAGTCAGGCAGAACAAACTTGAAAAGGTGTACTTATTTGGTATTGGATGAAGCAGACAGAATGCTGGACATGGGTTTTGAACCTCAAATTAGAAAAATTATTGAACAAATAAGACCAGATAGACAAACCTTGATGTGGTCTGCAACATGGCCTAAGGAGGTTAAAAACTTGGCTGAAGAGTTTTTAAAAGATTATGCTCAAATTAATGTTGGTTCTCTACAGTTATCTGCGAACCATAATATTCTTCAAATCATTGATGTTTGTCAGGAGTATGAAAAAGAAATCAAGTTAGTCACTATTGTTAAAAATAATGGTGTGCTTATTTATCGAGCAGCTTCATTTATCGATTAATGTTTCAGGCTAAGTACACTCCTAAAAGAAATCATGGCGGAAAAAGAAAACAAAACTATTGTATTTATCGAGACGAAACGAAGGGTTGACGAAATTACCAGGAAAATGAAGCGAGATGGTTGGCCTGCTGTATGTATTCACGGGGACAAGACTCAACAAGAAAGAGACTGGGTTTTACAAGGTAAATAAATTAACTTGAAGTTCAGACCCAACATCAGTTCAGAAGTGGTTTTAAACCTGTTTCCGTTAGATTTCAGGTCTGGTAAGGCTCCTATACTTGTCGCCACTGATGTAGCAGCCAGAGGATTAGGTAAGATCTAGTATATATGATTTGTCTTATGTACACATTGATAAGCTTATTTCATATTGATACTAGAATTTTGAAAAGTATATACTCAGGAATTATTGTTTTAATTCCGTCTTTTCAACTGTCAATGTAATTAACGCTATTTTTTTTAAAACAGATACATGCTTATATATTTTTTTAAAACTTATTTCAATGACAATGGCAATAATAATTATTATTATGAAAATGGTAATTATTATTATTGTTTTTTATTGTTGCTGTTAAGTTTTTCTATTACCTATTATTATCCATATTAAAAAAAAAAAAAAAAAAAAAAAAAAAAAAAAAAAAAAAAAAATTTAATCTTACAATAAAAAAGTGAATAAAGAAGAATCTGAAGGAAAATGTCAGAGCGGAATCTGGACTAAGAGGCTGGATCTTTGTTTGCATTACAGAGGCACTTTGCGCGCAGGCCCACGCCGGGTAATGCAAATAGCATTCATTGGAAGGTGCCTCCGCCGTCTGTTAGACCGGCGGTGCACCCTGGTTTGCATTGTCTGCGCTGCGGCTGCTGCGCGTGCCTCTAGTCTCCTGCAGCCGTCGGTGCCCAGGGCGCCGCTGCAATGAGTGGCGCACTCTTGCCTTGCTCGAGAGAAAGGGTGAGAGGGAAAGAGAGACGATGGGGGCGGGCCGAGCCGGTGAATTCAAAGGTGCCGCCGGCCACGGTCAGGACGGTGGACCCACGTACGAGATACGAAAGAGAAAATAATGAAATTTAGAGATAGAAAGGAATCTAAAGAAACCAAAAAAAAAAGAAAGACGCCGGGCAGTTTGCAGCGATCATCCCCGTGCCATCGTTAGCACGTGGCCCTCCCGATGCCTGGTCCTCTCTGCTTGGCTATCCCTGTGGCCGTCGATGATCGGTCAGTCAGCCCAGCAGCCAGCCACCTACTAACTGGCGTCCCCCAAGCCAAATTGCTTGCTCTCCAATTCGGCGATCAGAGGTTGAGCGACTGGCAGACGACCGTACGAGAACATACTCTGCCTCGCCTTCTCCTCGCACCCGCCGTCTACGCAATTTCTTGCGTAATGGAGTCAGCTCGGTTGCTGCTGTTGCTACCAGCCTGGCTTGTGATCTACTGAGGCCGTCTGAACGACGGGACAACACGCAAAGTCGATCAAGGTGACGGTGTAGGTGTCACTGCTGACTTCTGATGCTTCTCTCGGAGGCGTTTCAACGCCAGCTGCGGGGATAGGATTCCCTCCCTGCTGTCGTCACCGCCATCATTATCGTCACTTTTGCAGGCTTCCCTCTCTCGCCCTACTGAGGGGGGACCCGTATTTTCTCGATTAAATAACTGTAATTCAAAAAGTAATTCACAGATGATTGACAGATTATTAATATTGAAACATACCCGCAGGTGTGAGAATGCAAAACACGATTGACTGAGTGAATGAAAGAAAACGTGTATTTATAGTAAAAGAGATCATTTCTGATTATTGCCGCACGAAGTCTTGAATGTTTCGTCAAAATTTTTTTCTCTCATTCATCAAGTTAACTGTATCCATCTAAACTATTCATTTTCTGATCATAAGCAAATGCAAAACTTGATATTGTTATTATTACACTATAGGACTTCCACACACATACACACATCTGTGCAGATTAATCATTATTTTATCAAAATCTTTTAAGTTTTCAAAAATAATAACGATTTTAAATAATTGGTATAAGGTAGAGCAAATTTTTTCTTCTCATTCTTTTGAAATTATTAAAACACATTTATCTATGCACAGTCAGTTGTCTAATCCCAGAAACTCTATTTAAATAAAATATAATGTCTGAATGATTGGAAAAAATTCAAAATTAAAAGCAACCTCATACTCATTAGCATATATCACATAAACTTTTATTACTAGGCAGAAAAACGATTATATCAAGTGTTACAAAATCATGTATTTGGTGGAAATATGATTATATTTGTAAACAAATATGATTGCATTTAATAAACACAGCGATAAAAAGTAATGAGTACTACAGCGAGTGGCTTATGCTCCTTTCAGATGTTGAAGATGTAAAATTTGTTATTAACTTCGATTATCCATCATGCTCGGAGGACTACGTACATCGGATTGGGCGAACTGGACGCCGACAAAAAACTGGAACTGCTTACACATTTTTCACCCCAAGCAACGCTGGCAAAGCGAACGACCTGGTGCAAGTGCTAAAGGAAGCCAATCAAGTGATCAATCCTAAGCTCTTAGAACTAGCTGACCGAGGTGGTGGTTACGGCCGGCACAGGGGTAAAGAGAAATCTAAGTTTGGCTGTTGTGCAATTATTTTAATTTTGTTACAAACTCAAACTCTTGGTCACAACTAAATATAAAATATTAATTTTTTTCGCAATAAAAACATGGAATGTAATTTCAGGAGGAAGAAATCGATGGCGATCGAAAATTGCTCGGCGCGAAAGAGATCGCAGTTTATCCAGAAGCAGAAGTCGTAGTTTAAGCAGGGAACGAAATGGCAAAGGACGAAGAAGCTACAGCCGCAGTTATTCGCGAAGTCGAAGTTACAGTAGAAGTCGAAGTCGTAGTCCTCTGAATAACCGTTCAGGCAAACATTAAATAATGTTAAAAAGACGATTTGGTTTTTTTTTTCTATTGTTATCAGCAGTTGCTACATGAAATAAGTAATATGCTGTCAAATATAGGAAAAAAGAGAAACAATTATTCTAATAGAGGCAGAAGTTCGCTTTTGCTCAAATTGTGGATTAGATAAACATTCATTAATACATCATTGTTTTTTGTGAACGTGATAATCGTCATTGTAATCATTAACGTCATAATCATAATTAATCTTAGTCTTTTAGCAGTCATTTTGCCAAGGACTTGAATTATTCACTGCTTCTGTTTGTAAGCATGTCTTTATTTTAAAACTGTAAAACATATTATAATTACATTACATGTAGAAATGTACATTAATTTTTAGCGCAATCATAACATAATAGAAAATTCATTTCTACATGACATGCATATTTATTTTTTGCTATAATTAGGTTGTGGGAATCATTGTACAGTACCGTAAGAAAAGCACAGACCATAAATACAATTTATCACTTATACACATTGTAAAAAATACAGCGTCTTATTATTTACGACCCCATAAAAAAATTCCATTTAATTTTTTTCACACGTTACAACTGTTTAACTTTATATTTTTCGAATTCTTCAAAATTAATGATCAAACGATGTTACAAATTTTATGTTTCGCGATAAACGACGACATAAATTACATCACGATTTCTGAAGGCAATTTTCGTCATTAATGGCTTTTAGTTTGACACAATTAATACTTTCTTCTTAGAGCCCTTCTTTAAATAATAATTTATTCATTTCAATCATAACGTTGAATAGAAAAATCAAGAAGAATGTTGGTGACAATTATCTGTTTCAGACATCCAGTCTGCAACTTTTTAAATTCGTCACCTTATACGTTCTCGTTTCCAATTGACAAACAGCGTTTCAGTTTCAATAAAATGATGTACAGTATTGAGATTTGCAATTATTTCTTGTACACGTCCTTGCTTACAGTTGTAATTCTCTAAGCCGTTTGCTGTGCATTTAATTTTTATTCAAATACTTATACTTTAACCAACCAAGAACTTCCAGGGAAAAATGCTAAAAAGCGGGTAGTGTGTAATGGTGTAATGTAAAAAAATTAAATACATGATATACGCTTAACCTCGAGATACGAGGGTTGAAGAGAAAGAATTAAGAATACTTGAAAGAGAAAAAAGAGGCGCAGGCGTCGCGCAACACCGCGGATTCGCGGATAGCGGCCATCATCGGTTCCTCTCTACCGAAAGTAACCAACCAACCAGAAGGCGAACGGAAATTTCTAGCAGCTGCCAGCTTCCGGCTTCTACCTTCTAGTCCTACCCGCGACCACTGCGTTCGCGCATATACACGTGTATATATATATACGAACACACATATCGGCAGCAACAATATCAGCTCGCTTAGCTTTCGTTACTTTCGTGTAGCTCAGTGCTGCCTGCCGCCTGCTCTGCTGTGCTGCTGCGGTCTCTGTTATCCAACTCTGCATGCTGCAACTCCTTTTTTAAGGCACTCTCATCTACAAGGGTAAGGTTCTAAAATTTTATTCTGTAAGTTATATAGGTACTAGCACGATAAGTACCTAAGTCGGATTTCAACGTTTAACGTGTGATTGCTGCTTGGCTATCTTACCGTATCACAACAAACTATCGTTGCAATTACTTACTTATTACCTTAACTCGCGAAAGTTGCTTGCGGAGCGGCTTGTAAGTGTCTGAAGAGTAAAATCTGAATTTTCTGATTTCTCTGGAGCAGCTGCTCAAAAAAGCAAATATACACATATAATACGTATAACACGTTGTAAAACTGGTAAAAAAATATTGATATGTATGGCATGTATACATGTTAAACTCGAATGCCTCGGAGGTGGGAGAGTCGGAAGTTTCTCGAGTCCCGGAGCAAGCAAATCTCGCGAATAAACTCAACTTACGTAAGAGTTGTATGCTTACGGGGTATATAATAAGTACATAAGTAGCAATAGTGATATACCAAGACGTGTGTACTTATTATTTTTGCAGAGTTCGCAGAAGGCCGCCCGTGGCAACTCGTCGTATGATATAGACACATAAAATTACATTAGGCATATACGTAAAGCAGATAGAGAGAGGGGACACGTACAATCCATTCGCTCAGCTGTCCTACTTTTTGCCGAGAGGGTCTCACGCGTGTGGATATATAATATATTTAACAGCTTTAACGAAGATTCCTCTAACAATCAAAGTATAATAACCGAGTATATAAGTATATCAAAGTGAGTAGATAAGTCGACCAACAGCCTGTAGCAGCAATTAATCTACTTCGCTCTCTCAATTCCTGCGAAATGTACGGTAACTCGTGCCACGCCAATCAGAGCTCGTGAGTAATATTATTATTGTTATTGTTATTTGCAATCAGCGGTCTCAATTTTCCACGGTTATGTAGTATTTTATAACAGTGTCGAGCATCAAATCAATATCGCTCCTCTTGTAGAAAATGACATTCCAGGGTCGTAAAAAATCTAGTAGCACAAATAATTACATACTTGAATAAATAATGAATAATTATCCATTCAAATGGTTGCATCCGTATGACTACCTAACTACACATCTGAATATTATTGTACAGTTAAATAGTAAAAGTAACATGGAAATATTGTATAGACGACATATGTAGAATATACATCAAGGGTATATAGATGTATACAATACAGAGTTCAGAAAGTGCTAAAATCAATATTCTTACGCATGCACGATCACAAATATCGCTCGTACAATATATTGACAGGGTACGTGTGTGCATTATATTTGGTTCCTAATTTGATACAAACCGGTGCCTGACATTCGCTATAATCCGCGATTTTTCCATTGAAGCCTAAACATGCATGCAGAGCTATCTAACACAAGTTGGTTCATGGAGGTCAATTGACATGGCCGTACACCTCTCGGTTTCGTGCCGCAGCGTTTTTTCGTGCGACTAATGTCAATTCGGAGCAATGTTCAATAACAATTGAATGATCATCCGATTTCCAATCTTTCTTCAACTTTTTGTTCGTTTCTTTTATTGCGGTACCTACTTATACAAAGTTCAGCTGATTTACACGCGTAAGCACGGCCATTTTGTTCGTGCCTACTTTTGTACAAAATTATAGATATATACTTATATACGCGTACGTGGAAAGAATACATACTTACTCTAGAGTTACATTAAATCTATTTGAGGATTTCTCTTGTTTTTTGTAGATTTTGTATCTATGCCGTCTCTCAAACTATTGAAACAAAATTTATCATTCTGTACTTCATAATAAACGCTTGATAACAGGATGAAAATTTTACTTACTTTTTTCTTTAAAATTCTTTATTGTATTGCACATGCAGTCATAGACACTGCGTTAATAGAATCATACATCAGTTTAGCGTACTGAAATGTTATAAGGGCAGTAGAATAGCTGTGTGTAATTTTATTTTAAAAAGAAAAAAAATTCGAAATCTTTATAAAATCGTCGTAGGTGTAGAGTTATTTCATTAGAAAAAATTTTTTTTAATTTTATAAAAAGAATTGATGATTATTGTAACAATTTTAGGCCTAGAATAAACAGAGAATTTAACAATCGTAAAGGTGGTAACAACACCTACTGGAATAGTCACCAACAGCAGCAGCAGCAGCATCAACAACAACAACAACAACAACAAATGATGTTGCATCAATCTCAAATTGACTTCAAAGGAAATAAAAAGCTAAATCAGAAAAAATCTCCAGGAGATCTTTTAAAAAAACCAAACTGGGACATCATGAAACTACCGATCATTACAAAAAATCTTTATGTACCCCACATGAACATATTAAGTCGCACCACTGATGAAGTTGGCAAGTATTACCTGGGAAAAGAAATAACGGTCAAGGGAAACAATACGCCTTTTCCTATTCAAGCCTTTGAGGAAAGCAACTTTCCAAATTATGTCATGGAAGAAATAAGAAAACAAGGCTTTGCAGAACCCACAGCAATTCAGGCTCAGGGCTGGCCAATCGCTCTTAGTGGTCGTGACATGGTCGGCATTGCTCAAACAGGATCTGGAAAAACATTAGCAGTACGTTTATTTGAAGTCAAATTTTTTTCATCTATAAATGTTTAAGGAAAAAATTACAAGCATAAATATCTTAATTTTAGTTAATTTTTTTTACTTTAGACTACATATAGCTTTATTAGGTCATTATATGATAAATCACAATTAGGTGTATGTTCCACCATTAAAATAGTAGTTAATGTAACTTTAAATTTTCAGTACATGCTCCCAGCTACTGTTCACATCAATAATCAACCGCGACTGGGCCGTGGCGATGGACCTATTGTTCTCGTTCTTGCACCAACTCGTGAATTGGCTCAACAAATTCAAAGCGTGGCCAGAGACTTTGGCTCGTCGTCCTGCATCCGTAACACGTGCATATTTGGTGGATCTCCTAAAGGCCCGCAAGCACGGGACTTGGAACGTGGTGTGGAAATCGTCATTGCTACACCAGGCAGGCTTATCGATTTCCTCGAACGGGGTACCACCAACTTACGTCGCTGCACTTACCTAGTCCTCGATGAAGCTGATAGAATGTTGGATATGGGCTTTGAGCCTCAAATTCGTAAAATCATTGAACAAATCCGACCAGACAGGCAGGTTCTCATGTGGTCAGCCACTTGGCCAAAAGAAGTTCAAGCTTTGGCTGAAGACTTTCTTACAGATTACATTCAGATAAATATCGGTTCGTTGACGCTTGCTGCCAATCACAATATTCGTCAGATTATCGAGATTTGCCAAGAGCACGAAAAAGAATCAAAGTTGACAAATCTTTTAAGAGAAATTACCTGCGAACATGGAAACAAGACCATAATATTTGTCGAAACCAAGAAGAAGGTTGATGACATTACCAAGGTGATTAAGCGCAACGGCTGGCATGCCATAGCCATTCATGGTGACAAATCCCAACCCGAGCGTGACTACGTTCTTGCTGAGTTCCGAAGTGGAAAGTCAATGATTTTGGTAGCCACCGACGTGGCTGCTCGAGGCCTTGATGTCGAAGACGTCAAATATGTAGTTAACTTTGACTACCCTAACAGTAGTGAAGACTACATTCACAGGATAGGTAGAACAGGCCGCTGCCAAAGTGCGGGTACTGCTTATGCTTACTTTACGCCGAATAATGCGCGTCAAGCCAAAGAACTCGTCGCTGTTCTCGAAGAGGCTGGCCAGTCCATTAACCCACAACTTGTTGATATGGCTAATTCTCAAAGAAATCAGTATGGCAAAGCTCGCCAGCGTTGGAACGTACGTCCGGGTCCTCCTGTTGCCAAGGAAAGCCACCATCAAATGGGAAGTCCACGCAACAATCGCATTAGCCCGAACCAAAATAACTGGCAGAATAATTTTAATGGACAGTGCCAGAAACTAACCCAATCTACGTTCAACCGTTCCATGTCACGACAGCAAATGGGCTATCAAAATAACCGTCCCAATGGATATCAAGGCAACTATCAGCAGCAACAGTCTTCACCTCCTAATGGTCTTCAAACGCAATCTCAACAGCAGCAGCAGCAGCAAATCATGCATCGCCATCCTCAGTCTCAACAACCGATGCAGCAGCTTCACAGGCAGAACAATTACCAAACGACTGGTGCTAACAGCTATCAGCCAAATACAAGTCCAAGCCCTAATTCTTATGGACAGGGTAGTATGAACCAGCCACAGCAGCGCTACCAGAATTATAGTGGAAATGGTTACCAATCCAACAACAGTCGATACAACAATCGACAGAATAATTATGCTAATGGTCAGCAGAGCAGGCAGCAACAACAACAGCAGCAGCAGCAGCAGCAGCAGCAGCAGCAGCAACAGCAGCAGCAGCAGCAGCAGCAAAATATGTATTCAATACCCCAGGCATTTGTTATGCCTTCGGCCGCCCATGCTGCCGATACCAGCATTCAAAATTTGGTAAACAACAAATTCTTCCAAACTAATCGGCAGCCACCAGCCACCGCCAATCCGTGTGCTTATCAATCTGCAATGGGTTACAATCAGTTCCAAGCTGTTTCGCCTTATGGCTATCCCTATCCACCTACTCCAGTGCAGCAGTGATGCCTTGCTTAAAATTGAGCAGAGCAGTTATATTACTCTATTCTTTTTTTTCTTATCAATATGAAAGGTGGGTTTGTCATATTATCTAGAAAAATACTAAACACAATTAAGATCGTGAGCCCATTTTTCGAATTCAATTTAACTATCAGTGTAACTGAGTATAAAATGGCTTATAAAATTTCAATTACTATATTCCCTGCCAATATTGTTGAATGTAAGATATTCTATAGTAATTTTCTCTGCAACGTTTTCTTTCAGATCCTTGAATAGAATTGTGTCTGTCAAAGAATCGTTATCTAAATCTTTACGATGTGTTCTTTTTAGTACATTTTCAACATCTTTAATAGAGTTGGTAATTCATGTTTTATAGAGCCTCATTTTTTTGGCTTTATCTTGTATTTAAACAATTATGTTTATTGTTGCCGAATACTAAATGCACTGGGTAATTAACATTAGTAATTCAGTTTGAAATCTTTTACCATTAACGAGTTTTTCTGATCATTCTTACTCATTGAAAAGTGTGCAACTCTCATAAATATCGCATGTATCGCTAGTAAAAAAAAAAAAAAAAAAAAAAAACAACATTTTGAGTACATACGTATTCTTAGAGTTTAGCTCATATTACCTGCTAACTTGGCACTGTGCATAGTATCTTTGATCTCTCGATCTTTCACTAAATAATAGCATTATGAAATTGGTTCTATTTTCCTATAATAGGTACATGCAGCATTGAAAAAACTCGTTTAGCAAAATTATCCATTGCTTTCATTTTTGTATTATTATTTGTTTCACTCATTTTCACCTACAAAAATTTTCTGAATCACGCTTTCTAACAGACGTAATTGAAAATATTCTTAAATCAACGTATGATAATAAAAGTTTATAAAACTGTAAGAATGGTAAAATTTAAGGTAAGGCGATCAATTTTCCTAAAGTGCACAATTTTATTTTATCTTAATAATTATTCTCCAGTCAAGTTTTAATGTAGGGGCTTAGATAACTAACGTTGGTATAATAAATATCCTTATATGTTACTGTATTAATATTAAATATGGGTCATAATCGCAAGTGAGTAATTATTATTAAAAGTATTCTCGTCTTCATGAGAAATGCTAATGTAATTCTCTTGCAAACAAAAAATATGTATACTAACTGTATGCTTTTCTGAAATGCACGAAACATATAGAAGGGGAACGTGGATTATAGTAGTACTTTTTAATTTATCTGTAATCTGTCGAATGTATGTCTAAGACGTGAATAGGCGATGCTCTTTATTTTTTATTGAGATAAATCAAATTTTCATTATTTATCAAAATCTCAATTTTGAAAAAAAAATTTCTTAATAACATACTAATAGCATGATGACTATAACAGCTTTATAAATGAATATTTGAGCTACTTCATTTCTACTTTAAATCCATTTAAAAAATCGTAAAGGGCGTCGATTCTTTCAAGGTACAAATAATTATAGAAAATGTGTTTTTCTTTAGATAATTGGAATGCCGAGTTATGTGCTGTAACATTTTATTTGTTACGTTTTCAAACAATACAGTATTTAATGAAGATGTGAAAGATAAAATAACGTATATTACAAGAATTCAAAATTTTTTTTTTTCATTTTTATTATTAATTTATGTACAAAATCGATTATCGTTGCGTTAATTACCAATCATTTTTTAAACATATACTGGTAAGATAACTAAAATATTACAGCACGTACGATAAGAAGTAATGCTATTAATAAAAGATTTAGCTTATCAAGCGAGATCATGAATAAAATTTAAATTTAAAGTGCTGAGTAGTATGCAATAGCAGAAAGACGACGAAAACGCTGTATAATAAAATTGCGAAAAGGGCTTTTTAACAAATCATTACCAATGCTGGAAGAGTTTTTAGTGGGAAAAATAAGGGAAAACTCGACTTCTGCTGGATATATCAAAACGATTTGAATAAGCAGACGTATGTTCCGAGCAAATTATCGTGAATGTTTCTTGCGCGACTATCGATTTAAGTTTTAATGAGCGTATTAAATTATAACGGAATCGTTATTTTATGGTGCAAAGGTTTCGATCTAAAATGCAAGAAGAATAAGATAGAATTAAAATACAAAAAACGCGTTTCATAGTTTTTTTGTGGCTGTGCGTTAACTGAAGCAAAGCTCTCAGTAATTTATTTTTATGATATAGCGCTCTTGTTGATCCGACACGAAGTATTAATTTTTTTTTTAACCCTGAACAATTATCATAAATCTTTTTTTTTTTTTTTTTTTTTCTCTCGAAATTAAAAATTAAAATTTATTGAGTGCAAGCATTCACCATTGCCCGACAATATACTTACTATTATCAATTAACGTTGCTTTGCAATTAATAATTTCCAATATCCCGGAGAACTATTGGAGGTAAGATACTTCACTATGTTGAAATGTTTAGTAAATTAAATTTTCTATTATGTAAATAACTGAACAATATTTATTATAAATTACTATGGGTTGAAATTTCTAAGAGAAAATTTGAAACCTCAACAGCTTATGCTATGGACAGTCTCACATTACTTCGTTTTTGTCGTTGATCGTTACATGCCAACGATTACTACAGATCAAGTCGTTGTCATGTTTATTACATTTTATATAAATCCATGGTGATTGTTCTCTATGCGTAAGTGAACACCATTGATGCAAACAATTATACTTAAAATTAAGTATAAATTATCACGAAAGCTCTCATTTTTAAGAATTTTTTTTTTTTTTATTATTATTATTACTTGTTCATATACCAGTGCGCAGTAGAATCGGGGAAATTAAAGAGAGCCTTGTTTCTCATACGCGTGAGTTACATATTATGCGTCTGTTCGTATAAAAAAAAAGTTTCTACATTATGATAACGTACTGAAACACAACGTTCTGTCTTTCTTTTTCGCAAGCTCGAAACGCACAGATATTTAATATTTAGATGCACTCGCGCAAAAATAAGATCCTCGACGGAATGTATACTTTAGCGAGATGAAGGAGAAGAAAAAAAAAAAAACAATAAAAACCTAGTGTTTTCACGAAACACGTTTGCGTGCACCCTTTATAGAAGTTGAAAAAAGTTTTCCAATAAACGGCAACGCTTGGACTTGAAAATACGAACGCCCGTTTGTCGTTACTTTAATCGTAAACCTATTCTTGTTACTACTATGAATTTTTTTTTATTATTATTATTATTTTTTTTTTATTACTCTATATAATATATCGTATAACATGAGTGTCACTCTCGTCGCTATCGTCGTTTACGTTTCTTCCGAATTTTCAAACGAGCGAACAAAATAATAATGGTAATGGTGTGGGAAACATTCGTTAAAAGCCCAGATGAAAATAATGCATGCCAATGGAGCAGCGTTCGATATAATACAATTCTATACGAGTATACGCAAGGCCTTATTCGTTATAGAAACGGCATGGGAAAAAATACGTCATGATACTTCAATTGAGCCGCAAAGTTGACACACGAATGACAATGGTCGAATATATGTAATAAGGGCTTGGACCCTGTATTACGACCTTAATCAGCAATGTAAGCGGTGACAATGAAGGGTGCGCGCGTATTTCTGTGATATGTATGGCGTAGCATTATTTTAAAGTCGAAAGAAAAATATTACGAAAAGCAGAACGAGGAGAAAAGAGGTTGAAAAATAAAATAAAATAAATAAATAAAAGTAAAGGTTAAGAGCAAAATAATAATAGTAATAATATAGTAACTTACCAATGCTCTTGTGCGTCCGTGCGTTCGTAATAAATAAGCGTAAGGCTGAAATGATGCGTCTCGTCGTTTTCATCGAAAATAAGTTCGAAAGTTTTAACTATGTGAAAGAAAGCGTTTCTTAGCAGCTGCAGGCATTCAACAAAGCGTATCAAAAGTATCTCAAGTTTATAAGTATTTAAATAAATGAATATACAAACAAACAAGTACAGGCACGAAGCGACAAAGTGACAAAACACGTACGTAAAAAACGTCATTACTACAAGCGTTATATATATATATATATATATATATATTATCCTGAAATTTCGAATTTGTCGTGTGCTGTGTTTGGATGAGGTTTAAAGAGAAAAAAAATTGAGGAATAATGCATCAAACGAATAAATACAAAACATTTAACGATAAAATGTAAAAAGCGGCCAATCGAATTCGCTCTGTGAAATACACGATTAATTATGTGTTAAATTACTAATCCAAACAAAATAAAGGCTCCTCCGACAGGCAAACGAGATAGATAATCGGCCAGTAAATGGCTGTTTGGCTATTAAGTTATGTTTACATGCGTTTTTATAAAAATTCTCGATATGTTTTTTTTTCTCTTCGATAGTCCGATTTTGTGGGATAGAAAAAGTATTTCGCATAGTTTGGATTAGTTATTTAACATGTATACTTAAGTTATA
Organism: Copidosoma floridanum; assembly: GCF_000648655.2. The sequence goes on along the minus strand of NW_019379602.1, from coordinate 1,664,199 downwards.
GTTTCAGATGAAAAGTGGGTAGCAAAATAATGGAGATAAAAGAGAAATTCATTGCGCCTATCTCGTTCTTCTCTCTCTGACATTATTTAACAATGTTATATACGTTATATTCTAAATCGCTAAGTGTATGGACAAAAATTAAAGCAAAAGCCTATTGTGATAAAATACACTTATGCCACAAAATGTCCAAGACGAGGCTATAAATAAGTGGTGCAAAGTCCTCCGCTATATATGTATACAAATATATATATATATATTTATATATTTATGTAGTCATATATCTCGCGTTTATCAATCATGATGAAATGATCATGACTATAATGATAATAATATCAATAATTATTATACTTGAAAACGCGATCAAGTTTCAGACGTTTAATAATATTTTACGCTTCGTTACGTTATATGTATTTTTTCCCCTACAAAAACTCAGAGGTACTCTCACCTTACGTCTTGACTAGAATCTATTCTTGTTGTTTACCTAATTATTGTCAATCTTGCCTTTTTTTTGTTTTTTTCTAGGTAATTGAAATAACTGTTACTTACAGGGTCAATAATTACGAAAACTTTTCTTACACTAAGGTAATGACTCAGAACAGAAGTACAAATTTTACAAAAATACCAAAATTTGTACTAACGTTAAATTAAAAAAATTCTTATTGAATTTTCTCTTGAAAAAAAAAAAAAAAAAAATTTTGTCATTATGCTTGATAAAAATGATACCTTGTCTATGCATAAACTAATACGTTTATTTACAATATATTTATGATTTGCTTCAAACCGATATGTTGTATAATAATTAAATTTAGATGAGGCGACAATTGCGTAAACAATCGATAAAACCAAGTTTTCATTATTTTCATCAAAGTTAAACTTTTGTATTGAAACAAATATATCTTAGTTGTTATGTTATAATACTATACCAAATGCTGTGATAATTACATAGAAGAAAAAGTTCTATGAGAATTCGTGCAAAAATATTTGCAACTTTGAATACTAAGTATTACTGCATAGAGAAAGATGTATTATTTTTTTAATATTTAGTAAAGGCAATGAAAGCTTTGTAAAACATGTTAATATCAAATAGTTTAAAATTGAAATGTTTCAAACACTGAAGACTGAATTTTCCGTTAAATTTTAAAGTTACGTCTATAAACGTGAGTTGTACACTAATTTTCAAGTTTATGTGCTTTTAAATTCAACTGATTTTTTAGTAACAATACGAACTTTATTTTTAATAATAACCGATAAAAATTGATTGTCATAGTTAAAGAGAATATAAAAATTTGAGACAGTACATAAATGTATTTTGTTTACGATTGTTAGAAGTACGCATCATTTTGAAATGAGAAATTTTTTTAGTATAACCATAAAGAAAGTTCAACGATATTTGTAATTTATCAAACAGCATTTCGATTCTTTTACACACTTTTACAGTAAATTTTCGTATGCATTTCATTTCGTCGTAAAATATGTAATAAAAATCGATCTAGTATCAATGTGGAAATAAGCGTACTAAATATTTTTCTGCACTGGTTCCAGTTGACACTTATTACAAAAATACGTTTCACTTGGTCATCGTAATTTTTTATAATAACAATTTATACAACTTTCAAGTTTCACAATGATGATACTAGATGTTTATTAGTTTACTAACATCGAAAAAAACGTTTCAGTTTTTTCTAAAGGCTGTTGAATACATTACGATTATACTAAAACATTTCGAATAATTATTTTAAACTGATGCCGTGTACTTTCTTAAACATACGTATTACGATTTGTGTGACTGTTGATAGATAAAAATTAATTTTTCCAGCTTTTTATCGTTAAAGGTAAAATAACGAGAAATAATCTTGATAAAAGGTCGCCCATTAAAATTTTTTTTGAGATAAAAGACGACACGCCAGATTCTAGTCAAAATTAACATTTAAAAAATATTTATTTAAGCCTCGCAATGACTTTAAAGCGTATAATTTTTTTTTACTCTCTCAGAAGAATCTTTGAACTATTACCAGTAAACAATATGGTGAAAGTTTTCAAAGTTGAGTAAGATGTTTATGAAGAAAGAGAGAGAGAGAAAGAGGGAGAAAAACTTTGTGAGCAAAAATTGCTTTGCTCGGTACAATCAAACTATTGTTAATAACGTGATATTATTACATGCAAACAAGAATTAATAGAGAGAAAGAGATAGCATGAAAAGAGGTATTATATCGTGTAAATAGAGCAGACTTGACGGGCCGAATTTAAATGTTTGCAGAAGTATTAATAATAGAAAAATGTGAAGAAAAAAAATTAAAGAATAACCAGTAAGACCACTAAAACAAAAAAAAATCATCGTCAATACTGAGATTCGAACCCGAGAATGCAAAAACAAAATGATATATATGCGTGCGAGCCATTTATGCTACGAAAGCTCTGTGTATCGTATTGTCAAGATTTAATCATGTTTATAGTGAAGCTCCGAAGCTTGTCCTAAATATCAAGGCTTGCTATAATTAATACATTTATTTAACAATCTCAATTTGGTATTTATTTGTGTTGATAATCATTATTATTACACGTTTCAAGACTTCATTTTTGATATAATTTTCGTAGTTCGATCATGTCCTTACAATTATACATCATCTAGATCGTAGGACGTTACTATAATATGTACAAATAAGTGCGCGTGAAACAAAAACTTATGAAATAACGATGAGCTAATTAAATAACAAAGATCATAGTATTTGTATACAGTTAATGTAGGCGTTATATCTTTCTGAACTTCCTTATCCTTGATAGTCGAGTGGTAAAGCGTGTTTGTGTCATAGGCGGGCTCTACTAGAGGCTGCGCCCCCTGCGCGCTCCGCGCGCCTACCCCCAAATTTAATCACTCATTTATTTTCTATGTACAAATGACTTTTCACTGATTTTTCAAAATCTTATTTTTAAATCTACCCGCGCTTGATCAGTCTGGGCCAATCACACAACGAATAAACAGGCTTTGTCATGTGACCCATCATTTTTTTAAGATAGGATAAGTGTATATCAGAAGTTGGAGTTAGTAACTACAGACGGGAAAAATTTACTTCTCAACGAAATAGTTTTTTATTTGAATTTTTTTTTTAACTTGCAAAGGAATTAAAATAAATACTTTTGAAACTCATTAAATACTAAAATTGTAGAACAAAAACTCTTGGTTAACTCTCAAAGAATTAAAAAAAGGGGACATCAGTGAGATACTATAGGAATACTTTAAGAATACTTCAGAAACACTTTGAGAGTACCAAAACAAGTTCGTCACTGAATTTATAAAAAACTGTTTGAGAATTATGGATGCTGGCTAGTACATGTTATACAGTACTTTTTTATTGGATTTTTGGTGAGGCATGAAGTGAGAGTTGCATCGATGGCTGAGCAATTAGGATTGATCCACTTGCTCTCGCACTTAAGGAGGTTGACTGCCTGAAGCAATCGACAGTCAGTTTTTAACGAAAATTTGTACAGAGCTTAAAAGATATATAAATCAAATTTATGTAAAGATTCAACGAATCTGGGTGCTTATGAAACGAGAAATAAATTAAACAAATCTAGTAAATTTTAAATGCGTTCTTATAGGAGATAGTAAAAAGCGACTTTTATAATCAAAAATTCTAATACAATTAACAGTCAGATTTAGACAAAACTATCGTTTACAGTAAATTAGCAACTGCCTATAATTATGTATATTGAT
>NW_019379602.1:1604279-1659444 GCF_000648655.2 Copidosoma floridanum | reverse complement strand
AAAAAAAAAAAAAAAAAATTTTGTCATTATGCTTGATAAAAATGATACCTTGTCTATGCATAAACTAATACGTTTATTTACAATATATTTATGATTTGCTTCAAACCGATATGTTGTATAATAATTAAATTTAGATGAGGCGACAATTGCGTAAACAATCGATAAAACCAAGTTTTCATTATTTTCATCAAAGTTAAACTTTTGTATTGAAACAAATATATCTTAGTTGTTATGTTATAATACTATACCAAATGCTGTGATAATTACATAGAAGAAAAAGTTCTATGAGAATTCGTGCAAAAATATTTGCAACTTTGAATACTAAGTATTACTGCATAGAGAAAGATGTATTATTTTTTTAATATTTAGTAAAGGCAATGAAAGCTTTGTAAAACATGTTAATATCAAATAGTTTAAAATTGAAATGTTTCAAACACTGAAGACTGAATTTTCCGTTAAATTTTAAAGTTACGTCTATAAACGTGAGTTGTACACTAATTTTCAAGTTTATGTGCTTTTAAATTCAACTGATTTTTTAGTAACAATACGAACTTTATTTTTAATAATAACCGATAAAAATTGATTGTCATAGTTAAAGAGAATATAAAAATTTGAGACAGTACATAAATGTATTTTGTTTACGATTGTTAGAAGTACGCATCATTTTGAAATGAGAAATTTTTTTAGTATAACCATAAAGAAAGTTCAACGATATTTGTAATTTATCAAACAGCATTTCGATTCTTTTACACACTTTTACAGTAAATTTTCGTATGCATTTCATTTCGTCGTAAAATATGTAATAAAAATCGATCTAGTATCAATGTGGAAATAAGCGTACTAAATATTTTTCTGCACTGGTTCCAGTTGACACTTATTACAAAAATACGTTTCACTTGGTCATCGTAATTTTTTATAATAACAATTTATACAACTTTCAAGTTTCACAATGATGATACTAGATGTTTATTAGTTTACTAACATCGAAAAAAACGTTTCAGTTTTTTCTAAAGGCTGTTGAATACATTACGATTATACTAAAACATTTCGAATAATTATTTTAAACTGATGCCGTGTACTTTCTTAAACATACGTATTACGATTTGTGTGACTGTTGATAGATAAAAATTAATTTTTCCAGCTTTTTATCGTTAAAGGTAAAATAACGAGAAATAATCTTGATAAAAGGTCGCCCATTAAAATTTTTTTTGAGATAAAAGACGACACGCCAGATTCTAGTCAAAATTAACATTTAAAAAATATTTATTTAAGCCTCGCAATGACTTTAAAGCGTATAATTTTTTTTTACTCTCTCAGAAGAATCTTTGAACTATTACCAGTAAACAATATGGTGAAAGTTTTCAAAGTTGAGTAAGATGTTTATGAAGAAAGAGAGAGAGAGAAAGAGGGAGAAAAACTTTGTGAGCAAAAATTGCTTTGCTCGGTACAATCAAACTATTGTTAATAACGTGATATTATTACATGCAAACAAGAATTAATAGAGAGAAAGAGATAGCATGAAAAGAGGTATTATATCGTGTAAATAGAGCAGACTTGACGGGCCAATATGTTTTTATATTTGATACTAGTTTAATAATAGAAAAATGTGAGCAACATATGTCAAATTATTATTTAATGAAAAATAATAAAGTAAAGGATAAAAATCAATCACAGTTATGTAGAGAACAGTCGGTTGTTCTCGTCTAATGCGTGTTTACTTTTCATACTCGAGAGAAAAATTAATAATTAACAAAATTTGGAAAGCAACGTTAAGTATGAAAATGTTTATCTTTCAAAATAAACCAAGTGACGTCAATAAAATAAAAATATGAATGTCCTGAACTGAAGTTTGTACAGCAGCTACGTGGGTTCATTAGATTTATTTTATCTCAACTTGAATGTAAGGAAAATATCAATTTTGAAAAGTTTGCATCACAATTATTATCAAAAACTCCTTGTTGCGACGTTTAAAAATTCTAAGTTTTTGCTCATCTTCCTCAAAAACCATTTTTTAAACTACATTATTTAAGATTTAAACGAAAAATCTTCACTGATAAAACTGGCGAGAAAAAATATGTATGAGAAAGTTGTTGCTACATCACTCAAAATTGTAACTGAAAGCTTAACAAATATTAATAATAAAGATGATTCGGGATGCAGAAAAGGGATTTTATAAATAAAATAATTAATTTTAGATTCTCTTCTTCTGTAGGTTTCACTAAAGTGCATTTCTTGTATGTTATACAGTATTATAAATAGAAAATAAATGAACTACAATTTCAATGGAAAATGTGTTTTTCTTCTTAATAAATATTGAATTCCTTCAATACCTTCCCATTTATCACCCACTGATGCATACGTTGTAAAATAAGGTGTTCGTGTATGGATTTTTTAATACATCAGTTTTTACATGATAAAATCGATAAAATTAAAATGTTGACCAAACGTTCAGACGTTAAAGTGCAACATCACAATCAATCCAATATACTTGTAAGTATCGTTTTCTTTGTCACGTACGATAGCACCCCGAAGTCATTGTTCCCCGCTTGACAACTTTTAACATTTGTTCAACGAAGGATCTAAAAATGTTAAGTACGTAACAAAAAATTGTTCACGTAATTGTAGATTATCGTTTTTATTTATTCGCTATCTGTTCTCGAGCGTCATAATTAAGTACGGCTTTTACGCATAAATGTTGCTCAAAACGTTTATCCGTTTCCGCCCCCTTCGTTTAAAAGAAACTATACGTATGTATATATAAGGTTCCTATGGGAAAACCCTTGCTTAGGGCCGAGGAAAATTCAGAAGGGTAACTGCATTACGTCGCCAACTATATGAGGTGCACTGAGCATGAGCCATTTTATTATAATATATTCTCTTATGGCATTGCAATAATAATAATATCTATAGATCGAATAAAACAATTCCACAAATGATAATAATTACAGTGTATTATTGTTGAAAATCCAAATGACCGATATGAACTTTTTGATTATGCATGCTTTAGAGCTTCCAAATCTATGACTATAACTGTACATACAGCTGAGACACTCGCTTGTGAAATATTCCCGATAAGCAACATATTTTCCAATAATAGATTCGTTCCTCCGGGGCCTCTAGCATCTCTGAGCTAAAGCCTCGCACGAATCTCATGTGAATTTTCAATGGGGAAAATGTTGGAAATCAATATAAAATCGTAAATGTGCGCATGCGCGCACTATAATTTATAATTTATTTATTAGTATATATATTACATACAGACAGTACAACACTCGACAGTTGAGCGACTACGGTCACCGACATTACCATACGAAGGTGCGAGAAAGATCCAATACAAAAAAGTGTGTATATTGTATTCGTACATCGATGCTTTTATACAGTATTATAAACTGCACGTTGACGTTGTATGGAAAATCAGAAACAATAAACGTATTGCATTTTATACATGAATTATATGATTTGAAGACAGAACTCGATCGATAAAGCTCTATTGGGTAGCAATCAGCAGTTGACTAGTGTAGTCACTACGTCAAGACAGTGGGACCGCCCATCTGCAACCTTTTTTCCCCGTCTCTTGTACCCCACCCCTCGTCCACATCCAACCTCTCTGGTTCTCGTTAAAGCGCCCAACACCGTAAGCAGGCCTTTCCGTCCTCAATCGCGGCACGGGTAAGTCAAACTTCTCCACTCTCCGCAGTATTCTTTTCTAGAAAGTACATATATTGGCCTTTTTATCTTGTTGTCGTTGCGAAAAACGTGCTCCTACGACATCGCGTGATTTTTGCAACATTTCTTTTGTTTGACAGCTGCGCTTAATTATCCATACCCATTCATTGTTGATATTGCAATTCTCTAATCGTCAGCTGCGAGTTGCAATTTGCAATACAACTTCACAGCATTACTTTCAATCCGAATCTTCGACTTCTCGTTTGTTACAGAAATCCAGCCGCAGACATCTTGTTTTTTTTTCCAAGCATCGTGAGTATCGAACAGCTGCAGCAACAATTAGCAGCACGTTTTGCAGAATTTACTGAGAAAAGACAAGAAAAAGAGGACAACTCAATTTTCAAGCATGTGAGTTTTTTTTTTGCATAATCACATCTGTTTTTTTTTATTTTTTCTTGTCGGGCTCGTCGTGTCGACATCGATATAGCAAACGTGGGTGGCAGCGAGCGAGAGACGAATATGGCATCCATTTTGAAGCTTAACAGTACTCTAAGTCACTTTCTCTCCCGTGGCATTTCTCTAATTGCCCCCAGGTAAAAGGCTTAGAATAGTATTGTTATTCCTTTTCCTCCGTTTGTTGAAACGACCTGCCTTTGATCTCGCGTACACCTCCTATTTTGGCATGACTCCATTTTGTACATCGATGGGGCATGAATGCTTGTAGGAGGAATATTAAGGGTGAGCCTCTGCCTTCGGTGTCCACACGTATAAATGTCTGGATTCTTTTTATTCTCAAGGCTCACAACAGACCCCTTTTTACTCTTAATTAATGATATGACGTGGCAGTGTCCGAGGCGTTCGATCGATCCCACTCTTCAGTCTCGTATCACGTTTATTTAAATAATGTTGAATTATTGAATCAATACCTTTCTGAATTCCCCAGGACTTACTCAAGCTCTTCTTCGGGCGGTGGTTATCGTAATGGCGGTGGTGCAGGAGGACCGCAGCGCAGCTTCGGCAGCGCAGGTTCTCGCTTCGGTGGAAATCCTCGCTTTGCCAATACCAAACCGTATTCGAGGCCTCAAGGTGGCGGTACAGGTGGCTTCGGTAATAATCCCAATACCAACGGAAGTGGCCTGAAAAAACCCAACTGGGATTACGAGAGTCTTAGACCCTTCAAGAAGGACTTTTATGTTCCACATCCGACCGTCCACGGTCGTCACCCTCGAGATGTGCAGGGTTTCAGGGACACCAACAGCATTACTCTCAAAGGAGACAAGCTTCCCAATCCCATTCAGCTTTTCGAGGAAGGCAATTTTCCCGAATACGTAATGCAAGGTACTTAATTTAGTTGGCTCGCCATATCATTTACATGAACTACATGCCAAGTTGTATGAATAAAATTGTACCAATACTATGAATTTTTTATTGACAGGCATCAAAAAGCAAGGTTATTCTGAACCAACGCCAATTCAAGCTCAGGGATGGCCAATTGCCATGTCTGGCAAAAATATGGTTGGCATTGCCCAAACTGGATCTGGAAAAACCTTGGCTTACGTTTTACCAGCCATCGTTCATATCAATAATCAACAGCCTCTGAATCGTGGCGATGGACCTATTGCCCTTATTCTGGCTCCAACTCGAGAACTCGCTCAACAAATTCAAACAGTAGCTTCTGATTTTGGATCGTTGTCCTATGTTCGAAATACTTGCATTTTCGGTGGTGCTCCTAAAGGCGGACAGGCACGCGATTTGGAACGTGGTGTGGAAATCGTCATTGCTACACCAGGCAGGCTTATCGATTTCCTCGAACGGGGTACCACCAACTTACGTCGCTGCACTTACCTAGTCCTCGATGAAGCTGATAGAATGTTAGATATGGGCTTCGAACCTCAAATTCGTAAAATCATTGAACAAATCCGACCAGATAGACAAGTTCTTATGTGGTCGGCCACGTGGCCCAAAGAAGTTAGAAATTTAGCTGAAGAATATCTTGTTGATTATACTCAACTCAATATTGGCTCACTTCAGCTGTGTGCCAATCACAATATACTGCAAATCATTGATGTCTGTCAAGAACACGAAAAAGAAGCGAAGTTAGTATACTAGATTTTTTTAAAATAATATCTTATGATTAACGTGATGAGTACAAATTATGACAAACTTTGATTTTATTTACGTTTACATACCTCTAAGAAGAACTGATTATTTTTCCATAATCAAACTTATTGATATCTGAAAATGCTCTAGTCTAAAGTACTTGATTATTTTTGTTATTCAGATTAGGAACGTTACTTCAAGAAATCGGTAATGTCAATGATGATGGCGGCAAAACCATTATTTTTGTGGAAACAAAGAAAAAAGTAGAAAGCATCACAAAAAATATTCGGCGGTATGGATGGCCTGCAGTATGTATGCATGGCGATAAATCTCAACAAGAACGCGATTATGTATTGAGAGGTTAAATGAAATATTTGCTATTTTATCGTTATGCTATAAATTAAAATGTAGCAAATTTTCACACTTCATTTTTTCTTATCTTTTAGAGTTTAGAAACAGGAGAGGATCAATACTAGTAGCAACAGACGTTGCTGCTCGTGGACTGGGTACGTAAATTTTTCCATAAGATAAACATAAACAGAGTGTTAGACAAATTGGTTAGAAAATGGTAGACTGGGTGGGTGGCGATGTAGCACAGACTGGTTATGAGATATGAACTGATGCCTATGTCCTTTTCTAATTATTTTTTTCGGTCGGTGTAAATCAAGTCAAATTTCATGGGTTATGATAAAATAACAAATAATCGTCGATCTCGCATTAATCAAAATTTTCTCAAACTTAGCACAAAATGTTCCCCTCGTCCACATCCAACCTCTCTGGTTCTCGTTAAAGCGCCCAACACCGTAAGCAGGCCTTTCCGTCCTCAAATGTTTCAAACACTGAAGACTGAATTTTCCGTTAAATTTTAAAGTTACGTCTATAAACGTGAGTTGTACACTAATTTTCAAGTTTATGTGCTTTTAAATTCAACTGATTTTTTAGTAACAATACGAACTTTATTTTTAATAATAACCGATAAAAATTGATTGTCATAGTTAAAGAGAATATAAAAATTTGAGACAGTACATAAATGTATTTTGTTTACGATTGTTAGAAGTACGCATCATTTTGAAATGAGAAATTTTTTTAGTATAACCATAAAGAAAGTTCAACGATATTTGTAATTTATCAAACAGCATTTCGATTCTTTTACACACTTTTACAGTAAATTTTCGTATGCATTTCATTTCGTCGTAAAATATGTAATAAAAATCGATCTAGTATCAATGTGGAAATAAGCGTACTAAATATTTTTCTGCACTGGTTCCAGTTGACACTTATTACAAANAAAAAAAAAAAAAAAAAAAAAAAAAAAAAAAAAAAAAAAAAAAAAAAGAAGGTAAGCTGTGGTGCTCAGGTTACACAATGACCTGAAACGTTGGCTTACGATTTTGCGTATCTGGTATATAAACTTCCACATAGCCAATGCTCTCCGGGAACGAGACAACAATCATTTGATTTAGCTATTATCGCTACTCAACGGGAATAAATAAAAACAGGATATCATTTACAAATATGAACTAGCATACAGGAGTTTTGACACGTATTGCTTTGCCCAAAGTTGATGGTTTGTATTTTGATTTCCTAATGCAGCCAAATTTTGTTATAATTCTATTGAGTATGTATCGTTATTTGATTTTTATTTTTTTTATTTCTTACTCTTACATGTATAAACACATAATGTTTAACACAAATTAATAGTGATCTTAATTTGTTGTAAGCTGCATTTAAAATACATTCATTTTTTTAAATATGTGGCCAATTATCTAAGAATGAACATGAAGCTTTTTTTTCATATTTTATGAATAAAGAATTCGTAATAACTGAATCCTTTTTTTAGACGTTGATGATGTTAAGTACGTCATAAACTATGATTATCCTTCGTCATCTGAAGACTACATTCACAGAATAGGCAGGACTGGTCGTTGCAAAACTTCCGGTACTAGTTATGCCTTTTTCACTCCACAAAATAGCCGTCAAGCCAAAGATCTCATAAACGTTCTCAAAGAAGCCAATCAGATAATCAACCCCAAATTGTCTGATTTGGCTATGAAGGGAGGAAACAGTTTTGGAGGAAGAAGTGAGTAATCTCTTAACTTTTTTTCAGACACTTTGACAAGACAAACGAATATTAATAAAATCTTATGTATTCTAGATCGTTGGGGATACCAAGGAGCACGAGGGCGGGAAAACACTTTTTCTGGCACACACAAACGTTTTGACAACAACAGAAACAGTGGATACAATAATTACAGTTGATTTCTCAATTCAGATATAAGACATTAAATCAGAGCAAAGTGCTCCCGAACTTAGATTTAATTATTTGTCTTTAACTGTGATTAGATTAAACCTGTTCTCTACAGCGGTTTGCGCGTTTGAATTTGCTGATCGTTATCATAGTTATTTTCACTTATTTATTACTTTACTAATCCCTTGTATCTTGTTTTGTTAGAATGCAACTGATTCTAAAAAGAGAACAAATAAATAATTATATCGTAATAGTAGAGGTAACGGTGAATTAGTAAAATGATCGATGTTCGCAACAGTAGAACGGTGTTCTGACAATTTTAATAACTTTGATGCGAGGGTACATAAAAGGCAAACTTTCAAATTTCGGTAGAAATTGACGAAATGTAAGTTTGCGTAATACTGTATTGGAATGTAAATTTATTACTCCCTTAGTTGAAGCTTAAAACCATTAAGTACAAACTTTTTGATACGTACCGTTTTATTATTGGCAAATTGAGGCATACGGACCATTATTACATAGCAGTATTCATTCCAATATCTTACATTATACTTATTTGTTCCTTGCTTAGTTTATTCAATACGTATGACTTAATTATTAAAATAATTAAACTTTGTCACAAGTAATTACCATGTTTTTACTTATGCACATATGCTTGGTGAACAAAGCACACTGATATTACTCTCAAGGTGTATCAAAAGTCGTATAATAAAAAACTTGATATTAACATATCTTTGTTGAATTAGTATTCCTCACTTCCGAACATTAAAAAAACTCTAATCCTACACCTACCTTACTTTATTTTTGCCAGATCATTATTGTAACGTACCTGTCGCCTATCATTTTAATAAATGTTATAATTTAGTTTCAATGCCGTTTATAGTAAAGTATACTCTAAAATTATTTAATCCAATGAAGTTTTATATCATTTGTGTACTATCGTACGCATATTACGTAAGAGTACTTTCAATATGGCGGTTAGCAATAGTTAATCGGTAGACAATCTGTAGTGCTGGTGTGTCTATAAAAGCTTCGTTATGGTTTGATCGAATGTTAAACGTAGAAATTGCATCTATACTGCTTTGTGTAATACTGAAAATTTATATTTAAATTTTCTTAATGAGTTAGGTAAGTACTTCGAATATGAACTTTTATTACACATCCACAATCCAAATACATTTATTTTCCTCTTGCATTGCATGGCCATGATGGCTTGATTTGATGCAACAACGCACCGCACCGCGCGCGCATCACATATTATACTTTTACTTCACTGATTTTACATGTTGCAGACGACGAATTCGTCGAGTTGTGTATTTATATACATTTATGCGCGCATTGTCATCTGTCGAGCGGCCGGGAGACGTTGTTTAACTTATATGTCTCAATCTCGAAAGCTAAAAAGGGACAAGATAACGAAGTGACCGATGGTTAATTTTTAAGCACAGCAAAGAATTTAATTATTAGTTCACCCTCGCGAGTCCGTAAAAAAGCATTAGTTCCAACAGCATCAGCGGACCAGTTGTATCTACTTAATTTTGTCCAAAAAAACGCAATTATTTGTGTTATAACGTTGAGAAATTTTTTTGTATTGAAACATTATGGGAGATATTAAAAAACCCACGGGGCTCGATTGGATCCAGCTGGATATAGATATGGGTATGCTTCACCCACCAGAATCAAATTTTGAAAGAATCAAGCGCAAATGTTTGAACAATCCTTTGGTGCCAATTGGTGAGTATTAATTCGTAGTTCACATCAATCAGCAACGACGATAAAATATAACATAACAATACTTAAGTAGTAACCAATATTAATATCTTTCTGTGCATGTGTGTGTAAATTAAAAAAAGTATTTTACCATCTATGGAGTAATGGGTGTAAAAATAATTTGAATTGATTATACAGAATTTACAGTAATTGCTGAATTCAAGTCATTTATTTATTTATAGAACGTACTAAAATCTTTAAGATGATTCTCTTTAATCATACGAATCTGTCATATTAAGTTTACTTCTTACTTTCTCGCAGGTGCATCAGTGACAGTGGGTGCTCTGTCTTATGGAATCTTTAGCATGTACCGAGGATCAAAAGAAACACAGCAACGCATGATGCGTCTCCGCGTTGCTGCTCAATTGTTTACTGTTATCGTAGCCGTTGGAGGTATATTTTTATCATTACCAAAAGACAAAAGAAACTTTCAAGACTTTATAAGAAGTGGAGAGCCTGAGTCAAAGATGACAAAATAATTGCTAAATCAGATTTTATTACATGAATCTAAGGGTGGTTAATTTTGTTTTAAAATACTCTTAAAGTTGTGTTTATTCGTGTGCAATAATTAAATTACACATATTTAAATCAGTTTTATAAATGTATCCATCATTTCAAAATAGCATTAAAAGATAGTTTTATTAAACATAATTGGTTACTACTCGATTATCTTATCGACTATTAGTTATTTGTACCACAACAATAACCCTTTGTGACTTGTCATTATAGGTAGGTACCTCTAAACCCTCGCTAATGTAAAATTTTCCGCTGGCTTTTTATGTTCTTAAGTAGCGTACTTTATATTTTACGATTCTGATTAAAAGGATTCAAAATTATAATCTAAAAAAATGTAATGTTCATAATAAATAAGAAATAAACTATATTTTCAAAACATAGTTTAATTGTGTATTTTTATTTTATAGTACCTTATCAAGTAAACGTGATGATTAAGTTTTTAATCTTCAAAAGTATTCTTATCATGATCTGACTGTGACAACCTTATCACAATTTGATTATTATATCGTTTTTATTCCCTTTTAATACGATACCAGTTCATCAATGTAATGTCACACTGACTTTGCACGCTCAGTATAATTTAGAATACATTTTAGTCCATACCAAACAATAGTTTTGTATTTTCAAAATACTCTGTAAGTTTTACCACAACTCTGTACTTCTATTTTTCAGTATATTTTAGATTGACCAGCTTGCAGACCTTTTAATATTGAGTATTTTAACAAAGTTACTTTAACAATCTGTACTTGCATGAAATAAGGTATTTAATTGTAATTGATCCACCGTTTATTTATCCATTTTCATTATTGTATATTCAATGCACACATGTTATTCTTCATATGTATCACATTATGCTATCAGATGCCACTTATTTCTGTAGGTATATGAAACATTTTACAATGCACTGTTTTATTTCAGGAACAATGCAAAAGCAGATAATAATTTACATGCTCATCACTATAATAGCTGTGTCTTCTGGATGTTTATGTCCAAGAAACTATAATCCAGTGTGTGATAATGAAAACAATCAACATGGTAACATTTGTTTGTTTGAGTGTGCCTTAAAAGATGCTCAGAAAAATGGAAGAGGTATCGCTTAAATATTTCCATTAAGCAACAACTAAAACTCTAGTTAGTTAATAAAATTAATACTTTATATCTTCAGAGATCAAAATAATGATGTACGGAGAGTGTAAAAAAGTTAGTTCAAAAACTTGTGAGACTGAAAGGATTCCTTATAAAAAAATGAAACCACCTTTTGAAAGGACATGTAGTTTCCTTTATTGATATAATTTTAACAAATAATTATACAGGTGGTTGACACGTGATGCTTAGGATGGATATTTTTTCACTTGGAGAACTGATCAACACAACATTATTGTCATCACTGAAGTTGAAGAAAAGTCATGTAAAATTAGGAAACGTGTAAATTTAGAAGTTACATCTTGAGAAATCCTCACCACCACTGTTAAATTATTTACCCAAATCATTTAATAGACTTTTTTTTTAATACATATAGATATAAAACTAAATATTTTTAATGCAAGAGTACTACTTCTTTTGATTTTTGTCTTTGTCCTTATCTTTACTTTTTTCTTTTTCCTTTTCCTTGTCTTTATTTTGCTGTAAGGATCCAACAGCTTGTCGAACTGCTTCTGACTGTGGATCTACACCAGGTAAATTTTCAAGGATTGATTGTAAAAATTCAGTATCGGACATAACAGCTGCATAATCTTCTTCAACGTCCATTGGTTCTTCTTTTGGAGCCGTTTCAAGTTCTTCTACGAATCACAGTAAAAGATTATCAAAAAATGTTAAACACCAAAATCAAGCGGTGAGAATTAATCACGAAAGTTGATTTATGGAAACTTGACAAGATAATAAATATTATTTTTCCGAAAATTCAAAAATTTTCAAAAACCATGATATCTATAAAAAGAACATCAATAACAGTTAAACATACGTTGGTCTTGCATAGACATCTGCATGGCAAATGCTATTTGCTCTTCTTCCGTCATATGTGAAAAGTCTGGAACACTTGCAGGACCTGTTGTAGTTCGATTGACAGCAGCTGGTACTTCTTCACTTCCTTCTAGAGACATGGCAAGAGCTCGTTTTAACATTGCTTCTTCGTTAGGTACTTCTTTCACAGTTTCCGGTTCATTAGTTACTACAGGAGGTTCTGTACCAGTACTTTGAGCTCGTCTTGCTTCATCCTCTTGACGTTGTCTTTGTTCTTCCATGGACACTCTCAGAGCCTTAATAATTAGACAACAAGAATTGCATTATTTTTTATTGAAATAATTAAGTATTGAATCATTTAAAATGTCGTACCAGAGCAAGTTCTGGATCTTCATTTGGATCGACTCCGAATTCAAATGCAGCACCACCCATACCTGCTCCACCCATGCCATCTTCACCTTGGATAATGGGAGAAGAAATTAAAGCATCAGATAGGTGAGGGCCTGGAGGAATTGTCACAAGATGACTGCTAGTCCCATCTTTTCCATTGAGAGCATTTATAAATGCAGTTAAAACTTCATTATTAATGCTCTCTTCACCAAAACTTATAATGTCAACATTAACTTTTTCTTTTTTCAAACGCTTTGCTAACTTTACAGCTTCTTTCTCATCAATCTGTATTGGACTGCCCACAAATGCAACGATTCTCATTTTATGATTTTTGCCTTGTCTGTGCTTTAAAGCTAACTGAAAAAAAAAAAATATTTATCATTCATCTTTTATTCGAACGTCAAAATTACACTATTTTTCTATTTGATTGTTTAAAAAACAAAGCTTACATGTGCAATTCTGATTCCCGTTATAAGCGATAAATTACCATTAGGCTGAACTTGATGGAGTTTTGATAAAATTCGCCCAACATCACTAGTTAGAGTAGCCAACACTTCCACACTATGGAAATACAAAGAAAGATTAGAAAACAGTATGAAAAGAAATAATGAAGATGTTTCCTTAGGAAGTATGTTTTAAAGTTCTCACTTAGCAAGAGTAATAAGTCCAACATTGTTCTCTGGATTGGATCGTGTTTTTGAGTGACACACCAAGTTGACAGCATCTTGCTGTGCTTGCAGTCTTGTAGGAAGAAAGTCTCCATTTCTCATATAATCACTGTTGTCAACACTAATCATACAAACAAAAATCATAATTTATATTCATGTTGCATTTGCTTGATAGGATAAATTTTTACGAAAGTATATATGATCTGCGTCAGTCATGAAGTGAGTAAGAGTAAGTTTTGCGCTTAAATTTTCTGACAAACAAAACTCTCATTACTGTTAAGGTTGAGGTTATGCTCAAAAAAGGTCATTGTGTACATGATAAAGAAAGACTTGTATAAAAAGTAAAGGTAATTCAACAATTTATATTGATTGCAAGACCAAAAAAAAAAAAAAAAAACAAAGTTGAGGATCTCTAAACGGATCTGTGATTTACTTGAAAAAGAATTATTTTATTCAACTTTGCATAGTCACTGTGAAATCAATTTCAGTGCAGATAGTGTTGGATAGTAATATTAATAAAATTATTGTAAGCTGGAAGATAGCTATAAGCTAAGAAATGTGTCAAGAAATGATCCACCAAGTAAAGTAAATTTGTCTAGAATTGGTTACTATAAACAATAAACATTAGCCTTACCATATTATAGTACTTTCAAGCACCATTTTTATGTTGAACTAACACTACACTAGTATTCGCTTTGTGTAAGTCGTTGGAAGGGAGGGCTGGAACTTGTCATTTAATAACATTTTATAACCTCGTTTTTTGTTGTCAGCGCCATCTAGCGTTTTGATTTGACAGAACAGAAAGACAGAATCGACAGAATCTATCTATCTAGGGGAAATCATCTTGAAAAAAAATCCTATATTTTAGTTTTTAGTGCTATATATATATATTCGACCGAGGGTTTTCCGCCAGAGATAAATCACTATAAATAGTATATGTACCGATTACCGATGTACCCATAAGGGGTGTTTTCCGCAATCGTCACCAGCAAGTAATTTAAGGTTGCGCTCTACGTTACCGTCAGGTCGGTAAGTCAACTACCTTGAATTAAACTGGCGCTATATATTCCGTAATCTGGCCAGTTAAAACAGCAGATGACGTGAAAGTCAAGAAAAAATTGAAGATTTCATCGCCTGTGACTGTACTGACGGTTAACTCATTAACTCGCTGCAGCGAACAGCAACCGTCGGTACGGCAGGGTCCATGTTACTGCATCAGTACCGACAGCACGATCTCCCTGTACATAGTGATTTCTTTCTGGTGTAAGACCTTAGGCCGTATATATATATATAGCACTAAAATCTAGGGTTTTTTTTCAATGCGATTTCCCCTAGATAGATAGATTCCATATTCCAAAAATCACAACGCTAGATGGCGCTGACAACCAGAAACTACATAACATACATTTTTTAATTTTTTTATTTGTAAACAAACTCCGAAAATGTTATAAAATTTGACAATTCGTAATGGTTTTAATCGGTGGAATCGATACCAGCAGTAGTGCCGCCTGACTCTGACTGTCAGTGGGTGCGGAATACACCCAAATATGCAGTCCAAGTGACTATAACGTGACTATGCGAGTCACTGTAAGCAGAGATTGGGTGTGAGGTGAGGTGTCTGAACGTGACAGTATAGTGACCGAATGACTTACTTCTACTTCTATACTTAAAATAATTAATTAGAAAAACTTTTTCACTTTTTGGAAAACTGAAAAAAAGACAAAAGTATATGTAATCTGATTATTGCACGATGTATTGTCTTTTCTTGGTAGGTACACTATATAGGTACTAATTTTATACAAAAACAAAGCAGACAAAAACTATTAGTGTAACAAAAGTATACCTAGTTAGTTAGCCCATTGAACAGTCCATATTCACCATATAGTGTACTATATAACTATACCTAGTGTGTATAGAGAGGTGGGTATCTTCAATCGTTCAATTCAATCATAACATCTCAGATATATATTAGGTAGGTACCGATTTGTTTGTATAGATACATATAAGTACTGCGCGACGCACGTGCATGTGCGTCTTGTGCGAGAGAGATTTGATTGTTTATTTTACTAGGTATCTTAAGGTGGTTATTGCAGTCATCAGTATCAGTACAAGTGCGAACAATTGGTTGTTAACTGTCACACTTATTTACCTATACTTAGTATCTCTGACTCAGTGTTGAGTGCAAATAGTGCAATTTTACTTTTACCTTCTACTATTCAGTCATCTAATGCGCAGTATGAGATTAGTGTACAGCCTGTGCATCATTTTTATCGAGGTATTACGTGTATTCTAGATGATTGCTAACTTCTATCACTGGTCTACTACAATCAGAGAATTGTCAGGACTACTCATGTGTATTAAAGTTAAAAGTGCCTAAGATCAACCTAGGTATTTGGTTTTATCTATAAAAATATTGGCATGTTATTCTGAAGCACGAGGTACCTACAAATCAAATAGCTACTACAAATTCGGAGCCCTGGCTACCATGTCGTCGCTCAGATCCTCGTCATCGGGGGATCACGGCCAACGGCGCAATGAGCGATCAGAAAACGGAGAGCACGGCACCAACAGCAAACTTTCTCTCAGGCAAATCACCTACGATGAAGACTGGATCATGCCAATAGCTTTTAGCAAATCTAAGCACTCACTGACCATAGAGGCTGTCAATTACATCAGTCAAAGCTGGCGAATGAAGGATCGGGTAAGCCTCAGTTTATACACTTACCTTGTTCAGTAGTCATTTAAATCAACCATCCGACCTTCCCTTTACTGTTGTAAAAATTATTACAACATGAGATGTTCTCTTGTTTCTTATACTCTCTATACTTCTGTATACTCTCTTCCTCAGATGAAAACGGTCAGCGTTGCGCTAGTGCTATGCCTGAATGTTGGGGTCGATCCTCCAGATATCGTCAAAACGCAGCCCTGTGCCCGGCTCGAGTGTTGGATCGGTAAGTATACCGACCCTCTGCCATCCAAACCTCTTGGTATTGTTTACAATCATTAAACTGCTCTTGTTTTTCAGATCCTTTGTCCATGAGCCCACAGAAGGCTCTGGAGACAATAGGCTCCAATCTGCAAAAGCAATACGAGCGCTGGCAGCCTCGTGCCAGGTACAAGCAGAGCCTTGACCCTACCGTTGAGGAGGTGAAAAAACTCTGCATATCCCTCAGGAGAAATGCAAAAGAGGAGCGCGTTCTTTTTCATTACAATGGCCACGGTGTTCCCAAACCCACTAGTAATGGAGAAATATGGGTGTTTAACAGGGTTTGTACATTCATGTAACATTGTTTCTTCCCTTTCTATGAATTTTCACCTTACTCAATTTTTTTATTTCATGCAGACATACACTCAGTATATTCCTCTGTCAGTTTATGATTTGCAAACCTGGATGGGGGCTCCAAGTATTTATGTGTATGATTGTTCCAATGCAGGTATCATTGTAGATTCTTTTCAACAATTTGCTGATCAACATGAAAAAGAACATGAGGTAAACTTTTTTCTTTACACATCAGCAAAACTTTATTGCTGGCTGCTAAAATTTATTTGAAAATTTGCATCAGATGGAAAAACAGGCAATTCAGCAAAACCGATCGGCAGGTGTTATTCCTGTGACACCGTCTTTTAAAAATTGTATTCAATTAGCTGCTTGTGCTGCTGATCAGATTTTACCAATGAACCCCGATCTTCCTGCTGACTTATTTACCTCTTGCCTTACAACACCCATCAAGATTGCAGTGCGTTGGTAAGTATTGTACCTTTTCATTCGTGTTATTGAATCTCGGTGATAAAATTAATTATTCACTGTGTTAACAGGTTTGTTATGCAAAATTCATCAAAGTTAATACCAAAGATATCTTTGGATCTAGTAGACAAGTAAGTACATTTAGGAAAGTGCTTCTGAATAATTTTAATAGTCCAATACTGAACACAATCTGGATATAAATTTTTATTTTTTTAGAATTCCTGGCCAATTAGCAGATAGAAAAACGATGTTGGGTGAACTTAATTGGATATTTACCGCTATTACAGATACAATAGCTTGGAACACCCTACCAAGAGGTTTTAATTTATAATACAATATAACACGTTACATGTTATCAATTATAACATTTTAATTATGTTGCAATTTTTTTCTTACCAGATTTGTTTCAAAAATTATTTAGACAAGATTTATTGGTTGCTAGTTTATTTAGAAATTTTTTATTAGCTGAACGAATATTGCATTCGTATGACTGTACTCCTATATCATATCCAAAGCTTCCATCTACTTATCAAGTAAGATTTTTTTCAAACAAGTTACGCATACTTGACGATTACAATTAATGTCAATAACTTGTAATACACGTTAATTTGCATTCAAATGTCTTGCAGCACCCAATGTGGCAAGCTTGGGACTTGACTTTAGATTTATGTTTAACACAATTACCGGCTACCTTGGAGTCAGATAACCAGTTTATTCATTTACCTTTTTTTGAACAACAATTAACAGCTTTTGAAGTATGGCTGACTTTTGGCTCCAAAAATCGTAATCCTCCTGAACAATTACCAATAGTACTTCAAGTGCTGCTTAGTCAAGTCCACAGGCTCAGAGCATTGGAGTTACTTGGGCAATTTCTTGATCTTGGACCATGGGCAGTTAATTTAGCCTTAAGTGTCGGAATCTTTCCTTATATGTTAAAATTGTTACAAAGCAGCGCTAGGGAACTTAGACCTCTTCTCGTTTTTATTTGGGCTAAAATTCTTGCTGTTGATAACGTAAGTCTTATTGTTTTGTTTAATAATTAAATTATTTAAGTATTTATTTCAAAGTTTGTTTTTCAGACCTGTCAGACTGATTTAGTTCAAACTAATTGCCATTTGTACTTCCTATCTATTTTACAAGACCCGTCTATTCTAGTAAGCAAGTTTAAAAACTTTTGTTGATGGTTGAAAAAAAAAGGCCGAAAGATTTTATGATAATCATAATTTTTTTTAGAGTGAATATAGAACGCTGGCGGTCTTCATTCTGGCTTGTATAGTGAAAAATTACGCAGAAGGTCAGAAAGCTGCCATGAAGTCATGTTTGCTCACAATCTGCCTGGAATATTTAGGTGATCCTAATCCATTATTTAGACAATGGTTATGCCTTTGCCTTGCAAGACTATGGCATAATAATGACAAAGCTAGATGGTGTGGAGTGAGAGACATCGCCCATGAAAAATTGTATACCCTTTTGCAAGATCCCGTACCAGAAGTATGCTTTAATACTCTACCAATATATAATCAAATTTAAATTTAATTTTTGTCGAATGAAATTTAGGTCCGGGCCGCAAGTGTATATGCATTAGGGACTTTTATAAGTAGTGCCACTAAACGAAGCGAACACGCAAATAATATAGATCAAGCTATCGCTATGACATTAATGACCACTGTAACTTCTGATATGTGCCCTTTAGTTAGAAAAGTAAGATAATCATTTATTTAAATAAAAATGAATATTTAATACATTTATAATGCATAATACAAATTTTTATTATAGGAAATGGTAGTGGCTCTTCAATGGATGGTACTTCATTCGGAAAACTCTTTTGTTACCCTTGCAATTGCAGAAGAAAACAGCCGAAAAGATTTAGGAGTTGATACTTTTTATCCTTTTAGTGGAATGCGAAAAGTAAGCTCTAAAGACAGATTAAAAGTTTTATCACCAAGTAGTACTTTTTCTTCAGACATAACAGACGGATGTGGTTCCGATAAGATGAAAAGGGTAAATTCCGTCTCGTCGATCAGTAGTTTAGGTAAATAAACTTATAAATTCTGACACTTTTATTAATCCTTGAGCATGTAAAAATTTTTGATGAATAACATATATATCCATTATTATATTTTGTGTGCCAGGAAATAATTGGGAATTTGTGAGGAAACCCTGTGAATCAATGGGTAACTTTTATTAAATAATCCGTGGCAAGCATGAATTTGTCTAGTTCATAAATATAGCACATTTTATATAAATTTTTAGTACTTTGAGTATTTATATGAATGTTTATTGTACCTTAGAGCGTTCTTGTTGTTCGTTAGGTTAAAAAAAAAAAAAAAAAAAAATTTACTGTTTTTACAGGTCATAGTTCTCTTGGAAGTTTACCTAGTCTTTCGTATGGAAGCGTCTATATGAAACTATGGCATGGACTGTGTGCTCTCGATAATGACCCGCATCCAGGAGTTGCTATTTTGTCTCAAAAAGTCACTAATTACATTCGAAGTCAGGTAAAGGTTATTTTGTCATTACGTTCGATTTTTATCATTGGGTTGATGATTCAATTTTTAACATAGCTCAAAGAGTCTTCTACGCCTAAGGAAGTTAGTAATGCTAAGGTGTCATCGTCTTTGTCTTTACCACCATCTCCATCAAATAGAACGAATTATTTAAGGTAACAAAAACATACATTTGTATCAAATAAAACTACATTTTTTTTTTTTTTTCGTCAAAATTGGATCTCATTGATCAATTTTATTTTAATAGTAGTAAAGGAGAGTCACCACCAATTGTCAACCCGGCAAATGATCTCCTGAGGTCCACAAGATTAGCGGGCCACACAAACCGGGCGAGGAAACCTATACCTAACACGGTAATTAAAAAATCATCTTTAATCATTCATGAATTTCTAAATCAACGATATCACTTGTTTATACTACTTAATTTGTTAAGATATCGGAAGAATCAGATGAAACGCCAGGATTTAGAAAACCATTAGTGACATCCGAATTTGTTGAATGGAGTTGTGCCCAGTTTGCTCAGCCTGTGCATCACGATGCAGAAGCTGAATCCGCGCATGACTTTGAAAGTCGTGCGCATTATGAACGTGAATGGCGGTTTGTATCAAGAATATTACTGTGGTTATTGATTTGAAATAAGTTTTTCACTATTAATTATCTAAACAGCTACTTAAGGAACAAACGACAGAAAAAGGAGGTAATAGAAGAGCAGCTTAAAGTTGTCAATGGGCGTATAGAATTTCAAGTATTTCACGCTCGTTGTCCTCAACAACCGGAAGTTTTGCTTTTCCATCCATTTGATTCTCATTTAGCAGTTGCTTGCAAGGATTATTTTGGGTATGTAATGTAATGGTCCCTAAAGTTATTCAAATGCAGAGTTACTTACATTGATTTTAATAACTAATAATAATTTACATTGATGATTTATTATAGCATCTGGGATTGGCATAGTGGAACTAAATTGACTTATCACGCTAGTCGAGGAAATAAACCGTCCCGTATAACAACTTTAGAATTTATAAATTCTCATGATGTTGCGTTGTTAATGGTAGGCTCAGATGATGGATCCATTAGAGTTTGGAAAAATTATTACAACATGCTTGGACGAGAACCCACGCTACTGACAGCGTGGCATGGTCTGACTGATCTACCACCCGTTGTCAAAGGTTCAATAGGTAAATTAAATTACAAAAACAACTTCAACATGGCCTTATTGTATTAGTTTTTACTGTTTATCATTTACTATTGTAACTACAATCATCGTAAATTTTTTTATGCTTTACCGAATATTTAGGTACTGCAGGGTTAGTCACAAGTTGGGAACAGCGTTCGTTAACATTAGCAGCAAGCGGTGATGTAAAAAGTGTTAGACTTTGGGATGCAGAGACAGAATTAAAATTACAAGACATACCAACAGGAGCTGATTGTTCTGTTACTTGTTTAGACACCGATGGCATAGGTAAGCTATTAATAAAAATGTATGGAAAAACAAAAAACAAAAAACACAGTTTAATGTATTTATGTTGTGTGTGAAAAATACATTGTTTTTACAGGCAATATGATGGTACTTGGTTGTGCAGACGGGTCCGTGCGTCTTTTTGATCGCAGACTGCCAGTTAGTGAAGCTAGAGTTATGACATTTAGAGAGCATAATGCGTGGGTACTCGGAGCATGTCTTAAAAAATCAACAACCTCATCGGTCAAACTAATTACTAGCTCCTCGTCTGG
This sequence comes from Copidosoma floridanum, assembly GCF_000648655.2. The sequence goes on along the minus strand of NW_019379602.1, from coordinate 1,638,144 downwards.
TGAAGTTAGGTTTTTCGATCTTAGAAAAAATTCTTCCATTAATACGGTACAAACTCTGCAAGGAATGACAGCATTTGCGACACACGAAACAGCTGACATATTTGCATGGTGATTAATGTTGTTCAAACTTTTTTTTTCTCACGATACCTAAATTTAAAATAAATTTTAAAAACTCGATAATGAAATTTTTTATGCATGATATTTTATGTAGTTACGTGTTTTCAGCAGTTCTACAAATCAGTGTATTAGTATGTACAATATTTCTGGACAACACTTGAATACTATAAAATTCCATGAAGGATTTATGAGTACAAGAATTGGTCCTGTGAGCTGCCTTAATTTTCATCCCTATCGAGTTATGCTTGCAACTGGTTGTGTAGATAGCACAATTACAGCTTATGCTTCTGAACACCGCAGATGACCATCGGATACAGAGCTCCTCTAAAATCGTATTTTTCGTCATATTAAATTAATGGATCCATAAAAATAGAGCAATACTTTTTTATATCAGCCTTACAATGACGCAAATGAACTTTTTACTTGATGACTTAGAATTTTTTTTGTATGGTTTATTTTACTCCATGCGAAATAATGCGATTGTTAAATACATCAGCCCAACATTTTATTCCGCAACGTTGATTGTTTTGTATCGAGGGGTTATTGACCGTTTTACATCTTGTATATGTTGATATGATAGAGGTTTATAAAGTACTGCAATCTACTGTTATGTAAATAATGTAAAATATGAAGAAAAAATAACGTTGATTCATTGTCATGTACCTTGACGTCTATGTGAATATGTATAAAAATCACAAATTAGTGAACAATTTTTCATTGATTAAACATTTTTCCACTTAAATACGAGTGATAATTAAAAAACGACCTGCTTAAGTAGTTTAAATGTGAGTTGTTCTTGATTAAATTCAGTTGTAAATATTATATAAAATAATCTCATGTAAGTTACATTTAATTTCTACTTATTTATATTTAAGCTTTTTACTAGATAAAATTATTGTTTATAAACCAGTTGATACAAAAATAAAGATAAAAAACTCCAAATGTTAACAGATTCTAAGGCTTACTTGTTTAGCTTTAATAAATGTGAGAGAGAAAATGGCAATACCGATGGGACCACCAATTAACAGTTATTGAATCGCAAGGTTGGCTGAGCTAAATATTGGGTTCCTGAAGTCTGAGCCACGGTACTATAAAAGTATTAAATTTAAATTATGACCTATTTATGATCATTCAGTTCATCATCTGAACTTTTATAAATAACTTTGAGACACTTGATAATTTATTACGCTCTTTACTCTGGCCTTTACAAAAATGACACGTGAAAAATTGAGAAAAGCAATCGAAAGGGTTTTAATCCAGTTTTCATTCCTTTGTTCAAGCTGATCAAAATCAAATGTCAAAAGTTGCGCGGGAAAGAAACGGGTGGCGCTGATGGTAGAAAGTCTATTATCTTCACTTCTTCACTACCTATTTTAAGGGGGCTCCTACGACTACTGCTGAGGTCAAAGACAAACAAAAAATAAAGTTTTGTTTTTCAATAAGCAAATGTGTCTGAAAATCATTATGATATTTTTAATAACGTATGAAGTGGGAAAAATGATATTTATATGTGTAGTTTAACTTTGTACGAAAAATTAATTATTGTTTTGGCCAGTCTAATGCATACGAGGGTACACCAACAGACCAGACCACCTGTGTTGGTGTAGTATAGCGATGTAATATATAGGTATATAGGTATGTGGGATACATATGTCGTGAACAAGTACGTCTGCTACCCACGTGACCTCCTGACCTTCCGGACACTATTTATTTATTTATTTCCATCACAAATATCTCACTAAAATGGTCCTTTATCCACAATTTTTAATACAGCATATTACAGAGGAAGACTTCATCTACAAAACGTATATATTCAGTCTGCTGGGACATTTAATTTAGGTTTATTATAAACGAAAACAAATTGTTTTTCACGCTGCCCCATAGGAACACGTGCTAATAGTTACACCTTTGAGCTCGGATTTCTCAAAATTTTGACCCATTCGAAATATAATTTAGACCACCATTAAATTCAGTAGACTTTTATTTACAAGAAATAATATATCTCTGTTTGGGGACTTTCGTGAAGGAGCCCCCTTAAAACTTGCCACAATCAGTCAGTGGCGTCGAAAGCCGCTCCACCAGTTCCCAGGTTCCCACAAAAAAACATATTTGTACTTGTCAAGTACCATACTTATTTGTATAGATGTCGTGACCGCGCTTCCGTACTTTGTTACCTCTTACGAGTTTTTCAGAGATTTCACTATATGTACACATGTACGCGCTATGTACTATGGTGTGTGTTTTTTTGATGTATGGCAACATGGCAAGGCACCGCGGATTTGCATTTGCAGACGACGTATACGTGCGGCGCGTGGCGCGCACTGGCGCCTCCCACCTCTACAAAGTTAAAGATAACACACGAAGAAAAAATCGAACGGGAAGGGATAGGAGAAAGAAGGGGGGATCAAACCAATATATATATAAATACTGGAGGTGGGGGAGAGACGAGAGAGAAGGTGAGAATCGTGAAGTGAATCGTGAATCGTGTGAAACAAGTTAGTTTGCCGCGAGAGCCGTGAGTTGTTTGTCATTAGTGATGGCCAGTTAGACGTTAACAATCCTATTTGCGTATCATCAATGCTTACCAAGTTACAAGGTCGGGTGTCGTATCATTGTGTTTCTCCCGCCTGTCAGCCTGAACATATAAAGCCCAAGATTAAAAAGATGCAGCTTTGAATTGTGTTTTAAAAAACAACATAAGCTCTTAAAATTGTACAAGCTCTGGTGAGACCGGGATACTATATGCAGCATCATGGACCGGGGCTCCAAGTTCGTGCTTCGAAAGATTTTAATCGACTTTGTCTGCCTTTTTGTCGGTAAGTGTCGTAAATTAAGCACTGTATTTTTGTGTTGCTGATGATTCGTCATTGTATTCATGGCTTTCATCGTAAATCGTCACCATAGAATTTAATTTATCGATCCGTTAACAAACTGCACACGATAAGACAATAAGTACATGACCATCAAGTTTCTCTGTGCGCGTCAACTCGATTTCTCATCAGCTGATTACTGAACTGTATGTTTATATTGTAATTTAACTGTATGCTCGATTGTTGTTATACTTACTTATATCGCGGAGCCGATCGATAAATTAATATTATCCCCCTATACATACACGTAAATTTTTATGGTACGTTACAGAGACATTTTTAAGTATACTATGCACCGCAATTGTTGCATACCTAGGTATGATTTAGTTTAGTGTGTAGGATAAAAGTATACCTACGGTTCAAGGAAATCAGGGGTGTACGACCTAGCGAATAAAATACGTGAAATTTGTGCGGGGGCGTGGACAACACAATGGTTGCGATGCACGCACCGCACGGGGAGCCCCTAAATAATATATACATATACGTATACTTATCCGCAAAAATAGCCCTTTGATTGGCTTTTGCCTTGTTGCGTCCTACCTGCCACTGATAGGCAGCTAATATAGACTCTTACCTTATTTGCAATTAATAATATACATTATTAAAGGTATTCGCTCCGAGCCGATGTAGAGGTTGCGCCCCTTCTATCCAAAATCAGGCAAAATTTCTTGCATGTAAACAAACGGTTTAGAACATATATATATACGTATAGCTGCTTGTGATTGGCTGAATAAGACATCAGGAGAGGATCGTCGTTCTCTCGCGAGCTTTGCCAAGTGCCAATCACAAGCAGCTATACGTATATATATATGTTCTAAACCGTTTGTTTACATGCAAGAAATTTTGCCTGATTTTGGATAGAGGGGGCGCAACCTCTGTATCGGCTCGGAGCGAATAGGTATTGAAGTGCTACCTATACAGATCCAATATTTTCGAATTTGGGGATGGTATTCGTCGCGTCTACTTTTTGGTGCGATTTTACTCGTTACCCCCCTGAAACTCCAGAATCCACGCAGACTCACTTTCGTTTTGTGTTGAGTATAAGTGTATATATATATATAAGTACGGCGCGCAGGTGATCGCTTTCCCTTGTACTTATATAGATATAGGTGTATACGTATAAAGCCTATTCGTTGTTGTATAAGTACCAGCGCGTTCCTCGCCTGCATTCCATTCAAACAGGATCAATTTTCAATTCCAAACTGGATTTCTCCTCTTCCAATATAAACCCTCCTCCCTCTCTACACACACACACACACACACACGTATCTTATGGGTACATGCTAAGCACCTATACCCTTCGATTAGGACCAAAATCAATTGGGTACAATTTTATATATATTAACAATTCGATGCAAAACAAATGTTTCACTCCAGCAGTCTGGCAAACGAAACGTTTTCCCTCAAACAATCTGTGTTTTCCTTAAATTCACTTTTCCGGCCCAGACGTATTATCATTACATCGCCTTAGCGCGTCAAGCCTATACTTGTGTTGAAGTGTATTAACATTTGGAGCTTCGCTTCTTAAATAATGTTGTTTACTTGTTATATAGGTATGCAGTGGTGCAGAAAATAAATGTACGTATTTAAAAATCCATATCGATGAATCATATTTTCAAAAGTCGTCTGTCGGACCTGGTATTTACCGATACCGATCATTATCATTAACACCTTTCCGTATATTAATTACGTAATAATATAACTCGCGCCAACGTTCGACCGATTAGTACTTGTAATACACGAGACGTAGAACAATATTTTATCATCCATCGAAAGATACGACTTTTGGGTTATTGAGGATACTTCGATGATAATCACCGTCGTCGAACCAATGGTGAGCAAGTGCCCGCCGCAGAGAAAAAAAAAATATAGGTACATAATTATGGCTCCGAAAAGAATTGCTCATTGACACACCTATGAAGCACACAAAAACGCGATGATACGTCAAATGTAAACACCGGTGTATCTTATCAAAAGTCCAAATCTGAATGCTCGAAACATATATATCTACATGTAATTAAGTATAATCGAAACTGACGGTAATATACAAATGTGTGTACAATAGTGCGGCGTGTAAAAAAGAAAATCAACGTTCAAGTGTAAGTACAGTACACTCAAAAACTTTACTGATGCGGCTCGCGCTGTTCTTTTGCTTTTGCATAGGTACATATACAAGCAATGTGTGCCCCTTTTGCCAGAAAAATTTTCGGCCCGAAGAGCGAAAGCGAGAAAGTCGTCCTATCTTTTTCGGGCAAAATTCGAGGTGCAGCGCACACTGCGGCCTTGAGCCGCACCTGCAGGCCGGTTTATTTCCTTACTTATCCTACCGTACTCGAATTTTATTTGCCAGCGTTACAATGTATGGGGAGTATAATATACTTACACCTGTCGCATTGCGCATTACCCCCCCCTTTTTTTTTTTTAATTGTACACGCTTGTGTATTAAGTACATGGGATAACAATTCACTTATATACACACACCCTTTGTAAACAAGACTCATTATGCACGCCTTCTGTTGAGCTCCTCTATATTTTTGTACGATTATACATATGTAATAACAGTGCAGTTGCACCCACGCTTATATATATCTTACATCAGTACTTATCGCTCGTACGACTATCTTAGTCAGCTGTGACGAACGCATACTGTATAATATACACGTCATCGTTTGTGATACCATAACAACGCCAACCCAACCCAATGACTCGCGACTGCGGTTTTTTCTTATTATTTCCTCCCTATTCTCTCCTTTTGAAATATTTTTCTTTCTTTTTTTTTTGTCCCCCTTTACACTTGTTTCTTTCTCTTTGCTTTATCTTATCGTTAATTGGCTCTTTCCCCCCCCCCCCAGACCTTTTGATTATTTAAGAAATAATCGACGACTCGGTGTCGAACAACGAATTTTCTCTCGTTTGTTTAACTCGAGGGGAAAAAATGTCGCATCCACGATGTCATTAACATAACACGACCAATCGTAAGTTACGATAACGCTTGTTAGTTAAAAGTTCGAAGATTAAAAAAAAAAAAAAAAAAAAAAAGAGTCAGGTGATAGTCAGGGGAAAAACGATTTTTACCAATGTAAAGATGACTCACGGGCGCAAATGTAAAAGTACGGGTTTAGTGTGTGTTACAATATACGTATTGATATTTAGTTCCCAGTAAGTTAAGGCGAGGAATCCTATTGTGACGCTGATGGACACCATTATATAATAATAGGTGTATTTATATACCTGCAACGCATGACAAAACGAATCGATGAGATCACCATTGTAAAAGTCATACGTGCACGCAAAGAGAGTGCGTAAACGGCAAAGTGTCCCTGGGATCCCCTCGAGAGTGCACTGTTCGTATTATGTACCATTGAGAATATGAACTTTATACTACTTAGGCACTGCTTATTCATGTTGAAAATTTACAACTGCACTTTACACCGTATGCGTGCTTGTATGTCACGTAAGGTACTTTTGGTACGAGCAATTCCCAAAAAATAAATTTCTCCAAGATTAGAATACAATTTTTTATTTATTTATTTATTTTTTTTTTTTTAAACACACATTTTTCGAGTAATGAATCTTACATTTTTGTAATTTACCGGAGTACATGCAAGAGAATTTCATAGCGAGCAATAGTTGTTGAGTTTACTTTTTTACTCGGAGTAAAAAATATTACGAAAATGAGTCAGGTCTTTGTTAACGTGTGTTGATTGGTTTACTTATATTCCTGATGGTAAAAGGAAGATAAAAATCAAAGGTGTGCCTCAAAACACTTTACGTTACAACATCGTGGGATCTCTAACTTGTTTTATTATGATTATCATTGCTATTTTTTTTTGTGTGAAATAGCTCATTTATAGAAATACACCTATTTAGGGCATCACATCGTTGCAATTTGCGGCTACAAATGATGATAAAAATAAATAAATGATGGATGTATTGCACATAGGTGTATCATAATGATTGTACGTATCGTTTGATTGCAGTGGGCATGGCGGTCCTCGGATTCTACCTGTTTGGAAGGCCGTACAAGCGCGGCTTCTTTTGCAACGATGAATCGCTACAGCATCCATACCTTGATTCTACGGTGACCAATTTTATGTTGTACATCGTTGGATTATTGCTTCCCACCTTAGTGGTAAGTCGTACAATATGATGTATTGCATTTACATTGCAAAATTATAAAATACGCCAACTTGATATGTTGTTATTACTCATTTCATCCTATCTTGTAAGGGAAAGAATTCACTGTCATTATTTGTCGTATTTACATAATCAGTATCCAATCGGACGTGGCTCGTTACATCCATACACGAACGTTTCATCGTTTTTCAATGACGTACAACAAAACAACGTAGATTTGTTTTTGTTTCACATAATAATAACAGTTCAAATCGTAAACATTTCTTGCAGTGTTGTGCTGCCCGCAATAACTTGAAACTTTATGTGTGTCACAACAGCGGTTTAACACTTTACTTTTCAAACTTTGCAGTCATGGAAAACTTATTGTTGGCAAATATATTGTTTCGAACTACTCTTTTATAAAATATTCTCATTATATACTCACGCACTTGCTTAATACTTTAACACTAATGGGTAGTTCGATTTAAATTTTTAATTAAAAAACGGACTTTCTAAAATGCAACGAGTTCAACATATACTGTTCTCCTGTTTAAATTTCCACACTGATTATTTGATTCGAAAGTAGCTCCATAATGTGCGCACGTATACTACCTATATGCATAAATTTACATTGAATTTTTTTTGTCCGTTAGATCGGCCAAAAGTCATTGAACCAAACTCAACTTTTGAACTCAACTCAAATTTTTACCCATGATTTTTTAACTATATAATACAATTAGCCGATTCTAGATCAGTATATTTTCTTTAAAATTGTTTTTTTTTTAATTTTAATTTTAATTTTCAACGAGGACTGAAACAAAACACAATAGCAAAAGTATTCATCCATTGTTATCTTTTATCTCTTCCATCCGTAAATAATAAACATGTCCTTGATTATTTTTCCAGATCCTTTTATGTGAGTATCTTCATTCACGGGATATTTCTGATTCGACGCCACTTGTCCTGTTCAGCCACAGTATACCCCTTTGGGTACGCATGGCATATGAGAAGGTAAAGTTCATACATGTAAAATACATATTTTTTATGATAAGGTGAACACCGCTTGGACACCAAATGACACGTTTTTAATGAAATATGTTGTCTATTGTACAGTAGATAAATATCAACACGCGTAGAAAGCAGAATATAAGTAACTTTGGAATATTCCTGTAGTCATAACATGTATTTTTTTTTTTTTTTTTGTGTATACTTAATCATGAGATTGATGAGTAATAAATAATCAAATGAGGGAAAATAGCTTATCTGTATATCTAATGACATATAATTATCTTTTACGAGGATGTTTATGCAGCTGTTGAAAAAACAAAACACTTAAAAAAAAGGTAGTTTTTTTTTTTTTACACGTAAAAGTAGTTTTGCGCATACAAGGTTTTATTTGACATGACACTTAGCAAGATAAAATGGGTAAAAAAATGTAGTAAATCCTATACGGGACACCTCTTTCCCTGATGGCTCTTAAGCTCTAAACAAAAAAAGTTGTTTTTTTTCCCATCACTTTGCTTCGGTGTTGATTTGCATCACACTTATGTAGTAAATCCACGGTTAATAATTACGAGCATTGAAACTTTCGCACTTGACGAATTTAAAGTCCCAAATAGTCGGTGTATGCGCTGTCACCTGTAAATATTCGATGTTGTATAAGCGATCACATACCTATACCGATGCTTGCAGATTGGGATATTCGGTTTCGGAGCTGCAACCACCGTCTTCACGACGGACGTAGCCAAATACACCGTGGGCCGACTACGGCCGCACTTTATGACCCTGTGCAAGCCTAACATCGATTGCACCGCTCCTGAAAACCAGCATCGCTACATCCAGAATTTCGTTTGCACAGCACTACCAGATCGGCTCCTTAAGGAACTCAGGTAATTACCCTCGGGGGATGTTTTACGGTATATGTAGCTTGTACCAAGAAGCAAGGGCCACCGGCTAAGATGTTTGCGCGGAAAAAATTAATCATCATAATGTTACAAATAAGTACCTACCATATACGGCAGCCGATCACCCACTGTAACATTATAATGCAGCCAAAATAGTGTATACCAGCTGCGAGACGGTGATTTCAGGGTGCAATATATTACACACAATACGACGTTCCATATGTGTATCACTTTCAGCTTCTTAATCTTCTTTTTCCCCTTTGCGAGCCTCAAGTGAGTAGGTATACATATATAGATTCTCGGTATCATCCTCGTCTTCTCTCCCTTTCGGCTTCCTGCGCGCTCGCTTTTATTAGGACAATTCTGTACACATACAGGCGGCATTTAGACGAGGATACTATATGGGGGACAGTGGGTTCATTCATACGCATGAAATATATTATATACGAGCACGTTCCCTTCGTGATGTATAGCTTTATAGACGGGGCCGGTCGAGCGTGCACCCGTGCGTGAATGTGAACGGGGGCTCGTGCACACGAGTATGAGCAGTTCCACACAAAAAAATGAGTAAATAAATTAAAAAAAAAAAAAAAAAAAAAAAAAAAAAGAGTCANTGTCGTGTACTGGGCGGCAATGTCTCTTCTCGCTGCCTCGGTGTCCTGGACGTGGTAGGGCAGCTTCACCTGCTCCCACTGGTAATAAATGGGAGACCAATCGGGAATTTTCCCCATGCCTGGCTGGCCATTGCCAAATTTTTCGCAAAAGCTCCCGTACTCTGGGTTACTGTGGCCGCAACGGTGTGGATCGTGAAAGGCGACGTAAAGAAAGAAGGGCCTTTAAAAAAAAAAAAAAAAAAAAGGTTTTTTATTCCCATCGTCGAAGACGCAACTGTGTTTGTGGAATTGCTCGTGTACCCGCATCGCCTACACTTGCGATGTAGCGCCAGAGTCTCGCCGTTTGGAGAGCTACAGCTTCCTGCTCTCGAGAAACAGATACCTAGAGACGACTACACTGTGAGGTACTTGTGTGTATATGTTGTGCTTCAATGACGCCGCCGTCGTTGCATCGGCAAGCTCTAAGGACAAGCTCTTTTTATATATACCCCATACATGTGTACGCACTGGGTCTGCGCCGATATATATATATACTCGCACGGTTCTTCCTGGATTAGATGCGAGCGTGTCTTTGATTTCGCTTGATTGTAAGAATAAGTATATACTGAGAAAAATATGAAATGAAGGGCGTTTTATCACCTGATGCTTACCCGCTGATTACACGTTTCATCAGAAGAATCGTTGGCTCAAATCAAGGAAAGGGGTTTTTCAATGCAACCAAATATTATTCAAAGTCAATTGTTGGAAATTCTCGCTTTGATGAAGTATTTCATCAGCGCCGCGTGATCTTAAGTGTTTCATTGGACGCAACGCGAGCACTTTTGCCGAGAGTACACCAAGAGTTCGCCTCTTGAAATTCCGATACGCCCTTATACAATTGTGACTCACCGTGTATTAAGTACGTCGATATGTATAAATATACATGGCGTGGTCGCCAATTTTGATTTTCAAGTATCACGTGTATATAATATATGCGCAATTATCAGCAGCCACGAGCGTGCCAACCATTATTTCTTTTGGTCCGCACATGTTTTTTACTCTACGTGTAAAGCGGTCATTTTGGTTCTTTTCCTCTACAGTAATTTTTTTTTTTTCCCTTTTACCGCAACATGTATATCATGCGACGCTCATAAATAACGATTTCAATAAAGTCAGCGCAGAGTGTTATTATACCAGTATATTCTAATACAGGTTGTTTTTTTTTTTTTTTTTTTTTTGTAAATCAAATTTCAGCACTAAGAAATAAATTTTTCCTCTCTCTGTGCTTCGAGTTTGAAATCGTTTGAAAAAAAAGTAGCCAAGAACATTGATACTTTTTTGTTTATCAATGCATATATTCTATACGCGTAACAGTTTGCAGGTGGTTCGTTTTTTTTAAATTTATTTTTACTCGCCCAAGAGAAAAAAATGGCACTACTTCAACCATTGCGAGAAGCACGTTCTTTTTTTTACGTCAGTATAGGCTCAAAGTATATGTATACGTTTAGTCGAGCATACCAAGGTTGCGTGTGTATATGCGTAATGTTTCACATGCCAAATGTACTCACCTTATACTTGTGCTGTTTAAGGTGACAAAGCAGAGAGCGAAAGTTTTAACAGCGCCATAGCAGAAAAAAACATGAACCTTGGCTTTTTCCAGGAGTAAATCGCTTGTATGAAAAAAAAAAAAAAAAAAAAAAATACGCATACCCTTGGTTAGTTGAATTTCTCTTAAACGTAATTTTTTTTTCTCCTTTTTTCAGATTGTCTTTTCCATCTGGTCACTCGTCTTTTTCGGCCTACACCATGATATTCTTGGCTGTAAGTATTTTTCGCTCAAATCTTAACAAATGTAACGATAAACGAAAAAAAGGAGAAACTTCGTGGAAAAACTGATAGGTATGAAATATACCATCACCTATATTTGTTGTTGCAGCTTTATTTGCAGCTGCGCTTCACGTGGAGAGGTAGTAAATTGCTTCGACATTTTCTCCAACTGATGTGCTTGATGATGGCATGGTTCACGGCGATGACGCGAATTTCTGACTACAAGCACCACTGGAGCGACGTTCTCGGTGGCTCTTCCATTGGCATCGCCATAGCTCTTATAATGGTACAACCATCTCAGTTCTTATACGTTGTGTATATACTTGTATACTTATAATACGCTGTTGACGCATCGATTGCATCGTCGTACTTGTCTATGATTAATGTATCATACCCATTATGAATCAAGGAAATTCCTTCGGTTGTTTCAGGTTTTTGGAGTAGCTGATCTCTTCAAGGAAAAAAGAGAGGCCAAGTTTTTGAGCGAACATAAACAGCACTTGAAGCCTAAAGCACGCGTAACCGATTACGAGATCTCACCCCTGCCGGAATCCACGCAGGTGAATAATGGCTGCACGAGCAACTCCGTCTGTTGACCTAGTGCGTTTGCTGCTTCTGTCTTTCATTCTCTGCTGCGCATAGTAGGCCGAGAACTCTTAAACATTTCATATGTTTGTATTCATAAATATTTACTGTTTTGTGCGAATTTCCATATACTCCTCATACGCACATGGAAGTATATATAGGTATTCATGCGCACGCGTGGGCGCTGGTGCGTTATATATTGTTCCCATTCATCTGTGCATATGTGTGTGTTACCTGTCCCGTGTCCCGTGCTCGTCTTCACGCATGAGATTATTTTTCTTTCTATAGTTTTATTGTTACATAAGTATAGCGCCGAGAACGAGCAACATCGGCGCAATACAACGATTCCGGCGACGGGTTCATTGTACTAATTCCTATAGTATGAGCATCCGGACGCGTGGGGTTGTCGATGAGCAGCTCAGTAATTGCTCATCTGCATACATCATTGTGTATTATAAAATCAATAGACCAGGCTAAGTTTTTTTTTTTTTTTTCTAATTCATGAAAACTTTTTACATTTGTTTTATTCTTAGTCTTGCAAGTACAATGTCGTTGCCACAATGGAATTTGAAATTATCAATACAAATACCCTTAAATAAACTTGATCGTTTACATCACAAACTTGAGAGGTCCAGTACATCGTGTTATGCACAGCTTATGAAATTTTTGTACAACCGTTTTGTATGAACACACAGACAATACTTATTGGAATAGTGAAAAATACTTGAATAGCTTGTAATCTATGATCCGCGTATTAAAATAAAATATGCAACGAATTTTTATTCACAGTTGTGATTTTTTGTTTTTCAAATTTATTAAGACATTGTCTAAGACAAGCACATTAACTGGAAAATCGTACATGGAATCTCAGCTCCATTTAAAGTACTAATTAAAAATAAATAATTTTCGAACAAGACACACTTTGCAGAAAGTCGATGATCTTATTAAAATGAATTTCAATTTTTCTGACTTGTAAAACATACGAGTTATAATTTGATAATTTGTAAAAAGCGTGTTTTTTTGTAAAATAATACTTTATTTTTTAAATGATCGGAAAATTTTGTATTCTAACTTTTAATTTATTCTCTGCAATTATGATCAATGCTAATAATAATGGTTGTAAATTATATATTTCTCAAGTAATAAAAAAAAATATTGTTAAATGATAGGGTAGCGTTTTTATAGCCTCAATCATAACAAAAGTATTTTCAGAAAAAGTTTTTGTAAGGCAAAGCAACCAAATGAGTATTTAATGTAAAGGGGAGTAGCGCAAAACATCTTCCCTTTTTGCTAGGTCGTTACTTCCTCTTCAATATTTTTATGATTAACGAACCCTCATGCGTGTACATGCATACACGCATGCTTACGTGGTTTAGACAATGAAAAAAGTGTGTGAAAGAGTTGAGCTTGATGAGGATGATTACTTATTGAAAAATTGCCCGAAGCGAAGCATCCGGTTGCCGCTTCTGCTATCGTATGTGGGCAACTATCGGCCTCATTTTTATGACATTCTATTCGTAGTGTGTTGACGTGCTGGTATTAATTAATTTTGTTCTACTTGTAGATACCTGCAGTACATACACGTAAAATTACATTTTCAATATAATATCATTTTCTAAAATTTTGTTTCTGTATAAAAATACTTCATTGTGATCGAAACTCTTAGTCACGTTTTGATAAAATAAGTTAATTTTTTACTTCATTAGATGGAAGCATAAATTTTAGTGCGATCACATGTACGCATGTTTGTGTGTTACGTGCGCGTACGTCAATACGATTATCTATACCTGGTCTACCCGTCGTTTCCATCAACTATTATTTTGAAATTGTTTTCACGTGCATAAGTATGCTTTTCAAGTGTTTTGAAAATTGAATGTCGCTATATGCTTTAATATAAAATGTGAATCGTGTTCTTTTGTACGCTTATTAGTACTTTAGCTACTTGTCTACAATTGGTGACCTGTATTGTGTTTTTCTTTTATTCTACAGTATAATAAGTTTAAACGGTAATAACCATGTAGAGCCATAGGTACGGCTTTTAAGCTAGATTAGGTATTATTTTTAACTTTTAAGAAATGCAACAATATCTCACATAATTTTTTTCTGACAGTGATCAATCAAAGTATAATGATAGTAAAATAATTAAAATCAAATCGCAATTTAAAAATTAACAAAAGAGACAAAATGAATAATTGGTATTTTATTGTAAAGTTTACTTAATAAGTAACGGTAGAAAAAAGTTAAAAACATTTACTTCCAAGAACAAAATTTACGCATTTTTATTTATTTAACTTATTTTGTAAAAATATCTGTAATTAAAGTTCAGTACTGCTATACTAATATTATTTTTTGATAGAATAAGAGAAGTGTTCTCTTTTATTTATTTGAATTTTTGGATTGCATACATAAATGATATAGTACAATTTTGAATGTAAAAGAATTTTATATGACAATATTGCCTTAATATTTACTAAAAGCAATTGCCGAATTTTCTACAGAATTGTAACTAAGTGTTGAGAGAATTTTTATAAATTGCTTGCATTTGCCAGTTAAATGAATGTATAATGTATATTTTTTTACCAGTGCATTTGTAAATAAATGGAAAATATGTTTTTGTAGTGGATCGTGTGTGCATAATTATGTTTATTTATTTTTGACAAAAATCATCAACAAGTATTGAAAATGTAAATTATTTTAATTATTTCTCGTAATAAATAATTATTAATGCAGAGCTTTTCTTGTAAGTTTTATCTAACCCTCTTGCTCGATTGTGCAATCATAACTTTAAATGTAGGTGCTATGGAAAAAATGACATTTTCAATTAAAAAATATTTAATTATATTACAGCTTGAATATACACCATTGAGAGGACAAGTATTTGATAGAACATATGGAGGAAACGGCTACTTGGAATCTGAAAGTCAATTAAGAAGCTAATAATTCCAAAATTAATGGAGTCATTGATAAACACATTTTTACTTCAAATATTCTCTATCAGCAATAATTACTCATCACTTGTAATTTTTTTCTAGATAATAAATTTTTAACAGCATAAAAAGAAATGACAGTATTCAATAAAAAAAACATTTACGATCTTGTTTTTAGTACTGATTAGTATTGATATTTGTAATTGTAACTTTACTGCGTGTTTTTTTTTTTTTTTTTTTTTTTTTTCCTTTAGGATTGGAAGACGCCATTTTCGGGACCGCGTGGTGAGAGAACTTAGAGAGAAATAGATTCACACACTTATATTTAGTTACATAGTTATATATTATATATATAGCATGTATCCGCTATATGTCGCACCAACCTCAGCGCTGCAGGTGGCCAAGAGACGAAACGCTATAGGCAGGATAAACACAACTGATCGCTGTGTAGAATGCATTGTGATAGTAGTATTTTTATTATTTGCATCACAAGTAATTAATATTGCGCACTACTGGATCAAGAAAATTATTATGTAGGATTCGATGAAATAGTGAAATATATTGGCGATAATGGCGATGGTGTTAGGCCGTATGAAGGTCAGCGAGTGTAAAAAGCAGGGCATATTAGGCATATATATAATTATAAACTCAATCAAATCATGAAATCATTGAAATCAAAATCAGCCACGCGAGATGGCGCAGATTGCAAACTGATGACTGCAGGGGACCCAGTGGGGAATGTAGGGATGGGGATTATTGGTGAATGGCACAATCACGATCATAGACAATTAAGTAGGTAATAATGATTGTGATTGGTGAATGGTGACTGGGGAATGGCAATGGTGAGCTTTTAGGAGCGTGATAAAGACTAATAACAGCAGAGTCAAAATTTTATTACTTAACCGATTTGAGGCGTCATTATGAAAAAGTATTTGTCTATAGATTATGTGTAGGTTATCAAGCTTGGCAAAAAAAAAAAAATAATGTGGATCAAGTTGTGATTGTTATGTGCAGAAATTTTAACACGATGTACGTGTGTACTTATAAAGTAGTATGAACATTAAAACCCTTCAGGCTTGTTATGTTTATTTACATTTGTTGATTACGAGATGATGAAGAACATGGATGTATTTTTTCACCCTGGAGAGCGTTAACTGCAGTTGTCCAAGGCCGTTATGCTCTCACGCAATTTTCAAGGCTTAAACGCCTTTTGTTTAATGACCGGTGTTACTCTCTGTTTAATTCTTATCTGTCAAATTAAACAGCTCTATGACAACAAATTGAAATACAACAGATATCTTGGTTACAAGCAATTCGTAAGTACTTTGGTATTTCAGCTTGCCAATGGCAAACAATTTTTACATGATTTTAACATTTTAGGTACACGAGATAGCAACCCAAATGTCCGAGGTTGAAAGGTCTGTCAACAAATCGACCGAATTCTTGAATCAGTTCAATGAAGTTTTGCTGAAGCAGCATGAAAGGAGAGAAAAAAACTCATTGCAGTCGAAAACATTTGTACCTTATTGAGGCGTAAATACCTGCAGGTTGGTTAGCTTCATTTAAGTAATAACAAAAATGACATGATTTCTTATATTTATTGAAAAGAAAAATATCTTACACTTGAAATATTACTCTGCTAAAACGTATGTATAAAAATATAAAAGTTTTCTGGAAAAACAACAACAAAAAACCAACTACTTTGGTTAATATTGAAAGTTGTCAAGGTTCATGCATTGTAAATTATTTTTGTTTCCTTCGAATGGTTCTAAGACGGCACTTGGCGAACACAACCAAGGATCTTTAGTCCTTTTCTGCCAATCTCTAAGTTTTTCTTTCAATTCTTTTAATACTGGCTGTAATTGTCATAAAACAACAATTTCAATAAAACTCTGTATATTAAGATGATTCATTCATTGCAAAATAGGAGGTAAATAAACTAAGACTCACCTTGGAGTCTTTTCTTTCTACAATGTTAGTCAACTCTTCAGGATCGTACTTCAAGTCATACAGCTCCCACTCTGGTCTGTAGTAGTAATTTTTTAAATTAGTTTTGTACCAATTGAGTGGCTTGTTATTACGAGTTCTGTTCAATAAATCCTGTAAAAAATTGTGTTTAGTGTGAAAATTAATGTTTCATTGAAATTCTTACACGTTAGGTTTACATGGTTGAATAATTAACCTGGAATGTTGGAGAAATGTAAAAGTCTTGATCAATGGGGAAAGGCATTTTATAATTCAAGTTGTGGATCAACTTGTATCTCTTGGTTCTAATGGCTCTCATTGGATAATACATTGTCACTTCGTGATGAGTTTGGCTTGCAAAAACCGCATCCGAGCTGTTCTCAGCTGGTTCTAGGGTGGAAAAAATATTACACCATTACTGACTCGATTGATTTTAGAAACACTAAATAGCTGTATCGGCGGCTGGCAACCTTTTTCCAACAAAGGCAACAACGATTTTCCAGTCAAAGTTGAAAGATATTTTTTAACTTTTTTATCCCCAGTAACGCCAAACCAATCGATCAACGTTGGTGCGATATCCAAAAGAGAAGTCATGCTGTATGTGGCTTGATTGTGCCTCTGTTTGTGCTTTGGCGATGATAAGATCATTGGCTCAATCATACCTGTATATTAAATAAGCACAAAAATGCAGATTTTCTTCACGTTAATCATAAAATCGGATGCATTGACGATGTGGATGAAGTTAAAAACCTGGATCATAAAGATTTGTTCTGCCACTTGGGTATGGAATCCCGTTGTCGGAGGTGTAAATGACTAGAGTATCGTCCTTCACTCCAGCCATTTCCAATTCTTTCATTATCAAACCAACGCCTAACGCCGCAATCGATCATCGCCAAACGCAAAAAACAAAGCAGATTAGATAAGAAAAAACAACATATGCATCATGCACGACGCGTGTTATCTCGCGCGAGATGTGATCTTTGTGCGCGTGTACCTTGATCCAAACGAGACATTGTCGTGTACTGGGCGGCAATGTCTCTTCTCGCTGCCTCGGTGTCCTGGACGTGGTAGGGCAGCTTCACCTGCTCCCACTGGTAATAAATGGGAGACCAATCGGGAATTTTCCCCATGCCTGGCTGGCCATTGCCAAATTTTTCGCAAAAGCTCCCGTACTCTGGGTTACTGTGGCCGCAACGGTGTGGATCGTGAAAGGCGACGTAAAGAAAGAAGGGCCTTTAAAAAAAAAAAAAAAAAAATCACTCGTATTAGTCTCGTAAATTGCCAAGTATGGGAGAGTAGGTGTGTATGTAACCGTATGAACAATCAATTATCTTGATGGATTTCACTTAGCGTTTTTTTTTTTTTTTTTTTTTTTTTTTTTTTTTTTTTTTTTTTTTTTTTTAGACACGAAAAATCACCACTCCGTAACTAATCGACCCCTGCGTGTCTCGATTCATTGCCGTAGGTCTAAAGCGTCTTCAAAGACCCAGACAGAAATTTAATTATACGTACTGGCTTTTGTTCTGAGCGAGAAATTCGCGAACGAGTAGTTTGATCCGGGTGATGTTGCGGCCAACTTGGAGGATGGACTCGTTTTCCTCGGTGTAGGAAAAATCGAAAGGATATGCCTTCTTCGGCCCCACGTGTTTCTTTCCTATGATACCTGTCGTGCCAAACGAACACAGTATTAAATATAATAACTATAACCGCGGTGTACTGGAGCAAAAAAAATTGCACTTGATAAGAAAAAAAAGAGAGAAAAAAAAATTATCTCATTGAATTGAATCGTTTATTTGTTACGAGTATCCAAGTCTTGTCGGCAAATCTATTTCTTTGATTTTTGCTCATAAAAAAAAAAAGAAAAAAATTCTAACGATTCAAAATGAATTCGTGATAGTTGCAAATATCCGGGTCAGCAATAAATGATAGGTACCAAAAAGTATACATCTCACCCGTGCGTATGTTCTTGCGCTTGAGTATTTTCGGCAGAGTCTGGATGTCGCCAAAAGAGTCAAAGTGGTGAATCCCGTGGTGCAGCCCGTACATGCCGTTTTGATGGCTCGGTTGGCCCGACAGCAGAGATGCCCGACTGCAACAGCGCGCACAAATTTGCGAAACCAATGAGCGGAACATTGTTTAAGAAATCGGTTGAAACAAAAAACACCTACGATCCTTTACATTATAGGTACACAAAAAATAGGCCGTACAATGCACGTACCTCGGCGAGCAGCTGCTGACCGAGGTGTAGGCGTTGTTGAAGATCAGGCCCCTCTTGGCCAGGCCGTCGAGCTCCGGGGTCTGGCAAACTTTGTTCAGATAAGATCTCATTTCCAAACCCGCGTCATCCGCTGCTCAATTACACAGTAAACACACATATTTATAAGTACAATCGTGCCGATTTAAATCGAGTTGAGTTGACTCGGTCGCTCGACAATTTTTATATACTTTGATGATTTGTACATTAACGTATAAGTATAGTTGCTTCAGTTGCTCATGGTACACCCGTAGGATAATGTATAATATTATTTGTGTTGCGCGCGTCAGGTCCTTTTGGTGCAAGTGTGCCCTCAAAGTATAAAAACGCATACCCACATACAATACAATTTATTATACCGTTGATGTTGTGCTCACCCAAAATAAGAAGTGCATTTTTCGGAGGGGCAGGATCGGCGTGCGAATAGCCGGTGAGCAGCAAAAGTATCAGCAGCAGCTGATGTACGAGGCAGCTTCTCATCCTCGAAAAATTGACTCGCATAGCTGTTTACACCGCGTGATACGAGTCGATCGACTGGAGCACAAGAGAGCAGAGTGTATAATATTATTTTCCCCTTAAAAATCGGAGTCACTAGCCGATCGCCGTTTGTAAAGGCGTTATCCTGCTAGCATGCCCGCATCGATACCCTACTTACTCGTATACCTGATGCGAGTATATCTATGTATGATTGGGTTATTGTAACTTTCGTTTCGCCTTCGACTCTCTTCGCTTGGTTTCGGGCGAGCGAGAGAGCCACGCAACATACAGTAATCTGACGCTCCTTTTCTCTCCTTTGGCTCTTGTATACGTATATCGGCTTTAATACTCTCCAGTCCATCAGCAACAGCTCGAGCTCGGTGGCCTCGCTGTGCCGCTTTTACTTTTAACTCTATACAATAGTACATGTACGTATATATTTTTTGTACAACCATAAGCACGACAAGCTTTCCGTGCACGCACTTTCTTTTTTACGCTTTTGATACACACGGTGTATGCCCACATTGCTTTGACGTTTGGCCGTCCTCGTGATCGTGTAATTTTGGAGTTTTTCATCGGCACGCGAGTACTTACTTATTTTTGAATACGCTCACGTGCTTTATAGGGTGAGTTGATACATATTAGTATATCCAACATAGGACACATGATACAATTCGTCGTGAGAGAGTACCATGAGTACTTGGTCATCGACTGACACGCCGAAATTTCATTCGGCTCTTGATTGCACTTTATACAACTTGCGTGCTAAGTATCGTGTTGTATTTTACCGGTTTGTATTTAACTCGGACAATTGATTCGTATACGAGGGCAATGCCCACCCATTTCTAACACGTGACTGTTTACATGCAACGCGCTTACGTGGACGTGAGCAACGTGTAAAAATTTTTTTTTTTTTTTTTTCATTTTTAAGAGCACTCATTGATAAATGGAGTTATTTTTCCACGTTGATCAAACAGAAAATCTGTGGAAAAATCAACTTTTTCTTCTTTATAAATAAGGGTTGGATTTCATTTCATTTTATTCGACTAGGTCATCAGTTTTTTTTTTTTTTTTTTTTTTTTTTTTTTTACTATTAGTGAGGAAATATAGGTCATGGTGGTATTTTTTTTCTCACTCCTTGTCTGCTAATGTAAAATTTAGGGCCACTCTGTTTTGGTTTCTTTTGTGATGATACTATATATGACAATGAGCGTCTCGGGGAGTGTTCAAAATCTCCACTGCTGATAAAACAGAAAACTAGCACTGAAGCGCCGAACGCAATACATGTATATTTTATTCGTCGGCCTTATCATATTTTTTTCCCCCGAATTTTTGCTTTTTGAAATGCAATTTTTTTTCTTTCTTTTCCTAAGTTTAGAAAGTGGCGAGATAAATTTATTTTAACAATTTGCATCATAGATTAACTATGAAACTTTTTTACGTATTTAACGTATTTTTAGTGGTTATTTTAGTATATTTTTATTGTCAACATTTTGGAAAACACGCATTGAGGCAATTTTTTTGTCATAGTAATTTCTATTTGTATTTGTATTATAAGCTCTTGGCATATAGTTTTTAGGAAATTAATGTATTGCCGAAAAAAAAAAAATTATTTATTTTTCATATTAATATTAAAAAATGTTAATAAAGAATTTGCTTGGCCATGACTGGATAATTTGTGTTTAGTAGATCAAAATACGTACAACAAACAAAACTGTATACTAATAAGACCGTGGATGAATCTGTTTATATATATCTGATGAATTATTATTCTTACTAACATTACCGCGGGTACATGCAACGAATTCTACGATTTTTGTAAAAATTTTTACAGAAAAAATAGAAAAATTGAAACGGCTCATCATGTCGAAAAAAATCATTTGCTTATTCGACGTTGATGGTACTCTTACGATGCCTCAACAGGTAAATACAGATATTTTGTTTTTTTTCTTCCTTTTAGCAAAAACATGTATCCACAACTAATCATTTGATCTCTTGTTATTAATGCCGTAGTGCATTGATAAAAGCCTCGATAACTACATACAAAATACACTAAGGTCGAAATTCGACGTAGCTGTCGTTGGTGGCTCGGACTTGAGTAAATTAACACGTCAATTGGGAGAAGATGTATTCACAAAGTATGACTACGTTTTCGCTGAGAATGGCTTAGTTGCTTATAGAAAAGAAAAAAAAATATGGTCGAAGGTAAATACTTTTGTTTTTTCTTTTAACATGAAATAGATACAATGTAAGCCCTGCATAATACACTGTGATTTTTAGACTATTCTGAGTGAAATTGGGGAAGAAAAGTTGCAGGATTTCATAAACTTTTCTCTGCATTACATATCCCAACTGAGATTACCCTTCAAGAGAGGCAACTTCATTGAATTCAGAACTGGCATGATCAACATTTCTCCAGTGGGTAGAAATTGCACGATAGAAGAGCGCAACCAGTTTTACGAGTACGACGCGAAACATCACGTACGAGAAAAGTTTATTCAAGCACTGAAAAAGGAGTTTACACATTTGCACGTCACGTACAGTATAGGTATTGTTTTAAGTTTGCACGCAATATAACACTAAGCTACGTTAATCTTTTTTTTTTTTTATCAGAGTAATCTTATTTTTCCGCAGGTGGACAAATTTCATTTGATGTTTTTCCCACCGGGTGGGACAAGACGTATTGCTTGAAGCACGTGACGGGTTACAACGAAATTCACTTCTTTGGTGATAAGACGCGAGAAGGAGGCAATGATTACGAGATCTACGAAAGTGACCTGACTGTGGGGCACAGAGTGACTGATCCGGACGATACTTTAAAACAACTGGAGACGTTGATCAAGTTTGTGGACGAAAAAAGCATTAAACAAAATAACATCTGAAGTGCTTTTTTGTGCAGTTCGCCCCATGGTGTTGGATCTAATAACCTTTCATCAGTAAACCATCGCATATGTATTATTACTTTAAAAATCCTGATTCGTCCGTGCACGTGTATATATTATGAAAGTAGAGCTTGGGGGTTGTTACGATATTCCTTTAATATTGTTACCCGATATACTTCTGTTGTTCATGCGTATAATATGTGTATAGATGTACATTTAAGTCACAAAGAAAAATAAATTTATCAACAGTTTATCATTGACGAGATAAATTTTGTAGTTAAAATTATTATTATTACATACAAGAGAAAAATGTAGATAATGTATTAGTCAACCGCAACGACAACGTGTTACATTTGCGTCGAATGTACAAAAAACACACCGCATATAATATATACCGATTATAACGTTTGTATCACAAATTATTTCATTTTCTTTTAAAAATTTTTTGGCATATTAGTACATATTATAAAACAACTTGGATAAACTCCAGGCAAACCACGCCCAAGGTTACAAAGTATCGATTCAACTTGAAAAATTGGTTGAAAAATAATAAAAAAGCACCGCCCGAGAAACCGTGATCGGTATCAGTTGTGGCAATAATCGAAAAGCCCGCGTCTCTCACCGACCCCGATAAATGGGCGGCCGTTTCGAATGGAAAGCCTGGAGCCCCTCGATTCTGTCCTCCGTGTTGAGTAGCTGCGCGTAACATTGTTTCTCGATCCCGTAGCCATCCTCCAGCGGCACCTCCATCCCCTTGGAAATGGCAACTTTGGCCATCCTACCAGAAAACAAAAAAGGTCACCAAAATCCAAGCATCCTGGCAATAGTTTTCAAGCAACACAAGCATACCTGACCGCTATGGGACCGTTGGGCAGGATTTCCCGGGCGAGGTGCAGCGCCTCCTGGTAAGCGGCATCCGAAGCCTCGTTCTGAGCGACCAGCCGATTCACGAGTCCAAGATCGTGAGCCTCGCTACCCGAGAGCAGGCGCGCCGCAAAAACCAGCTCTTTGGCTCGAGCGGGCCCGAGTAGCCGAGGCAGCCTCTGTGTACCCCCCGCCCCGGGTATGATGGCCAGCTTGGTCTCAACGAGGCCCAACTTCACCCCGGCCACGGCCGTCCGCAAATCGCAGGCCAGAGCTAGCTCGAGGCCACCACCGAGGGCGCTGCCATCCATGGCGGCGACAGAGGGCGCTGGCAGCGCCTCGAGCTTGCGCGTGAGGCCCTGCAAAGCGTCGACGAACCGGCCGGCCTCCTCGGGACTCATGCGCGCGCGTTCCCTCAGGTCAGCCCCGGCGCAAAAGACACCCGGCACGAGGCTACGGAGCACCAAGACTCGTAGACGCTCGTCCCGGCGCAGTCGCTCCACCGCCTCGGACAATTGGGCCAAGAGCCGGCTGCCCAGGGCGTTGCGGGCGCCAGGCCGGTTCAGGCCCAGCACCGCTATTCCGTTGTCCTTGCCGTCGAGGTAGCGCAGCACGACCTCTCGGTCGGTGGCCTGCTCCTGGTGCTCCTCTAACTTTTCGCGTGGCTGTCGCTCGAGAGTCGAGTACGAGGAGCCCCGGGAGTGACGTCGGCCCAGGGCCAAAAGGCAGCCCCGCTGCTGGAGTCGCCGTTGCACCGCTTGCAGGACCAGCACCATGTCGAACTCTACTTGCTTATACTTCTCCTCTTTGGCCCTCCGCGCCACTGACTGACGGCAAACCTGGAATTACAATTTAACACACCGAGCCCCG
Source organism: Copidosoma floridanum (assembly GCF_000648655.2). The sequence continues at coordinate 1,613,893 of NW_019379602.1, read as the reverse complement.
GCGTCTTTATCATGTATATATATATATATAAAAGCGTATCACATATTGCGCTTACATCATTGTTATTGTTATCATCCTTTTGTTGTTGTGATTTGTCTTTCTTTTTATTTACGAGACGCACTTGACGATGAGATTAAACAGGTACAGCTACACGCATATACGTATAAACATGTATAAACACTCGTTAGCCGGTGTGCATTGTTCTTTTGTTGTTTTTTTTTTTTTTTTTTTCCTTTTTCGATATCGCTGTATTTTCGTGTGTATATTAATAGCACGTGACGATACCTGACGCATCGTTCGAGAAAATATTCGTAAAAATAGCGCTCGTCCGTGCGATACGAGTACTTGGGTATATCGGTTCGTCGGAATCGTTAAACGCGCTGCGTATCGCGTGAATTGAAAAGACACTGAAAACGCAAAGCCCGAGCAGTCGTGGCGTTTGTTTACATGTAAAAAATAAAATTTGATCGCAATAGCAGGATCGAGCGAGTGAAACCGATCATCGGATGTTTTTTCTTTTCAATCGAGCTTGCAAGCACAGATAGAGATGTAATTATTCGCCAGCGACGAGAGATAAAAAGTATGGTTGTAACACTTGTTTAGGTGTATATATAGTTTACGAATGGCTGAATGTATATTGTTATTGTAATGGAAGTACCGATTCGTGTACCGTCAACCAGGAGAGTTGCCTTCATTAAACAACACACGGGTGCAACGCAACTTACAACACTCTCTCTTACTCGACTTCTTATTCCCTTTCCATAAGTCTCGCTTCATTCCTACATGTTTATATGCTCGTAGTCAAGGTTAACGTATATTGTCACGTAAGTATGTACAACTTTTGCATTGCAGATGAACTAACAACAAAACGCGCGTATATATATATATACATACCGTCGATGCGCGTTACCCGCGTACAACTCCCACGGATGACAAAACATAGTATATATATGTAGCCACGGAACAACTCACATGCACCCGCGAACTTGACAAATTATATGCACGGGGTCTATATACAGTTTCAATCGAAACACCGATCGCGAATCAAGCTTTTTTTGGGAGCTCTCGACGCTTTGAGTATTATTGATACCAATATTAATTCCTACTCACAATAGGTATATACATACATGTATTATATATATACGCACGTGAAAAATACACACGCACACACATATATATATATATATACTTGATTAACGATTGACCATAATATCAAGTTGGTGGTGATGTATAATATACACTTAAGGTATTGTACGGGGTGCGAATGGCGTGAGCCCAAAATCAAAAGCTATTGGTCGCTAGAGCCGACGCGCGCGCGAGTGATAAGACGCGACGGGCCCGGATGACGATTGTGGTCGAGAGTAGATGAAAAACACGCGAGACACACGTATGTATACGCACACATAGTCATATCTCGTCGTTTTGTCGGATTTTTCTTTTTTTTTTTTTTTCCTTTTTTTTTCCTTTTTTTTTTTTTTTTTTTTCCTTTTTTTTTCCTTTTTTTTTTTTTTATAAAGAGAGTTCTACATCTTGCAAAGTGTTTCAATGAGTGTTGTCAGAGGCCGGCGTCGGTGCTACGTGCATTGCCGGTCTCACCTGCTCAAGTGGCGTGTTGAAGCAAATACTTAATTTTTATACTCACCCCGTGCAGACACTCACGCTCACTCGTGTAGAAATCGGAGTGTTATGGCTGCTCCTGCTGCTGTTGTTGTTGATTTTCCTATCCGCGGCTTTACAAAATGAGGACGTGATGCCGATGCAGCTGGTGCGTATATAGCTCTTGCACGACTGACGCTTTCAATCGCGGCCTTGAATCCCCGCTACCGATTTTTCACTCGTACAGTGTGTACACGTACGTACGTATATAGGTATTCATGCAACACAAGCGTTCGTTTAGCTCATGTTTACAGATAATACAAAGGTGCATACTTTTTTTTTTTTTTGTTTTTTTTTTTTGCTCTTATCGCTGATATACGCGCTCCTGTTTTTTGTGGCACGTGCAGTGTATATACTATAATATAATTTGTTACCGAGACGTATATGCAATGTACGTTGTGTGTATACTTGCTACAATGTACACTGGCAAGTATAAGTAAACCATTGAAAACAATGATTACAGTTTTTGATTTTACTTGACACTCCTTACAGTGTTCATGTGTGTGTGTTAACGTTAACCGCATATGTATATATATATATGTATAGCTGATTATCTACTTTTATGTACTTACCTACCCATTTCAAATTAAAATAAAAGCTAAAGTGTCTCGTCGTGTGTTTGTGCTTTTATCGACGGTAGGTTGGTGCTTTACTTACCCTATACTTATGTATAATTATCACTGTTCACTGGCAGAATGCACATTGTCATCGACGAATAAAAGAAATGATGAAACGCTATCTTTAGTATTTATCGGTGTATATATATAAGGAATATATATATCGGTACATATATATATAAGGAATACTTACGTTATTTACGTCGTAGACAATATATTGATCGGTATATATATGTATCTTTTTTTATGGTGAAGCAATGATTCGTAATTGTACTGTTGTGTGAAAATTTTTTATTAGTTGGATCAATTAAATTAGCTATTTACAATGTTACGCGTCGCCAAGGCATACCGACAACGAACCGGTTGAAAATGGATTATTTCATAGTATAAAAGAGCTCGTTGATTTTAACGACAACTCTAAAACATGCAAAACCCAAAGAGTAAAAACATAAAAAAAATATACCGATCGTTTGATAATGAAATAATTTTTGCCGATCACACGCGTCTCCAATCTTTACTACAACGAAATCGTCACCATTAGATGAAATTATATTTTCCCAAAAGAAGTGGGGCACAGTAAAATATTCCAATTCGAGGATTAAACGTCCAAATTTGGGAAAAATTTACAATGTTACCTACAATTGTAAATGAAAAGCCAATAACAAGTGACGATCGGTAAGTACGAAAAATCATACCGATTATTTGATGTAAAAAAAAAAAAATCACGATAGTATGGTATACAGTCATAAATAAATAATGAAAGAACATATAAATAAGTGAGCAAACTACACGCAGTAAACAAACAAACAAATAAATAAATAAATAAATAAACAAGCTAAGTGCGTGAATGAAAACTAAAAGATGAGAGCTCCGGCGCGAATGGGGCAGCCCTTACACCACAGGCGCGACTTTGATCTCCGCCGTGTGCTGGCTCGGATCGAGTGGCGGTGGCCGCAGCATCGAGCGAGCCGCCGAGGAGAGCTTCTGCGAGACCACGTGAGCGATGTGGGACGAGCGCTTCCAGACAAACTCGCGCGTCCTGTCGTGGTCATCGGCGCTCTCGATCCTCATCTACGAGCACACACACACACAAACACATGTAATCATACCTAATATCCTTTAATTTTCTCCTCTTCGACACCACATTACCTGCTTTGGCTGAAGCACGCGTATCGAGTGCAAGGTGGCCGCGCCCCCGTTGTAAATCCGCAAGCTCAGCCTCCCGGACATCTCGGCCGTGGTCGCGGTAGCGCTGCGCACCTCCTTGCGCGTCGACCGACCAAACTCCTTCTCCACCTTGAGCTTGAGCGGCCCGAAAGCGATTTTCGCCGACACCGTCGTGCGGTCGCTCATCATGTTCACCGTCACGTCCCCCGAGCGCTTCAGCGACGCGAGCCCGTACAACGTCGCCTTCGCCTTGGACCGCGGCTTCTTGCTGCCACTCGCCCCCGTCTCCTTCACCTGCTCGAGCACACCCCGGGTGTTAAAAAAAAAAAAAAAACAACCTACCCCCACAACAATGTCGGTGATGCCAAAAAACCTTGTTGCTGCTGGTGGGCTTCCTCTTCTTTGTGCCGCTGGGGTTCTTGCTCTTCTTCTTCGTCGTCGCCGTCGTCTTTTTCGGCTGCGGGGAGCCCCGGTTCGGAACCGATGGGGTTGGTGGCTTAGTCACGAGCCGCGTTCCAGAAAGCCCGGCAGTCGTGACGGTGATTGGACTCGCGGACGTCGAGGCGGCCTTTTCCACCTGTAGCGCATCGGTCGAATTTTTTTTTCCATCAGAGTCGGGTAGAAAAACAAGAATAACAGGGAGCACGGGTTTGATTGTATGTGAAACCCACCTGGTGCGTGACATTGGCGGTGGTGTCGTTGACGGGCACGAGGGGCTGGTGCTCCGAGTCGTCGGTGGTGCGCGGCGCTGCCGGCTCGAGTTGTTGCGGCGTCTTCCTCGTGCGGCTCTTGTGGCTGCTCTTGCGCCTCTTGGGGCTCTTGCCCTTGGAGCTCGTGCTCGGACTCGCGAGCTTCACCGTCACCGGGTCGTACCTCTCCTTGAGTATCTTGTTGATCAGGCCGAGTATCTCGTCGAAGATGCGGTTGTACTTGGCCACGTACATCGGGGCGTCCACCTTAGGCGTCGACATCATGCCACCTGTTGCACAACATTCGGCACGCATGTAGGGTACATTTGCCACGAAATTGTCAATCGCGTGATTGGGTCGGACACCCTCCGCGCGGTCGTACAATATGACCCCGTGTATATGGATTTGGGCCACTCGATGACACAAACATCGCGTCCACCGATCGCGGCCTTGAGGGGGCCAACCGATTTTTCTACTTTGGAATGTTTTTTTTTTTTTTTTGTTTTTTGTTTTTTTACATACGTAAGTATACACACATACATAGGTACGCCAGAAGCCAGCCTACTTTTAAAAAGAATCAAGAGCGGCGCAAGGAGTGTCCGGCGTTTAACGGTACATCGACGCCGCATCTTCGGGCCCGACCGGTTTCCGCGCCCGCTCTCTCTCCGCTGTTTGTTTATTTCTTTCTCTCCGTCCGCGCGCGCGTCTTCCGCCCCTGTAACCGGGTCAATGTTTATATATGCATGCACACGTTACACGCCCGAGCCGAGCAAACGTACCTGTAGATGTATCATATACGCTCATTGTCATCGCTTTATTCGAAAGTACCTTAAGCTCCCGGTCCGTGCGCACACACACACACACACACACACACACACACACACACNTTCACGTGCTTTTAACACTAATAGAATAATATAGGTTTACCACTGATAACTATGGTCTCTAGAGTGTCTACACCTTCAGTGCTGGATATTTTGCGAAAATCTTTACGGCTGAAATGGTTATTTAATTTGTAAGATTTATACGTCAAACATATACATTAGAGCTTCTCCAAGTTACGCTCTACACCGTTAACTTTCGGTATCTATTATTTCTCGGATCGATTAATACGGTATACTGAGATCATCAGGACGAACAGCGTAAAAACTTACACGGCGCGAATGAAGTTGAACGCGATCTCTTAACTTTTACTTGCTCTTTCAGGAGAAATACAGTAATGATTAGTATTACAGACAACATGGCGATTTTTCTCTCGTGAAAAGTAAACTGCAGTTAATTTTTTTTTAATAATATTAATTTTTTTCCTTTCCTGGGACATGAGAATTTTAACTTTGATGATAAAAAGAAGAAAATAGGAGCGTTTAACTGAACTTGACTATTTTTTCAGGTTTAACGAAATCCCTTGATTTTGATCGAGTGCAATATGTACCTTAAACATAAGTATATTGTAAGTTAGTAGCGTTTTGTCATCTAGGGACTTTTTACAATTCAGACCAGCAATTACCATTTTTACAATTTTCACGGTAAAACCTATATCTATACCAGATGTACAGGTGTAAGCAGTAAAAAGTTATTCTTATGTACAAACGACGAAACATCACTGCAGGCATTATTGTATTATATTTTTTCCTGTGCAGCAAATTAAACATCGATATGTATAAAACCTCGTTGAAAAATCTGCTACAATCTCCAGCCCGTAGCACCACATATTACATAAAATAGAAAGTTACACTCGGCGATATAATATACCTCCTGAATCGACGCTCGTTATACTTCCACCGAATATAAGCACAGTCAAGTGAGCAACTCGTCTTTGATGTAAAAAACGCCATGTTTCACCCTGATTTAAAATAGTCCATTAACGTGCTGACTACCTATTTTTACCTCCCGTAAAATTTATCGCATATGACACCGTATACGAGCAGATGGTTTTATCACGTCCACCTAACAAATGTATACGTGTATATGTACAAGAGAGGGGGGGGGCTCGTTTTTACGTCGTACAGCATCTCGTGCGTATTAACCCACGAAAACCGCAACTCTCGTGTTAAACATCTCATGTACGCGACCATAGTGTGTATACATGAAGGAGCCGAATATAATATATAGCGTTGCGCTCGGGCGCATGCACTTACGGCTTCCGCAAAGGCTCGAGCGCTAATTGTTTGATCGTAATTCAAAAAGGCCAATAAAACGAAACGAAAAATATAAACCAAACCATACGAGTATACTTTTAACTGTCGGACCGACACCGAGTGCGTAAGTGTTTAAATTAATTGCCGTGCACGTATAACGCCGCCTTATTTCGACTTACAAAGGTATAAGGCGCAAGTGTGTGTGTCAGTACACGTGTATGGGCATGCGTTGTTATGTGTATATACGTCGGTAAACGAGCGAGTACAATTTAAAGTTACGAAACTCATCGGGTTATATATATATGTATTATAGACTCTTACTCTCGCGAAGCCAAGTATAAATTTACCCAGGTACTTTAGTACGTGTGTACACACGCACACCCGTGTATGGTGGTAAATAAAAGACGAGGGGCGAGCGAAAGCCGGATGTATTGGTAATATTACGAGGTGCATGAAAAAAGTGTGTGCGAGGCGTCAGAGGATGGTATATTGGTATATGTATGTATAAGAGCGCGAGTGGGTCAGGGTCGGCCGGACGTCGATCTCACGGTCATCGGAGCCGGTGGGTCGTCGGCCCCATTTCGGCTCTCCGGTGAAAGCTGATTTGCGTCCGCAACCCGTCCCTCGGTTGACCCCGTTATTTTACGGCGCGCCGTTTTTCGTCGCCGCTCGTCATTTCTCGGATGCGGGGAACGATGCTGCGTGCCCCCGAAAACTTTACTCACGTGACACAGGTACCACAAGTGCTGCTGTTGTACCCGTCCAACGCGTTGGAGCGTTTTTAGAAATTTTACGATTATAATCAACAATTGGGCTACAATGATCGGGTTTAGGTCACCGGATCGTTTGGCCGCTCATAGAAAGCGAACTCTTCGTTTACGCGGAGTGATGGAACATTGTATCGATGACGCGTGTACTTACAGGTAAATTGGTTGAAGCAAAGAAGAAAAAAAATCTACCGAGTTGGATGGTAGTTACCGATTTATGTACATCGGTTGGAGTGTCTTTGTTTTTGTTTTTTCGTTTTAATCACTCACCGATGTGTGTAGAAGGAAAAGGCACGATTCGTGTCGGATGGCTCGAGCTTTTTTGGCTTTTGCTTAATCATAAGGTAGGTTATTGTCGGTGTGGTCGTGAATACGAGCATTAAAATACAGAGTGGTCGGAGATCGGCAAGTCGCGTTTATGGTTGAGCGAGTGATGGTCGTGTGAAATGTAAATACAACCGGATAAAATCAATCAACAACTGTCGAGAAATCGTTCCATCTAGCGCTAAAAGTCATTTTATTATCATATTCATTTTTATACGTGTACGTATGGTAAAGTGGGTGTATACATAATAGATGAGTGGTTTTCTTTTTCTTTTTTTTTTTTTTTTTGTGAGAATGTATCACATGGTGAGAGTAAAAAATAAAAGTCAAACACAAGAGTCTTTTTTTTTTTTTCGTCAATATAAACAGTTATTTATATTTGTCTCTTAAAGAAAAAAAAAAAAAAAGATAAGGTCTCGAGAACATATATAGTCTTTGTACAGTTTCGTATCATTAAATATGTATTTTATATATGCATATGTATATTTATATATATGTGCAGGTGTGCGAAAAAAAAAAAAATAATAATCATGTTTCTTTGATTTCGCGTGCTTGATAAAACGATAGTTTGTCTTTCTTCCTTTGTTCAAAGGCAACTCGTTTGAAAATTTATTTTGATAAAAAATATTTGAGTATAAGTCACACACGAGTGATGGTATACAAAAGAAAGAAAAAAATAAAATAAAAAAAAAAAACAACAACACAATGCAACCTAACGACAATGTATCTGTTGCACATATCCATACACATATACATGTATAAATAAATAAATAAATAAATAAATATCATGTATGCGTGAGTAAAGTAAAAACGTGTCGTATATAAATTGGCACTCGAGAGAAGATCGTCATCACCATCCGTTACGATTCACCATCTCCTCCTTCTCTTAGGTAAATGCTAAATAAATAATACGCATAAACAATAATCATAAATAAATAAATAAATCATTCTCTCCCTATCAAACTCCAACCCCCCTCAAATGTTTTCCCCATCTCTCGTCTGTCACTCGATTCTCTCACATTTTTCCTTGTCCCACGGTGCAATCGAGCAAGTATATATTATTTAAAAAATAGTATATATAAATGTATATATAAAATAAGTGACGCGTGAGTGCTCGTGTCAGATGTATAAGTTGCGTCAACAAATAAACTCGTCCTACCGTGAAGTATATGTATATGTATAAAACTTGAACGCCCGCAAGCTCAAAAGAAAAATAGCGGATCAGTCGTCGAGGGTCGCGATTGCCGATCTCCAGCTGTTTCAGCGCTCAGTCAACGTGTTGTGTGTGTACTCGCGCGAGTTTGTTTTATATATATAAATCGCGTGATTGGGTCGGACACCCTCCGCGCGGTCGTACAATATGACCCCGTGTATATGGATTTGGGCCACTCGATGACACAATTAATTCCTACTCACAATAGGTATATACATACATGTATTATATATATACGCACGTGAAAAATACACACGCACACACATATATATATATATATACTTGATTAACGATTGACCATAATATCAAGTTGGTGGTGATGTATAATATACACTTAAGGTATTGTACGGGGTGCGAATGGCGTGAGCCCAAAATCAAAAGCTATTGGTCGCTAGAGCCGACGCGCGCGCGAGTGATAAGACGCGACGGGCCCGGATGACGATTGTGGTCGAGAGTAGATGAAAAACACGCGAGACACACGTATGTATACGCACACATAGTCATATCTCGTCGTTTTGTCGGATTTTTCTTTTTTTTTTTTTTTCCTTTTTTTTTCCTTTTTTTTTTTTTTATAAAGAGAGTTCTACATCTTGCAAAGTGTTTCAATGAGTGTTGTCAGAGGCCGGCGTCGGTGCTACGTGCATTGCCGGTCTCACCTGCTCAAGTGGCGTGTTGAAGCAAATACTTAATTTTTATACTCACCCCGTGCAGACACTCACGCTCACTCGTGTAGAAATCGGAGTGTTATGGCTGCTCCTGCTGCTGTTGTTGTTGATTTTCCTATCCGCGGCTTTACAAAATGAGGACGTGATGCCGATGCAGCTGGTGCGTATATAGCTCTTGCACGACTGACGCTTTCAATCGCGGCCTTGAATCCCCGCTACCGATTTTTCACTCGTACAGTGTGTACACGTACGTACGTATATAGGTATTCATGCAACACAAGCGTTCGTTTAGCTCATGTTTACAGATAATACAAAGGTGCATACTTTTTTTTTTTTTTTTTTTTTTTTTTTTTTTTTTTTTTTTTTTTTTTTTTTTTT
>NW_019379602.1:1586798-1598622 GCF_000648655.2 Copidosoma floridanum | reverse complement strand
TATATACCTATATATATATAGGTACATACACGTGAGACGAGGAAAGGAAAAGGAGGAGCTTCCGTCGATGTGACAATTTATACATGTGTATGCTTGTACGTATAGGCATATGTACCTATGTGATGCACCGGTCGCTGCAGCTTTGCTCGTCTGATGATGATTTTGAAATAAAACGACGGATAATCGGATAATGGTGCTGACGGGAATCGAGAGCGGATGGAGAGAAAGAGAGAGAAAGAGAGAAAAAAGACGGACATAAGTATCCTCGTCTCGAAAACTCGAATCGGTGACCTCCTGTCCCGTTACCACCACCTGACGTTCATACTACGTATATATAGGTATACGGAACGAGACAGCATATATATATATTATGTGCTCGTCAGCGCGGTATCACGCATAAGTTATGGGTAAGTAACGGAATTCACGCGCGTCGCGTTTGCCGAGGAATTTGCGCTACCCGACCGTTCAAACTTCACCCGTAGGGTACATCATGATTATATTGTATATAATTATGTATATACTATTTTGCGACGCCACCAGGTACATCATTACATACACCGGATGCTGATACATACACAGTTTTTAGATTTGGTATCATCATGATTGTGATTGTAATAGATACGAGTATATTGATGCAGTGATTGAATACCTGTACGTGTGGGCATCGAACGTGGATTAAGAAAAATTGACGCGACTGATCGAGAAAAGAGCCGTTAAGTTATTGTTTTCAGTTCACACGCGAACATTTACACAAATGAATATTCGCACTTGCCGAAGAAACGGTGAATGAATGAACGAAAACGAATGATCGGTAATTTCACTTCACCACGCGGCCAAACGACCGATTTTCGCGGCTGAGAAATCAAGGATCGGAAAGTGTGAAAAAAAAAAAAAAAAATCGGTACGAATTTATGCGCACTGCAAAGGATGAAAGGATAAACTATATGAAAAAAAAAAAAAAAACAAAAAAAACAACCAGACTTACCTCCGAGAACTTCGTCGAGGATTCTCTCGATGTAATCGTCGTCCTCGTCATCGTCGTCATCGTCGTCATCGTCGTCATCGTCGTCCTCGACGCCGATGTCGAGATCATCGTCGTCGTCGTCGTCGTCGTCGTCCTCGGCTGTGCTCCCTTGGACGCTCGGCGCCGCGGCCTGTCTCGCCTCTTGGACGGCCTGGGCCGGCTCCGGCTTACCGATCTTCACCTCGGACTGCTGCGGCAGCGGCGTCGCCAGGCAGCACACCACCAGCGCCAGCAACAGCACCACTGCCGACTTCATCGTGCTATAAAAATCGGAACAAGCAAAAACGAATTATCAATTGTCGTTGGATCGGTGCGTTTTTTTTTTTCCATGCTGTTGCTGCTGTTGATCCACCACCCGTGTCAATAGGGTGGACCGGGGGATTTGGGCTTACTATAGCGAACAACGTAGCAGGGTAGGATGAAAGATTCGCGCAAGGGGTGTGACAACGTGAAACAATAGGTACAGTTTACTGCACGAACGCACGAACAAATTGGTCACTTGTATTCATATGCGCAAAGTGCAACAACAACAGCAGCAGCAGCAGGAACGACAGGAAGCTGTCTGTAGCCGATAAATCGGCCTCTGGCACGTTTTGCGCACAATTAGGTATGTTTGTCGTTCGCGCACTACGCGATCTCGGGCGTATCTTCGATTGCACACTCACCCTCGATTGAATACAGGACTCTTGGAGAAATCGGTAAAGCCTCGAAATCAACCGCGTACTTGACTGAAAATCGCTATATGCAACCGGGAAGCTGTTGCTTCTTTGATTTCCGTTTAATTTAATTTAATTTAATTTTTTTTTTTATATTTGTCTGTCAAGAGCAACGGTCCCCTACGCGGAGGACGGGACCTTTCTTCCTTCCTTCCTTCCTTTCTTCCTTCCTTCCTTCCTTCCTTCCTTCGCCGAGCCGAGACTGTAAAACGAAGACCAAGTGCCGCTCGGCGAATCTTTTATACGCTCACCACCACTTTGCCTCTCTCTCTCTCTCTTTCTCTTCCACTCTTTTCACTTGTTCCCTTCCTCCGCGCTCATCTTGTATACGGCTCCTCCTTCTCCCGCCGCACTGCATGCTATTGCTCGTATACCTGTGCATGTTATGGTGTTCTACCCGAGTGCCATATAATACTTTGAATCCCCGCGATTACAATCCGCGTGTAACGATTACCGATACTGCGATTAAATCAAAATTAACTCCGTGGACCGATACACTGGAAGCAACATGTTGAAGTTGATGTTTTCGTATTTGACGCGAAATACCTAACGATCTTTTCGTTGTCCGTAGACAATCTGTGATCGGTATACCCATAACAGTGGTATAAGCATCTGTACCGTGGACATTGGTCACTCGAACGAGTAATGAAAGTAACACCATCCCCCCACTCGAATACCCCGTTTGGTATAACGTACGTATAAATATACACATAGAGCAACGGTTTCGTTAAGTACCTGCAGAACAATCGCTGCGAGACTCGATGGTTTTTTTTTTCTTTCTCTCTCCGTAATTGATAAGTGTACGTATATTATAATGCAGGTACGTCGAACTCGCGTGTTGCGCTCTGTACATGACTTTGTGCAACGCGTTTAGATATTCGTATATATAGTACATATATGTACGTATACCCAAGTCAGATTTGAATAAAAAAAAGGAGAAAAAAAAAACCACATCCAACGATCTTATACATTGGGCGTATGGGATGCGCGCGCGCGTATCGGCACCACTGCCACTGCCGCTACATATATGTACAAGAGCTTCATGGTAAACCGTTACTCGTTAACATAATTGGCATGTGAGGATATCCGCGCTAGTCGGATCAGCGCTAGAATCCATGTTCTTATACACGAGAAATGCCAACCGGGTGAGGAGGAAAATTTAACGAGAAGGCAAGGTGTATAACTTACTATTCTCATTGGCGCTTGTACCCGCGAGCCACTGTAACAGGTACATTTACGTGGTAAACGCGGGGGAAGCTACCGCGTATAGCATACACAACGTACTAATCAATTAACCGTTTATTATTCGATGATTCGACTGCGTAAAAATTACGATATTGAAAAAGAAAAAAAAAACAAACACTCTGACAACAAATTCCGGACTTGAATATATATATATATATATATATACCTATTCATCATATATTGACAGTTCCATATTGAGTACATTGTCCGAAAAATCAGAGATTTTAATAATCTTACATTATTTACAGGTATACCCTGCATATACCAGTACAAAACGAGTTACCGTCTCCGATTAAGATCATATACCTCCGTGTAACATATACGTTTAAAAATTATACTCGTACGTATAATATTTAAGATGTAGAGAGACGTCGCAGAGTTTCCCATAAGGAGAACTGGTTTGGTTTTCCTTCTCGAGCGAGTATAAATATACACGTTCCCCAAGTACAAGTGCATTATACATGGTGAGTCAAAAGCAAAGAGAGAAAAAACATACACACACACAACGAAGATGGACAAGAAAAAGAAAGGAAGAGCAGTGTCGTGGCACTGTGTACACCGATATAACTCTGTAGTCCAGGTATATACGTGAGCATTCGAGCAGCTCGAAATATGGGATTCGGTGTCAGCGGCGTCGGGCGGTACCGGGGCATAAGTAGTCCGCGAGCGAGTGTTTGTCGCCCAACCACGTTAACACCGATCACCTGTACCCACGCACCTTCAACCAGGCTGGACACACATTTTTCTCCATGTATTATAATCGCCGCCAAGTGATGGTAAAATTAAGGGATATCGTTGCATCCACGTGCACGTACAACCTACAAGACATAGAGATATCGAGAGAGCTTGCTCATCGCGCGTTTTAACTTTTTTTTTTTTCCAGCTCAATTTTTTTTTTCCCCCCCGTACCGACGCTCTCCTCTTACTAAAGCTCCGTTCGGTAGTAGAGAAATTTTGTTATAATAGAATCCCAACTATGACGACTGGTTTTTCATCCGCTCGAGCGATATTCTCCAAATGTCGGCCTACGCGCTACGGATTCCTTTCCGTATCAACCTTCAAGTATATCTTTCAACTACTTACTTTTTCCACGCGTTTTATCGCTTATTCGGTTCCTCGGATAGTTTTAATTTTTTTTCCTCCACGAGACATCGCAAACGTCTTTTTTACCGTTAACTGCTCGCATACCTATGTGTCAATATTTTATATTACGATCGATCGAGTGACAATGAAAAACAGGCTTTTATTGCAAACATCCAATTTGATTGAAACAACAAATATTAATATCGCCAACGAGAAAACCAACACGTCTATACAACATTTTTCAATCAGTACTTCGAGCCGTTGAATGTCATCGTCCACTTGTGCTGGTGTTGTTGCTTGTACTGTTGCCGGTTATGGGGCTGACTTTTCCCGTCATTTTCTCGAACATCTCCCGGTTTTTCGGGTGAACCCTCAGTTCAGCACCCGGTGGTCGGGCGTTACCGGTCAACGGCTGATTGTTGATGACGATCTTCCGATAATACTGGGCGATTCGGCTGTCGTGGCTGAACGATTTGGGAAACTCAATGTGCACTGCAACGCGTGAAACGTCATTATTTTTGTCGTTATTATTTTTGTAGAGCAGCATCCATGAAAAAATGTAAAACCATGCGGCAGTAACGTAAAAATACGATAAAATGGCCAAGAAACGCTCAGGGGTAAACAAAAAAAGAAAAAAAAAAAAAAAGATAACTATCCAAAGAGTCCCATTTTGGGCCACTATAAATAAGCAAAGCGTGCACTCCTGGCGAGTATAACAGTAAAAGATCGAAACGCGAATCGACCCTGAGAAAGAGTGAAACTAATCGCTCCTGCTTCGTAAGTAAATTGACAGGTAAAAAAAACACATTATTCCTAAACTGGGATGACGATTAAAATTCATGCCAACATAAATATATACCGGTATACATACACATATATAATGTAACCTAATGTAATGTTCAAGGATATAGATAACTTGCCTTTGTGATGGACAAACAGGTACATCCATAAGGACAGGGATAAACCAATGAGGACACCGCCCAGCACCACTTTCCACTCGCTCGTTGGCGCGTTCATTTCCGCGAACGTCTGTCGAAAGCTCGCTCTGTACAGGAACTTTTTCTCCTCGGCGCTCAGTTTTCTCCAGTCGCCTCGCTCTTTTTCTCTAATCGCCTGTGCACACGTTTCGCATATTCATACAAAATTGGCCACAAACAGAGAGAGAGAGAGAGAGAGAGAGAGAGATAATAGAGGGTATATAATATTGTGATGGTTCGGATATTTAAGTTGTACGACCATGAGCTCGGGAGTGCAGCTGCGGTAGCGAATCGCCGAAAAGGGGTAGGTGGCCTCGTCCAAGTAGGTCGGGTTGCCGTTCGTGCCGTAGCCGACGATTTCCCGGTCACCGATGATCTTCCTCTCGAACCCCAACGGGTCGTGCACGTTGCCGAAACGTCGCGTACCCATCAATTGCAACTGTTGCCCCTTGTTTTTCGCCCATCGCGTCACTAGCCCCCGGCTCATCGTCGCCATCGTCACCACCAATGGTCCGGAGTCTCCTGTATGTACATATACCCACACACTACGCGCACTTTCTCACCCTCTATAGGTTTTAAACGTCGCTTCCCAGCTCCAACGGATCGTTTAATCGACTCGCTTCTCGATTCTTCGGTTTTGTCTGAAAATCAATTTATTTATTCATCCATGTCGGCTGGTGGCAGCCTCGAACTGCTCGCGATCGAAGGAAACGCGGGTTATGATGGGTGCTTTCAGCACAAGCGTGTATACTTACTTACTTTGTGCGTCGATTGTTTTGTGTCCTTCTCGTGTATAGGTTATATATTTTTTTAACAACAAATTGAAGTCAGCAGCTTTTTCCGTATGGCACCGTGCGATCGAATTTACTGCAATAATCGTAATAAAAGTATTTACTAGCGAGTGCATAAGTAGTCCAACTTTTTCAACAAATCATTGTTTTTTTTTTTTTTATTACAGTTGCATTCTGGAGTTAAACATGGATGTACTACCGATTACAAGCTCTATGCTTGTCTACAACTTTTGCACTCAATATTGAATAGAAATGTAGTTTTTGTCAAGAATTTTATTTTTTTTTTCATCAAGAGAGGAAAGTGCAAAGTGATTTTGCGTTTCGACGAGATTTACAACTTTTTTTTGGGAAACGTACGTTGGAGGAAAAATATTAATTTATTATGTTGTATCAAAACGATTCAAAGAATAAGCAATGTGTGATAAAAACAGAGCAACCACTTTTGGTTATCGGGAATATGAGTTCTTTTCAAATTAGTTTTTTTAACATATGGTACATGTATATGAATAAATAAGCGATTTTCGCTTTGGAACTTCAATAGAGCAATGGAAGAATTTTTCTCGTTGGATATACATGAATAACAAAGATGTGCGGGATAATAATGAACAAAAGTACTACAGCATCCCAACTTAAAATGCAGCGATGAACAGTATACCAATAGAAATTGTTGAAACGTTTAGGTCGGTGTAACCTTAATTTTTGTACATTCGGAAACTTTCACCGTTAAAAAAAACTTTCTCTTTTGAGAAAAGAAATGAAGTGGATACTCAATATTCTTGAATTCTATGAGAATAGGTACGACAGCGCCTCTCGCGTAAAATTTTTGAATCAAACAAACGTTAGGTGTAGATAGAGCAGGAATCTACATAAACGGGATTATAAAAAAAAAAAATAGGCGTCTGCAGACTGTCAGCATGCTGTTGTAACTATGATGCCGCATCATCAAAACAGTTTATTAAAATGGCGATGGAGTGATAATATATTTTAACCGTATACTTATTAGATAGTTACTCGAAGAGTTAATTGTATACAAGATCGCGGGCTGTCATTGTTCAATTAAAATCGCTCGCGTGTTTTATAAAACGTTGCGCCACATTTTTCGGTAATCACGTATTTTTCAAAATTTATCTTTGGTTATAAGTCTCGGTTTTGGTATTGTTGATGTTATTGCGCCGCTACGCAGTTTTAAAACACTACAAAATCTCACGAACGCTTGTCCCTCGAATCAACTGACTACAGTACAATTGTGTACTCTGTCAAGGTATTTACTTATGACACCTTTGTTTCACATCTTTTTTTTTTTAATGCTTATTACGCTCTTTAAAGTGGAATGTGTTGAGGTTACAGCTGCTGAAAATTTATTTATGTTTTAAAAGTTGACATTCATAATTCACATAATTTTGTAAGCACACTCACTTTATTGAATTTTCAAAATTTGTTGTTCACAATTCCATTTTCATTTTAAAGATTTTGCTGATCACGTGCCAAGTTGATTCTACCAGTTTTTTCTCCTTTGAGGTAAGTGTATTACAATTTTTTCCATACCTAGATAAATGTAATTGCCTGACTAATCTTTTTATTTTTGTATTTCAGGTTTTTACTATGATTATTTTTAATGTCAATACTCATGCTCTTTTGCAATGTCATGTCAGTAATAATCCAGGGTTTTGGAACTTTATCAAAAGTGGTTTTTAAAAAAATTGAGAGCATGAGGTGTTTTTGATAAAATTTTTTTTTACTGCATTGTAGTAGAATGATCAACTCAACGAGTGCACCACATATTCTTGAATGAGAATTTGTGATTTAGTGCTAACAAGAAATGTCGTTATTTAACAAATACTGCAATATATCATTATCATCTAGTCAATACATTTAAAGCAATTTTTTGACTTTTGAGAGCATCAATTTTATAAAACTGTACATAAAAAAAAGTCAAGTACTAATATTTAACTTGTCAAAACTATCCATGCTTTGATGAAATGATGTTTCGTTATATTTGGTCACTTATAAACTGGTACCTCAGACCATTTATCAAGTGGATATTGCGCCATACCACACATATGTGTGAGCTTCAAAGGATATGTTATGGAGAACCCGTAGGAGCACCTCGTACTGTTGCTGTGGAACATTCCCTTCGACTTTCGAGAAACCCAGATGTTAAGTCATTGTTATCTTATTTAGATGATGTTGCTAGTCAGCAGAGAATCAATGTTAGGACCGAGCGAGCAATTCTAGAAGAAGCTATTAAAACTATTCTGATAACCAAAAAAATCAATCCTACAGCGCATCCTGATTTTGCCAAAGCATTTGGCAAATGTGTAGAGTTGATATGGGGATACAGACAACTTTGCATGCAGTGTGAAGAATTGAGACAAATGCAATACGATTCTGAAAATCCCTTACATGAAAGTTTGCTTTTACGATTGTGGGACTTACTGATGCCTTATGATCCACTTGATGCAAGGATAACTAAACAATGGCAAGACATTGGCTTTCAAGGAGACGATCCAAAGACTGACTTTAGAGGGATGGGTATGCTAGGATTAGAAAACCTGGTCTACTTTGCCCAGGAGTACCCAAGCGCTGCAACACACGTTCTGTCGCATTCCATGCATCCCAAATATGGTTACGCTTTTGCTATTGTAGGCATTAATTTGACGAGCATGGCTCTGCGCTTGTTAAAAGATGGATCAGTAAAGACACATATTTACAATTCATCTAAAACTCTACCGTCTATCCGTGCCTTTCATCAGTTTTATTGTTACCTATTTTATGAATTTGATGGGTTTTGGATAGAATCAAAACCGAGCAACATGATGGAATTTTCTTCTATTCAAGAAAAGTTTGAGAACAATATTAGAGTGGCTCTTGCCAATCCTTCGACTGTTTTTAGAATAAATTTATCTGTAGACAATATTTAGCACAAGTGTAAAGATTGTGTATAAGATGCTTTGAAAGTGGTTATTAGTAAATAATTGAAATTAAAAACATTTGTGTTAAGGGTATTTTTTGCAATTGAATTTGATTTAATAAGTATTTCAAATATCCATTTATAAATATGCTTTTGTGTGAAAAATAGTCAGATATACTAAGGATTTTATAAGTATTATTTCTACAAATAAAAATAAGAATTAGCATATAGTAGTTTTTTAACTACATGAGAGTTAAACGAATCGTCTATAGTAAAATATCTTTGAATTTAAACAAAGAAACAAATAAGTTTTATAAAACCGAAAAATGTACTAAGAAGTTTGTTCTACCCAGTGCTCAACTTATAATACACATCTCACTGTGTATCTTGTATTGTGATAAGTATATACATGACATGTTTGTTTTTTTACTTTTCTAAGCCACTAAAATCCATTCCAAGTTTACTAACTAAAATTGCACTCTGATGACATTCCTGTGTTTTGAAAATTTGGAAATGCCGTATCTATAAATAATAATTCTATGTAATAGGAATATGTGTAATTATTTATGGATATAATTAAGAAAAATTTATTGTACTGAATTTGTTGCAAAGACATAAAAAAATAGTGTTTGTTGCTGGTTTAAAATTATAAATTGATGAATCTTTATTTGATTTGTATCATAATGTAAACTGTCGCTGTTTGAAAAAAAGTCTTTTAATTTTATTTCATAATTGTTTACACATATGTACATTCTGATGATTCAGAATTCAGAATCGTAGTCATCTTATTTACTCTTTTTCTGTGGTACTTCAGTCTTTTTTCTCAGTTTACTGACCACTGACACAATTACCAGTACACCAATTGAAATACTGGTGAGTTTCATCACCCATGGATTTTCTTTCAAGAAATTCACTATTCTTTGTATCAAGTCGTCGCTGTAATAGAAGTAATTATACTTTATCAAATGTATAAGAATGTGAATAAATATTTTAAAAATTTTCAGTACAATTCACAACTTTTTTGCATAATAGAATATAAATGTACGTACAAGGGGCTCTGAGGGGTAGGAACTTTTTCTCCGCGAACATTTCTGTACCATTCCTCCGCAAACGAGACAAATGAATTTATATCATGTTTTGGAATGACATAGCTGTACATTTTGCCATGCCTAAATCTATAATGTAAAAATTGGCAAGTGAAAAACAAGGCTTTCATAGTTATATATATATTAAAAAAAATAAATAAATAAATAAATAAAATAAATATACTGAATCAGATGGCAAGATATCTTACAGAATAAATTGAGGAACTTCGAATATGCCAAATCTTCGAGCTGTAGAAGCTCCAGTTGAATATTTGTTGACACGTGCAACATTCATTTTTTGCCTCAACTTGGCACCCACGGCTTCCCAACGAGCTCCCAATCTTTGGCAATCAACACAATCTGTACTGTAACTGCATTAGAAAAAACCTTATTATTACCTCTCCATTGTAATTATAGTGTGACGGCTAAGGTTTTCATTAAATTTTATACTTACAACATAACAAACCAATCCCCTGTTGTGGCCCCACTACTTGCTTGAGTTAAGTGCTCAAAGGTTTCATCTGTTAACTCTTTCACAATGGGTTCTTTATTCTCTATGAACGTTCTTAAAATTTCTTCATCTTCCAGTGTTCCTGGAATTAAAGGTAAATAGTAAAAATGAAATTCAGGTGAATTGGAAAAAAAATCTTTGCTCGTCTTACCATTGTACAGCATGGGTATTCCTTTTCTAAAGAACACAATGGCAGGTTCTTCGTGGTTGCTGTATAACCTCAGCATCTGGCTGCTTACTGCTCGCACGACCCATGCTGACAGCGAGTCAACCAAATCCTCCCTGACGTGCAGCAGTTCGTTTTCTGCATCATCGCAGGTTTTGCAATGTTTTTTTGCTGCAAACATTAGTTGAATATCCCTGATGAATTTCAGGACAATGCTTGTTCTGATTTAATATGAATTATCTACCAAATGTTACCATTGCGATCTCATTGTCATGCAAAAAATCTTTACTTATATACTTGATACGACAATGTTGTAATTGCAAGAGTATAAAAAAAACGAAAAAAAAAAAAGGAAAGAAAAGAAAAATGTTGCAGAACAGATGTAAAAGCAAAGAGGCACTCACTGAACAAAACGACCACGTTTTCATTCTTGATGCGTTTTATAAGTTCGTCATCGCTGACAGTTTCGAGACTTTGCGTTGTTGAACCAACACTATCCGAGAGTAAGCAACAAATAAGAACGAGCACGGCAATTCGAAGCATTGTTTCGAACGTGGATTCAACAAGGGGATTACTTGTATTATGGTGGATAAGTATAAATTGTAAGTACGTTTATAGGGAGGGAAAAAAATAGCAGCAGCTGGAACCGGCGAGAAGATAAATACTGTACAAGATGATGATATATACAGATATATATATAGGGTGTATGATTGTTTAGCAGACGACAACAGCTGGCGTAAAGTAAAACGTCATCATAACTTGCTTTATATATACATATAGCCAAACATATATAAACACGCAGCCGCAGTCTGGTAGGTATTAGCCGTAAATATGTAGCTAACCCAGCAGCTTATTGACACGTCAAATAACATAAGTAATATGTTAATAAGACTTGTAAAATTATACATATTACATTAATTACATAAACACTGCATGTCTGCGTGGGTTTGGCATTATTCGTGTACCCTCTATACGTATATACCCATATATACACAGTTTGATGCGCCACTGTGGCGCAGCTGTAAAATTGATGCCATCAGGTTATATATATTAAGTACATCAGTGGGTCGAGGGATTCTTCATCATCGATGAACATTTTCAGTAAATCAACAAGCTAATTGTTGTAGAGTAAAAAAAAATTATTAACAAGTATATTTTTCACAAAGTTTTTAATTTTATGTCCTTATTATTCGGACAGTCGCAAAGCACTATGTAAAAATGTTAAATCTTACGAATCCATGAGCGGAAAAATTTTCTCGTTTAAAAACAAAAAAAAAAAAAAAAAAAAAATGTATTTAAAATTCGTGAATATCCG
>NW_019379602.1:1561798-1584298 GCF_000648655.2 Copidosoma floridanum | reverse complement strand
ATTGAAATGCTACGAGTGACAATGCCACGTAAGCTTATTTTTATTGCCTCATATTAGCCTCAATGTTTCATCAAGTAATGGTAATCTTTGGTAAATAACCGCGCACCGTAAGATAAATTGCTTAATCACGTGTGACGTATACATAATAATACTCTTTTTTTATGCATCGCGGTATTTCATTATATTAGTTTACCACAACTCGTTATTGACATCGCGTACGGAGATCATCCAATCGGTCGTTTGCAAAAAAAAAAAAAAAAAAAAAAAGGAAGAAAAAATGATGGTGTATTATCCAACAAAAGATAAGCTAGAAATAAAAGAGCTCCGCATTCGTTGGAAATCTTTGTGCCGAAAACTGTGCATATCATATACTGCAGATGGTCGTTACGTTTTGGCAGCTTGTAAAATGAAATCCTCTCAACTTCCTTTTTTTTTTTTTTTTCTTCTATCCACCGTATCATTTGTAGGTATCTGCTTCAAAAAGGCAACTAGCCGCGGCTTACGAGTAAAAGTTGCAGCCAAAAGAGTTTTTTTTCCCCGAACAAATGTGACGCACGAGTAACCGTGCACATACTCAGACAGGCAGGGATGAACGGACCACCTGGACATGGCCGCGGAAAAGTTTGACAAACATTTCACGCAATGAGAGCCAACGAGTTGGGGGAGGTGTACTTACGAGGGAGAAAATTTTTTTGAAATTGTTTTCGCGGTGAAAGCTCGCAGCCAGGCAGTTATCCGAGCTTTTCTGTCTTGAAGCACGAACCTCGAGCTATTTTTTTTTTTTTTTTTTTTTTTTTTTTTTTTTTTTTTNTCGAGTTGTATTGTTTTATTTCTCGGTGCTTTGCACATTACAGATCAGAGCCATGTTTATTAATTGATGTGCCGTTTTATTTCCTTGTTTTTAAAAAGACCCTCGAATTTGTTGTCCTTACCATTGTCAATGATAAGGTTTTTTTTTTTTTTTTTTTTTTTACAGGCTACAGATAGGCACTTTGCATTGAAACACCATATTTCTCTGAGATTCGATAACTCGAGCATCTCCGCAATAAACGGCACTGTAAGATTGGTACCGGATACTCGTGAAACTTTTTCAAACCCAAAAGTACGTATATGGAAAACTACGTGTGGTATATAATTGAACGTTAGTTGGTACGTGCCCACGATTTACCTGTATACGCTCATACGTATAATCACACTATCTTTTAGCTATGATGAAAAAAAATACACTCTGACGCATGTGGGGTTGAAAAAAAAAAAAAAAAAAAAAAAAAAAAAAAATTACGAGTGCGTGTAGCACGAAAAAAACATCAAAGGAATAATTGGATGCTTTACCCATGTTACACATATATACCGACTTCAGAAAAAGCACAGAACTATACGTGATTAACAAAATGTGCGTTGCGCACACACGTACATGACGTACAAAACAACGTGAAAAGTACATATGTTTATAATTTTCAGTAGAGGGTGGCATCACTACCAACGCAAGCCTACGTAAATATACATATATTTATATATGTATAAGTGGAAGGATTACTGGCCTTGGGGCAGGCCGGGAGGAGGGGCACCGTGTGCCGGTGCGCTGCGAAAGAAGAACGTCCCCCTGGAGCCACCGGCAAAACTGTCGGCCCGCACTCCTCGCTCGAGTTGTTTCGACCTGCAATTGATCTCCCAGGTATTGATTGCCTATCGTCCTTTTTTTTTTTTCACGCCCGTAAAACAATATGTACATCTATTTATACCATCAGGTAACTACATGTTTTTTTAATACACTTGCTTACACTCCACTGGCTATTGTCGTGAATTAAACAATTTGAAGGGTAAAAATCACCATTCGTCTTTAGATTGAAACAATATTTTGCAGCGCATCCCAAATAACCTTCGTTGTCAAATTGTACAAAAGCCAAGCGTCGCCCGATGTTTGATCGATGCACCATAGTTCCTTCCGAACAAGCATTTTATATATAGCACATGTAGTTTTTTAGACTATTGTTCGAGTCACCGCTAACATCACATCGTAATAGTATTGGTGCTCCGTTTTCATCGTTCATTATTTGTCACGTTTCGGGTTTCGTTCCAAAGTGCAGTATAACGCCTTTAATGTCAATTACATTAACGAAGCGGAAAAAGAAAAGCGCGTTACTTACTGTCATCAAAAAAAACGTACACCCGTGCACACGAATTTCGCGATGTGGTGAAAAAAAAAGCAGAAAAGTACACGTTTCGATGAGCTTGGTAAAAGCTTTGGACTCGCCGGTAGTAGCTTGAAAAAGTCCAATAGATGAAATGCGTGTTTGTAGAAGTAAAGGATCAAGGAACAAATGAATATGTATATATGTTTAAGGGATGGCAAGGCGAAAAGGATTGAAATTAAAAAAAAAAAAAAAACGATCCCATCATTTCCCAATAGCGGGGCTAAAACAAACTCGTGGATGATAATACTTGGATGAATACGCCATCGTGCAAATGACAGGGGACCATTAAAATAAATTACGAGTCAAGCCGTACTCGGTAGTAAACGCACTCTACCAAGTTGAAATCGAAACCAAATTACTATGATTTTTTTCCCCCCCTTTAATTATGAAACCACGTCCACAAAAGAGACAATAGTATGCTTTTGCTCCACTACTGAGCTTTTTATTTGTATGGTCGCGGCAGTTCGCTGTAAGCCAACATCCTGCACCTGTATAGATGCATATACGATACTGGTGGTGTGACTGTTGCGAGGTGCGCTCATCCATCGGAGAGGTTTACCTACCCATACTTGAGCGACAAAATTGCATATTCATGAGCGAAAGAGTATAATCGTGCGTATATATATGCACATACAAGCAAAATGTATAACAATAAGCGTATATGCATGTATAAGGTACAGCCATAGAATATGGAGTACAAAGTGCGGGCATCACCGCGACGAACGACGTTAGCCAACAAGATTTAATTTGAAAGTTGGTTGGTAGACAGGTATGTAACAACAAAGTCCCACGGTTGGGGTATGGATTTATACGTGGAGTTTATTCAAGCAGCGAGGCTTTGCTTGGTTGTAATTGGTGGCTCGTAATTAATGAATAATAGAGGGAGATGAGCTTCTGTTCCACGCGGCGGATCCTCAAAACGTCGCCGGTACCAACTACAATACATATAGAGGCGTATATGTATATACCTGGGGACAAGGGTGAGGGGAGGAAACTACACGAGTATGGAGAGAGAGAGAGAGAGCTACGCACTAGGTAGAAATGCTCAAATGAGAATGCGAGGCTGATTAAGCTTGGCACCCCGAGCACTCGAGAGCGCGCGCACTGCCACCGCAAACGCTAATCACTGCGCATAATATATACATTATACATATATATATATATATAGGTGTACTTGTCGGGCGGTCGCGTGTACATTGTACGTATAGGTTGTACGTGCGCGTATAAATGTACGCGTGCAAACTTTACGGCGCAGTTACGGCGGGTTTCACAGTAATAAGATGGAACTCGGTTTTGGTTTTGGAAATCTCGTTTCGCGACGATGTATAACAACGGGGGGGGGGGACCAGCTTCCGGGAGAAACTTTATTCCGTCGCTTCTAATCGGTATATCACGTAGGTATGATGTTAGAGAAGTTGAAAATCCAAAAGCTTGAACGGCCAAGGGAGTATACAGCAACGGGGGGGTTGGCTCGTCGAGAGCTTTGCCGTTGAAACATTCGTTGAAGCGCTCGAGTCGAGCGTTAGTATTATATACAAGTGTGTTACGAACAATCATCTATCTGCACTTTGGTCCTAATGTGTATGTATATCCAATCGAGTTGTATTGTTTTATTTCTCGGTGCTTTGCACATTACAGATCAGAGCCATGTTTATTAATTGATGTGCCGTTTTATTTCCTTGTTTTTAAAAAGACCCTCGAATTTGTTGTCCTTACCATTGTCAATGATAAGGTTTTTTTTTTTTTTTTTTTTCTTACAGGCTACAGATAGGCACTTTGCATTGAAACACCATATTTCTCTGAGATTCGATAACATTATATTATGTTTCAACAACCGTTGCAGTGCAAGTATACAAGCCGTGGCTTTTGCTGTTGTCGTTTGAGCCGAGCATATTTATATTATTATGTTGTGGCTATCATATACTCTAGCTCTCGTTTAAGTTCTGCCTCGGATTGGCGGTTGTTCATAAAATCGGGCTTATTGGCCGTATCCCGTTAGTCCAATCCGTTCGATTGAGGGATCATCACACGGGAACACGGATTATTTGTGCGTGAATGCACAGGCATATACGCAGGCACGGCATCTGATGTTTTCCAACGAGAAGACGAGCTGCTCGAAACAACAGAAAAGTTTCCTCTCCCACCTATTACCTCTATATATACGAAAAACGCGCGAAATGCTTCAACTCGCACATCGGCTTGAATATATATATATATATATATATATATATATATACACTTGCCCATGCAAAATATTATAACGAACCTCCTCATTTTTCCAAACTCGCGAATGATGTGTTTTGTCGATCGATTTCACGGATTTAGCACTGCACCCCGGGGTCCAGCCGTTTGTATCAAGGCTCTGATAATTAAATCTCGAGAGGCCGGGCGAGCTTCAACTCTTCATTTTTAATTAAAATCGCGCCCGGGCACCACCAAGCGGTCAGAATATCATATATATATATAAGAATAAAAAGCGGTGAGGGGGGGGGGCGCCGGAGTGAGATGAGCCGTGGTCCAGGCCGGGAAATGAAAGGACACCTGAGAGAGCATTGCGGTGCACCTGTATACACGTGTGCACACAGCCACGTTTCTAATTCAACGATCAAGATGTATATGTATACGTACTGCGCGCGCTCGAAACTCCACGGTGCCGGATGAAACTTTGAACGGAAATTTATTGGTTCCTCAGCTGCTGATGCTTGTATTTATTGCACCTACTTTACGCTTGGGCTGATACCGTTACCAATCCCATTTTGCACGTCTTTCATTTAAACTTTATTTTACTTGGTATACATGTATTATTATATGTACGTTTGTTTCAGCGCGAGACGGACTGGGGCACCGTTGGCGCTCCTCCTATCGAACAAAGGTCCAGCCTTGCTGTACGCGACCCTCGCGACACCACAATTCATTCCGGCAAGCATGTATTTATACACACTTGTTTACTTGATTATTTATCATCGATTGCCCAGTTTGAGAAAAGTGAAAGAGGCGTTCGAATGGCAACGAGATAAAGAAAAAATAAATTTTTCAAAGATCTGGCTCTGTCGATCCGTCGACGCGTCACGAGCGTTCGACCGATAGTATTATTTATAAATTTTCAAGTAAGAGGCCGAGCGGATGATTTTATGAATTCGAGCGCATATAATCAATAAACGTGTACGCTACTGCACGGAAATAACTCGGATTCGTTTATAACTTTTGCGGGGGAATGAAAAAAAAAAAAAAAAAAACCACAATTCCGTGATAATCCGATACCGCTGATGGCATGGAAATCGCGTACTTTTCCAGAGAGAGGATTAAAACGAAATGCCGAATAAAACGTTGAAAATGCACCTCCAACTTTTGCGGGGATAAATAAAAATAATGGCAATAATAACAATAATAATGAATGTGAAAAAAATAAAAAATAATAACAATGACAAAGGGTTATATAATACGAGAGGAATAAAACGTGATGCTTTTTTTTTTCCCCGACACTCGTGGGGGGTGGGTGAGAAAGCTCACCGGGAATTCCGGAAAGAGCGAGAAAACGCGATAACGTAACTCACGTGTACCTATACACGTAAAAACGTGAATGGGCATTCGTGTGTGTGTGTGTGTACAGGGAGAGAAGATAAAGGAGGATTGGTGTTGGTGCCGTCGCGCCATCGCCCGGGGCAAGATCCGCGAAAAACGTGCGACGAGAGGAGTCGGGTTTATCGAGTTATCGAGGACGTGGAGCTGCTGCCTCCTCTGAGGCCGAGCTGCCGGGGCGTTAGCCGCGATTTTCGTGATCTCTCTCCCAAGGAGCAGCTACGGCGAACCACGTCCGTGCGATACGCGGCAACGGACGCCACTCGCCCTGGATACATCATAGATTCGTAAGTTGACAAACTTGTTCACGTCCCCCCACCCCATCTCTTTCCTCGACCCGATGCTATACCTCGGCTTCAATCTTCAATTTCCATTCCTCCCTTCGTAACGCATATCTATACGTATATATATATATAGGATGTGCAAGCCATGCATGAATAACCCACGTCGTCACTAGCATTTCTTTTTTTTTTTTTCAACCCTCATATTTTTCTATGATTTTCCACGTAAAAAGTTGTGGTGAAAATTCCTTGTGGGTACCTGTATGGAAATTAAAATCAACGTTTATGCGGGAAATCAAGGCAGTGAGGTGCTATCTTTTATCATAAAGAATTATTATGTCACGTTGAATAGTAATTTATAACATCCGCGTATCTAAAACTAACACTTTGATTGATTACCTTTTACCTTGAAAGTTATCATCCGTGGCACATTTGTGTTTCAAAGTTATTTATCGTCTGCGTATTTATCTACAATATTTATTTATTTTTGTTAAGATAGCAACAAATTTATAGAATAACTGTCTTATCCAAAAACCGATGGGACAATCTGACTACACGCATATAGAGCACGAGTCTTGTGTTGGCTGGTATACTGCAGTATACCAGCTACTCCCGAGTCAAGTCACAGTGTGTTAAGGAAGCTATAAAGCTAATTAAGAAAGATGAACATTTTTAAGGGCTACTCTTGAGACACACTACGTATATTTATTAATTAAAAATATCTTTTCTTGATTCAACAATTGCCTATAAATTAAAAGTTGTTCAAATTTAATTTTGAGATGATTTCAAGTGCCCGATGCCTGTTAATCGAATGAATCTGTTATTTAATTCGGAATAGCTCCTATTTAGAAAATATACAGCGGGAAAAAGTAAATTTTTTTGAATTTTCAATAACTTTATGTATTTATACATATAATTTTTCTAATCAGCCACTACAGACGACTACCTTTTTCCCTTTCACAAATAATGTAATCAGTTTAAAAGGCGCATATCAATCAATATAGCTTTATTTATTTATTTATTTATTTATTTTTTTTCTAAACACGTGATGGATAAAACTCTTACATCGATCTGCCATACACCTATTATTAAATTTGTTGTATCTGTAAGAATGATGAAAAAAAAAAACGCTCTCGCGCGCTTGAAAAACTCTACGAACCGTTAATTGTTTCAATTAAATTTTTGTTGCAGTTTGAGATCCTCAAAGGCCAACTGTCGAAATTACGCGGTACAGCTCGTCGAACAGATACGTCAAAAGCAAGCAATCTCAGAGGTACGTAAACGCATTTCCCCCCCCCCCCCCGATACTTTGAACAAGCTTCATCGATGCGTTTGCGCGGGAGAAAATGTAAACTCGATGAAAAGACAAGAAAAGCAAAAAAAATAAGCCAACGAATGATCATACCGGGGACGATGTTTAAAATTGATTTTCTCTGTGTGCACGTGAAACGCGCGCCACCCCCCACAGAAGGAGCATCGCAGGGACGAGGCCGAGTGTCGTCGGCACTTTGACGCGTGGGAGAGACTCTGGGGAAGCAGAATCGATCTGCAGCAGCTCCACCGGCGCAACAATCTCCACCAGATTCTCTACACCACCGCCGGACCGTAGAATTAGTCGTCCACCACCACCACAACCACCCCGTCCTACTGTCCGCGCTATATATATATATACATATGCGTGTACATATGTATAGATACTCCTATGTCCGCGCGTGATGGCATAATTTAATAACAAGTCCGAGTACATGATGGCTATTCATTGTTTGAGTGCGTCTAATTGGACGCCGCCGCTTTGGGTGCGCTCTACGTATAGCTGAAACGCCATACGCGTGTCCGTGTAGTCTCTTTAAGTGAAATTTTATGCTATCTTTGCACATGTCTTTGTTTGCGGCCGTAAGTATACGCGGGAGGAAATATCGAAAATATGGAAGATCACTTTGCGATGGCCGGTGTACGATACACGCTGCAATCGCCATGACATTATATATAATAAACCGCATTGCGTTGGTAAAGAAACATTGCAAATTCGTGAATTTTTACCAGCTGTTTTTATC
This sequence comes from Copidosoma floridanum, assembly GCF_000648655.2. Next base: position 1,576,189 of record NW_019379602.1, on the reverse strand, counting down.
CTAAAAATGACCATGACTCGTACAGGTAGATATCACCCGACATCACTTTATCATTTTATAAGCAACCCGTTTGATTTCAGTCATCTTGTTTCGTTTATCTGGTAGATGTACCAATGTAAACCAAAACTCTTTATGTTCACTGTAAATTAAAAAGTTTGTGAATCAATGGTATGGTCGATCGCTGGAAATTAACCCGCCGAGTCTCACACGACGCGAGAATATTGATGTTGCGGTAATAATCCTCTACAAGTTAACTACACGAGTGGTTGGAGTTACTTATAAACAAGTCTGACTTTTCGAAAATTATTTCACGCTACGGATTCGCAATAAGCGCGTGTACTATATATAATTCGCGCACTGTAAAACTTTGCTCGCGGAGTATCGAGTACACTCATTGATTAATATGAAATGTATGTGTGGTTGTGTTTTCATTCCTATATTGCCTAAATGGAAAATTGTCGACGTCGCAATTAAATAGTGCTGTGCTCTCAAATAAAAAACAACAAAAACGACAAAATGCCATGGGAAAAACAAAACAAAAACAAAAAAAAAAATGTAAGAAATGAACTAATTAATAATGCCATGGAAAAAAAAAAGTAAGAAAAAGACCAATTAATTATCCAGTTGGGGGTACAGTTAAACGGCGGATACTTTAGCCATTCGTTGAGCACGAAGATAACAAACGAGCGTATTATTCGAATACTCGTGGGCTCACATCGGTAGCGGTATGGCACTCGTAACAAAAAAAAAACAAAAACCCATATTATATTTACCTTCATTAAGCCGAAAATCTATCCCAACAGATTCACAGGGCGTATAATATACTCGCTCCACCAACTTTTATCCTTCTCAACATTATTTCCTCCCGTTCTTTTATCTCAGTGAACTAGAGAGATAAGCTTATACGTGAGTACACGTGAAAGATATCTTTTCGCTCCGGTATCTCCACCCTTGATTATTCCTTTTTTTTTTTTCTTTCCTTTTACCGCTCATCACCTTCTCTCCTGCGCGCTGCAAAGGATTTTCAGATCAAGGTACTTTATCATTAACATTGCTCAACAAGCGCCAGCGACACGTAATCGCGGGCTTTGATTTATCATGCTATTCGTAAACCAATACAATGCATTGTACCTAATGTGTGTGTGTGTACATTGGTAATTTATCGATGGACGGCGACTGCTTGGTATTAAGATGCCACAAGTTTGTAACTGCTGAGCACACGAGTGCACTTGCAATATTGAAAGGTGGTCGACGGTGAAATGTTACAAAGGTAAAAGAGTTGATTTTTGGATGATATGTATATACAGGGATAACTTTGTTAAATTGTCGAAGTTAACGATTTAATGCAACTGTATTGAACGAGTGAAGGTGTGATTGATAAAATGCTATCTCGTTCATTGAAAATGAATATTCGTCACTCATTTCCAAACTGAGGACTAACTCAATAAAGTAATAAGTCCCTGGAAAAATGTCAAAAAATAATTGAACAAAAAAAAAACAATTGATTTTCCGCAAGTACAAGTCGGGTTGTTTGCGATTAAAATATGTAATCGAGTAGCGATGCGCGAACAAACCATACAATGTGATGCTCACGAGCAAACATTATAGCCGAGCCCAAGTTTAATCAACAAATCGAAAGTTCCCCTGATAGGTAATAGTAAATGGAGGATCCAGTGTGTGCACGCGCATAACCTTTAATCAGCGCTTTATAGAGCGACACCATAGTAGCAAGCGATAATTACACGAAATCACACAACTGATTGGACCAAATTTTCTGCCGTGCGCGTTGGAGTGGCACTAATGCATCAGTAGGCTCGAGTGACTTGATTTCGAACAAAAATCACGTTTCAACACCAAAATTGTTGCAATCAACATAAAATGACGATTTTATTTCTCCAACTATTCAACTATTCTCTAATATACATTGTACAACGTTTATATGTAGGTGGAGTGAGTTGTAACACGGTAATAAAAAAATAAAAAACTTGGTGAATAGATGCCACTATACTAATAAAAAAAAAAAAAAAAAAAAAAATGAGTTTTGTATGACACCTCTCAAGTAAAACCGAGCCAATTTTTTTTTTGAAATAACCTATAGAATATAAAATAAAAGACAAAGCCACCGAGCCAATTGTAATGTCTGATTGTGTTGAAACTGTATGATATTGAAACAGGAAAAAATCGATAAATCAAGACATGTCGCTCACTTAATCGCCAATCTGGTCAAAATATAACTCTCCTCCGTTGAATTTACAATATCAATATTTCGAAGTTTAAATGTATTTAAATATTAGTGTTGGCGTCTATCGGAGCGAAGTGTCACGGTAGATTTTAAGCGAATATAATTAATTTACTGCCTCGCTACTTCGAGACAATTTTTCACAAATATAAGATAAAAACCAAACACATAACAAGTATATTTAATGTATATAATTTATAGGTGTGAGTGATGACCGATGAATGAATGTATACAAGTATTGTGGACAAATAGCATTGATGTGGCACGTGAGCTGGATGATTTCTTTATCCAAACAACAAGATTGTGTGTCCTGCCACACTTGCAGCACTACCTACTTCACGGACCTGCACGGGCGTTGACTTATGGCCACTGCTATCTCATGTTATATGACAGAGTATGTCTTTCTCTCGGGGGGCCAATAGGTTTTACGGTGATCGACTACAGTATTGTATTATTATTACCATTGTGCCGAGCTAATTTACAACCGCCATTGTACAAAATACTCGAGGCCCTCGCATTTTTCTCTGTCGCGTTCGCGCCAATTTTATTTATCTGGTTTAATTAACTACTGCGCTCAAGCACATGCGCGCGCACAATGTGATGCATAAATAAATTTGTACCTATTATACCGTATATGTGTACACGCGCGTGTCCGTATATATATATTCAGGCTGATGGTTAACGCTAACGCGTCAATTCACGCCTAAAGTGTCGGAGTTGCGTCCGATGCGGGCTTTATATATATATATTGGTGCAACGGCGGCCACAACAAAGGCCGAATGGTCCAATTACGCTCTCGTCTCTCGTCCGTGCCATTTTTCTTCTGACTTGCGAGCACAGGCAAACTAAAATTTGCATTAAAATCTCATCAAGCGGTGCCCATCCCCCGCTAATGTATGGCCCAACCCTTTTGCCACCCTCTCTTTTTTCACGGGTTCACCGCGTAATTCATGCAATCTGCCGTGAATGCCAGAAAATCCGCGCGATGCTTTTGAAAGTTGTCCAGTCAAGGATTTCAACAAGCGTTTTTTCCATTCGAAGATTAGCAGTCTCAGCCATAAGCTGGCATACTATTAATTATACATATCCATGATCTGAAATTTTGCTTGATGTCCTTACGGTGTGCTTATGCAGACTTACATTTTTTTTTTAATTGTTCAGAATATTGCTTTTTGGTTACTGAAAAAAAAAAAAAAAAAAAAAAGTCTACTCGGAATCTCAATAAATATTCTACTTGTTTAATCTACGAAAGCATAACTGCTTATAAACTCGTTCGAATCGTTTTTATATTTTTAATGAAATTGCAAACCCATTTGTAATCTTGTAACGTATGCTATTGTAAGTTTTCTGACACTTATCAAGAAATTTTGAGTAACAAAAATCATGAGGGATTTTAGGATGGACTTGTGAGATGAGTTAAAACAACAATCCCTACAACAACAATAACAACAAATGCAATTTATTAAAAAAGATGTCATATTTATTACATTATTAGTATTAATTTTTTATACACACAATACATGTAATCAAGTATATTACACATTATACATTCTGCAAAATGATTTAGCAGTATACCAGTGATTTCTCCTCTTTCTTAGTAATAAAATTTTTTTTCGCATTTCCTCATATGTACACTTTCATACCGTAGCAATAGCATTCATAAAAAGTCTTAAAAACATTGTTAAACATTTTTTTAGTCATACTTCAATGTACACATTATAAATTCATGGGGCAGTATCCGCTTTTGTAGACTAATAATAATTATATTGATGTCACCACTTGAATAGTAAATGTAATAAGTATAGTTATTAGTATAAGCAACGATAGTAGAAGTAACACGTATACAGTAATAATAGTAGCAATAGTAGTAGTAGTAGCAGTAGTAGTAGTAGTAGTAGTAGTAGTAGTAGTAGTAGTAGTAGTAGTAGTAGTAGTAGTATCAGTAGTAGTAATGGTGGTTGTAGTAGTAATAGTAGTTTTGGTAGTACAAGTATAGCATAGTGATGGAAGGGATTTTGATATATTTTTAGGTATCCCTACAATATTTTGTTAATGAGCACATTCCTATTTACATCGATCAAATATTTTATGCACATACTTAATTACATGCTTGGATATTGAAAATTTATATAGATTTATTACATTCGCCGGCATGGTTCTCGGTATTATAATTAGCATACATCACGTTCATCACGAGAAACAATATATGTACATAATATTAATTTTATCGTTTTTTTTTTTCCTCTTACTGTGGTTTCGTATTTGTTGTACGCATTCAATCTCCAATGTTTATCAAAAATTAATAAAAAAATGTTTCATGCAATTACTACTTTTAGTTACACCGATGAAAAGGTAAACAACAAATTTTCGTTAAAACATGGCTATATTTTTTGTCATTCACGACGTTGCTTTGTATTTAATTAAGTTTTCCAATTTAGTGTAAACGCCTACATCGGTTGGTCGTTTGATTTATTCGTTTATTATTTAAATGACGCCTGCCTGGTACCAAGTCCTGCAAAGTGCCATAATTTACTTTCGCTTCTCCCACCACTTTACCTATATTATATATTTGCTTTTCAACGGCTCGCACAAGTAAAACATAATTAACCACCAACTAACTAAAAAATACACATACAATGTGAATACTGATAATATCCATCATATAGATGAGCGTCTCATGCTATAGCAATGAATGATTGTCTCGGATGATACTTCATTTTGTACACGACTCATGTAATGTTGAATTCAATACGTGTATAAAAATAAACTGATGGACCAAATGACTTTCGAACTTATCATTTATATAATATTAGGTGATGACCGGCGCGAGTTCCCGAACACGCCCGAGAGCGTCGGCAACCATATCGATGTTGCAGTTGAAAACGGTAACAAAAACGCTTGTGATAAAGTGACGCAAGGGATTCTTACGATCCTCGTTGCAGATATTACAATGTACATACGAATAGTAGATCGATACATTGTAGGCAGTGGAATACTTTCGAGGTAAGAGTCACGTGCTGTAGCGCACGCGGCAAAGAAAGACCCGAGATGGACGTCTCGTTTGAAGAGAGAATGAGCAAGTCAAGCTGACGCGCGTCGTAAAGTTTTTAAAAAGTCCGAGCTGAATGAGCTCGCCAAGTTTCGCCCCGTACCGGCGAGTTTTAGTTTGCTCGGCGAGGCTGAAAAAAGAGTGAGGGGGGGGGGAGGAGGAGAAAAAAAAGTGCATCAGAGGAAGATCGTTAGGATGTGCATGAAAAAGGAGTCGAAAGAACCGACGAGCGAGAGAGTGGAAAGAAGAAGTTAAAAGGGAATTTGCTAGTTATGGCCGGGCTATAAGGCGTGGGAGGAGTAGGAGAACGAAAACGAGGAGAGAAAAGCGAGGGAGGCCCCGTTGTTGCGGGAATCTTGAATAGAACGATAGCGATAACGAAACTTTGCTCGTTTAGCAGGCAGAGTCACTCCACCCCACTTTTTTTTTTTTGTTGTTTTTTTTTTTTTTTTTTTTTTTTTCGTCGCACAAAGATTCCTCACGCCGGAATTTCGGGCTAACGACGCAGCTTGCGGCCCCGCCTTTTCGGCGAACGAATTGCCCCCGTCTATATATACATATATACTGCCCGAGACGCTAGTTTGGTTACTTGCCACTATACGCATGTATACCTATAATGCGTGAATAAAGTGCGATCCCGCCTCTGCGCGAAAAAGGGAAATACAGACGAAGAGAGCAGATAAGGGAAATACAGTCTCACAGGGTTAATCGTAGCCATTGCTATAGGGTAACACAATATAAACACAGAACGCCAATTCACCCAGTTCTAAATACGTACACGCTCGCACACGCATTCGTTCGTTTCAATCTATTATGCATATGTACTGTGGCCCACGCAGCCAATGGGATTAGCCCTATTTGGCCCTTTAGCGTTGCCAACCCGCCCCTTTGCTGTTTGTCGGCGCATCTGTGTATATATATATATATATATATGTGTATGTGTATGGACGGGCATCGCTTGACGAACAATGCCTGATAAGTTTACGTGTAAGTACTTACCCCACGTACATATATAATATGTATACTTGCACAAACTACGTTTTGGTGCGTGTAAAATTACTAAGACTTTAGAACATCCCCCTCTAAATCGTGGTGGTCCTTTGGTCATCGTTTCTGGTTTTCTTCATCTCTCGATGCTTAATACTGTGTTTCATTGCTTATACTTTCTTTTTATTTACGATGATTCGCAATAAGTGTACATACGCATAATATATATTTATAAAGACTTCACGTTTGGCTACATATTTATATCTACACAACTGTGATACGCGAGTGTATAGGTATACTTGATTACTTGGCGTTGAACGCGTTTGTAAAATTCCAAGTCTGTCACTCGCGGTCACTCGTTCACATGGTCACACACACACACACACACACATACACACAGAGGCACACAAAATGAGGTACAAGTACTTACATTATATAATTATATTTATAAACATGCTTATTGTGGCACTGTTGTTTCGTTTCCGGTTGTCGTGTATGAATATGTACACGACGGCGGCGACATATTAAAAATCTATACATCTCAGTTTCAAATTCAAATTATGTAGAGCTACGATGCAAGGGAGCGATCAATCAGTCGTATAAAGTCACGCGAAGCGAGTTTGCGCCCGTTGTTTTTTTGTTTTTTTGTTTTTTACTTTTGGCCCGGTTCATCTGATGCTAATTGTTTTTGTCGCCCTCTAATCTCATCAGGCAAGTAGTACGAGTCAACGGCAAGGCGTACTTGAGTCAATGTGTAAAATTGACGGGAATTTCGTTAAGTATAGGTATGCACAAACGTTTGTAAAACAATGGTGTATAGTTTATAGGCAGTGAAGGTGTTACGGACAATAAAACTAAATGTCACGTGGACAATATAAAAACACACCGTATGTATATACGCATGGGGTATTCGAGGATGGCCAGGCTCCGACGCAAAATCGAGCCGCAACGGAGTGAGTGCGATGTTGTGCGTATGTGCAGTGCTCCCTTACACGTAGCTCGTGTGTTATAAGCTGGGCGTAGCACCGGGACAGCTGCTCTTGATGAAGCTTGGCGGTTGGTGCTGTTGGGTCTGGCTATCGAGACTCGGCGCGGCTTGGAGCTGTTGCTGGAGATGGTGTTGCTTGTGGCCCGCCTCGCCGCTCTGTATGCTAAAGTGCCGGTACGATATGTACTCGGTCGGCATGGCCTGTTGATCCCTCTTGGCTGCCTCGCGCTGCTTCTTCACCTGTTTGCAGTCGGACACGGTTGTCATGGTGGGGGGTATCATCGCGGGACAAGGTGATAATTTACATTATGTATACATAATTATTTTCGTTCGGGGACAAAAGAGCAGGTGAATCAACAATACAGTTATATAAATAAATTCGCGCGCGACGGTGCACAGTTAGTTGCAACGCCGAGGTTGCTTTCGTCAACTCTCTCCGCGTCTCTCTCAACTCAGTGATGTGATTACATCTACGTTTTAATCAACGTCACTGTAATACACTCTGGCAATGGAGGCTTCAAATTTACCTTGTCCCCGAGCACTTGGGTTTAACAACATCGCACGATCAAGCGAAACTATTCATTTACAATTAATATGGTCATGTTTGTAAAACATTTGATCAAGTGTTTCATTCTCAAAGTTGCAAATTTGATGGGTCACGTTTGCGTATAACTCCAGAGTGTATAGAGTCAACGAATATTGATTTTGGACGGGATGACTAGTATTGTAATTGCGCGTGGTGATAAATATGTTCACCTGTGTTAATATTATTATTTTCTACTCGAATAAATTGAATGGACAATGTTTTCTCTCCAGTGAGAATGACGCAATGTACCTCTCGAATGGGGGGGTCCCGTAAACTCAATGAGGGATCATTCGAGTCAAAGGATAAATATTGGTTGTTGTCTCACCTTGAGGTAGCCCAATACGGAGACGAGGAGGAGAAAGACGACAAAGCCCATGCAGCAGCCGACTATGAGGCCGAGCCGGCGCGTGAGTACACTGTTAGCGGAGGTGCTTTCCTGCAACTGGCTGCGATCGCCGCCTTGAAGGGAGGAGCCGTCGCTACTGGCCACGGCGTCCGGCAACGCGAGGGTGATGACGTCGGTGCACCTTGACTCGGCGTCCCGGTGTTGCTTGCCCTCCCGGCCGTCCAGACCCAAAACGCACAGCCGGTAGCGCGTGTTCGGCTGGAGCCTGCCCAGCCGCACGGAACGCGAGCTCGGCTCGAGCACGTGACTGTGCACCTGAAACGCCACACGTGCCCCTTACCGTCGTTGTTGGGGCGTGCATGGGCACGGGGTCGGCGTGAGTATAGGACAGGGCTCACCTCTTGCGGCGCGTCGAGGGCGTAGAAGGCGACCTGGTAGCCGTGGAGGCCCGAGTGGTTGCGGCTTTGCCAAGAGACGAGGACGGAGAAGGGCTGGACGTCCTGGACAACGAGTTTGGCTATCAGAGGAGCAGTGCAGAAGGCGCTAGGCTCGAGGTCGAGGAATACGAGGCCTCGGAGCTCGGGGGGTTGCTCGCACCTCAGGGCACTGGCCTCGGTGTTGCCCTGGATTTGGCCTCGCCTCGGACCGGGGCCTATCAATTTTTGGTGGTCCCGCAGCCACTGCCACAACTCCTGGGACTCGCAGCCGCAGTTCAGGGGATTCTCTGGGCACGCCAATTTCACGTGGTGTCAGTTTCAGTTTCGTCATTGGATTTTAATTGAAAATCAACACGCGGCTTTGCCAAACCAGAAAACTCTTTGTTTCTATTTATGCACGATTAAACCACGCAAAGTTTATTATGAGTTGACGCGCAAAAAACATTGTATACATCATTCATTCAACAGTGTTGTGATAAATTGATCGAGAAGGAGAATAAATTTTGCTTCACGCAGGTAATACGTTAATAATTATAAATCTCATTGCCTCCATACGATTGGAAAATAACAATAATCAATATTGTTATATAACAATATTGGAGAACAATAATCCAAAGCACCTAAGTACACACATATATATGTATATATATTATAAACTAGGTATAAGTCACCTTCGGCGCGCAAACTCCGAATCTGCGTCTCGAGGGGCCGGAAGGCGTTGAGGGGCAGGTTCTCGAGGTAGTTCCTGCTGAGGTCGAGGAGCCGTAGCTTCTTGAGTGGCCGGAACGCCTCACCGGACACGGCCGATATCCAATTGCCGTATAGGTGGAGCTCGACCAAATTGACGAGGTTCTTGAAGGTGAGCTTGCCAACGGCCCCGATCTGGTTGAAGGACAGGTCGAGCATCTGGAGGGCCTTGAGGTCCTCCGGGAACTCCTCGAGCTCCTTTAGCCGGTTGCGGGTCAAGTTGAGGATGCGGAGGTGCTCGAGGCCCCGTAGCCGCTCCTGGGGCAGGATGTCCAGGCCGTTGCCGCCGAGGTGGAGGGTCAGGAGGTTGGGCAAGCTACGGAAGGCCCCAGGGGAGACCCGGGATATGCCGTTGCGCCCGAGGTAGAGGTTCTGCAGGCCGGGGAACGCCTCGAACTCCTGGCTCGTGAGGATGCTCAGGTTCACCTGCTCCAGGTGGATCTCCTGGAGAACCGGCAAGCTAACCGGCTTATCACCGTAAACGCGTGTTATCGGGTTGGCCTACAATCAAAGATTTTCGACGTATACTCGATGTTCCACGGATGTAAAGTTATTCATTGGTGCATACATTATATACGAGGGTTGCATAGTCAATGGAAAAAAAAAAAAAAAAAAAAAGATTTCAGGGAGTCAGAGGCCGAGAAGGGAAAAAGTCGCTCGCACCAATGAACGCACGGAGGAACGAGAGTAATGACAAACCGTCATGTTGAGCCAAGCGAGGCCGGGGAGGTTGCGCCCGGAGAGCGCGGCCGCGGGCAGCTGGTGGAACTTGTTGCCAGAAAGATCGACGCGCCTGAGCTGCGGCGAGTTGGTGAAAAAGTTGGCCGGTAGGGAGTGAAGCTCGTTGTGGCTCAGATCGACGGAGAAGAGCCGCGACAGGTTGGCGAGGGCAAACCCCGACATCGACTCGACTCTGCGGTGGAAACACTCGTCGGAATACTTACTTGATATTAGTTGCTTGAAAAAGACCTACTCGATTGTCAATCTTAGCCTCGAGTGAGTTTTTCTTTCTTTTTTTTTTTTTTTTTCACCATTTTGCATCAGAGTGCATCAGATGTTTTATGTGACTATTAAGTATGCAGTATATGGCTGTCACGGTTGTTGCCGATGGTAAAAAGGTTTAGCCTGGACGAGCAGTGGGAACTAGTAATAATATTATTTATACTCGACCAGCAAACGCAGAAAGAAAAAAAACAAAAAAAAAAAAAAAACAGAAATAATAAAGGCATGACTCACAGGTTGTGGCCGAGGTCCAACTCTCGTAGTTGGCGCAGGCCCCGTATCCGGGAGGCGTCGAGGTGTCGGATGGCGTTGCGCGCCAGCGAAAGGACCTCCAAGTTTTTGGCTCCGGCGAGGGCCTCGTAGGGGGTCTCCTGGAAGCGGTTGGCCTCCAGCTTCAACTCGCGAAGGGCCTCCAGTCCGAGCAACAGCTGCGCCGGGAGGTCGCGCAACAAGTTTGAGCCGAGCAGTAAACGCGACAAGCTCTTGCACCGGTGCAAAAACGTCTCGGGCAGCCGCGACAATTGGGCTGACTCGGCCTCGAGTTGCAGCAGCGAGGGCAGCCCGGCTAACGTTTGCGCCGTTACCAGGCTGAGGTTGTTGTGCGAGACGCGGAGGATGCGCAGACCCGGGATGTCGAGCCTCTCCAGTTGGAACGCAGGAAGTTGATTGAACTTCAACACAACACATACATACATACATTTAGATATCGCGTAACTGTGCTACGCGCAAACTTCGTTGTTTTCGCACGATTTACCCGCCCGTTGAATCACTTGTTCATTCACGAGTCTACATTTTTTTCTTTTCTCTTGTTTTATTCATCATTTTTCGTAAACTGCCCAACAAAGTATTTTTCAAAAGCTGCATCAATCGAATGCCCGTGATAATTTTATCAAATGAAACAAAGCGCATAGTTTAAAAAAAAAAAAAAAAAAAAAAAAAAAAGAAGAAATTTGTCAGCCTGATAGTCACCTCGAGGCCGAGCTCGTAGAGATTGTTGAGGCCCCTGAAGGCCCCGCGCTCGATCGTCCCGAGCGAGCAGTTGCGCAAGCTGAGCGAGCGTATGGGCAGGCCCTCCTGGAACATCGTGTCGTGCAGCACGCCCAGCAAGTTGTCGCCCAAATCTAGGACGCGCAGCCGCTTGAGAGCCGTGAGGGCGTAAGCAGCGATGCGCCGCAGTCCATTGTCGCGTAGGTGGAGCTCCTCGAGTTCCCTCAACTCGGCGAACGTGGCCACGCCGATCTCGGTGAGCCGGTTCTGGCTCAACTCGAGGAACTTCAGGGCCTGCATGGGTCGGAACGCCGCGTCCTCGATCCGCGAGATCGAGTTGTTGGTCAGGTACAGCCGCTCGACCTGCAACCCCACCCCCAAAAATAACAATTTTTCCCGAGTATACGAGTTTTTGGCGAAATGTCAACCGAAGGGTAAAGTGGGCCTTATTCTCACCCCTCGTCCGATTGGGGAAAAAAAATCAAAAATAAAGAAAAAGAAGAATGTAACCCTCAGCCGAGCCATGGTTTTTAGGATAAAGTAGAAAAATAGCATTTCTTATTTATGTAAACAGGGACATTAAAATGGTACAGTAATAGCAAGTGACCGATGATGAGCAAAAAAAGTGAACGAAACGGGGTAGGGATAGAAAGGAAGAAACGGACCTGCAGCAGGTCCCGGAAAAGCGGCGCCTGTAGCCGCGTCAGCTTGTTGTGCCCGAGCCACATGACCTTGAGCGAGGCCTGACCCCGAAGGGAGTCGTTGTGCAGCACCCCGAGCCCATTGCCGTCGAGCTGCAAGGACAACAAGCTCCCGAGCTGTTGTTGGTGGTTGTCCTGCTCCTGCCGGAACACGTCGCCCAGCACGGCCAGCTGGTTGCCCTGGAGGTTTATGTGCTCGAGGCCGCGAAGCGAGCGCAGGGCCCCCGTTTGGACGTCCGTGATGGCGTTGTCCTGCAGGTGGAGCTCCTGGAGGCCGGGCAGGGGCGCGAACACCCCACGCGACACCTCGGCCAGACGATTGTCCTGGAGCCGGAGCTCCCGCAACCGGCCGAGACGCGCAAAAGTCCCGGGCTCGAGGTCACGGATGCGGTTGTTGTCGAGGGCCAGGGTCGTCAAGTTAGCGCAGCAGTGCTCGAACAGTTCCGGTGGCAGGCGCTCGATGTAGTTGAGGGTCAGGTGGAGCTGCTCGAGCTCCCGGAGACCCGCCAAGCCACGCGCGTCTATCCTCCGAATGGCGTTCTGGGGGGCAGGGGGTGTGAGTCGTTGGTATGTACGTACTCTTGGATTGTGATTGTAGCACGTGCGTGTTGCGTGCGATTTGCGTGTATACCTGCTGCAGGTGCAGTATCAGGAGCTTCGTGCTGCCCGCGAACGCCTCGGTGGGTACCTCGAGGACGTTGTTCTCGGCCAGTTGGAGCTCGCGTAGTTCCGGCAGGCCCGCAAAGACCGCCCCCACCTTTGACCAAACAAACGTCACCAAGTGCTGTTATTTTCATCCCTCCACCTTACGACTTGGAGGTATGGCACCATTTTTTATGATACCCCCCCCCTCCCACTCCCATGAAATTGAAACAATTCTTTGATAATATTGATAATAGTAATGATTGCTTTACGTGGTGTAGGTGGTTGTGGCTGAGCTCGACGTTGCGCAGTCGCTGGTTGGCCCGGAAAGTTTTGCCGTCCAGGAAGATGATCTTGTTGTGGCTAAGATCGAGGGACTCGAGCTCTGCCAGGCCGATGAACGCGTCCCGGTCGACGTTTTCGAGGCCGTTGTAATGGAGGGAGAGACTGCGAAGTCGCGGGCAACAGCGGAAGCAGTTGAGCGACAGAGTTGAAAATTCGTTTCCGCCGAGGTCGATGCTCGTGAGACCCTCGAGTCGGGAGTAGCCGTCACCCGGTAGCGTTGAGATCTTTTTTTTCCCGATTTGTTTTACATTAAATTTCTCATACATTTATACGCATCTACGAGGTCAATCAGGGGCTATTCGTTGCTCAAGTTCGTCAAAAATGATTTTCAATTGTTATGAAAAAAAAAAAAAAATATATACTTTTTAAAAACCCCATATAAATTTTTACGGTATACTTTTGCACGCGATACGAAAACACGCAACCAAACGTGTCGTACATGAAAAAATACTTTTATTAACATATTGTGCCTGTGAAATATTATTCAGGAATATCTATAACAATTTGACGAGCATAATGAGATAAAAGAAACAAAATGAAGCATCCAATCACAGTGAGAACTACTGTTCTTGGGCGACTTCCCAACCAGTTTCAACTAGTGAAATTGAAATAAAGAAAGAATCTTGACAGTACCGAGGATAAAAATAATTAAAAATACACATATACTCACAAAATTCCAAGCCAGCCGAAGCGAGTCGAGGTTCTCGAGTTTCCGGAGTGCCGGCATGGGAAAGTGCTTGAGCCTGTTCTCGGCGAGGTCGAGCTCGGCCAGGTAAGGCTCGAGGCCCGCGAAGGCGTACTCGGAGACCTTGGCTATCCGGTTGGCCTTGAGACTGAGCTTGACCAGCTTAAGCCCGTAGAAGCAGTACGAGGCGAGCTCCTGCACGAGGTTAGCCTCGAGGTCCAGGGCCGCGAGACCATCGAGTTCGGCGAGGGCGCGTTGCGGCACCTGGACCAGGCGCCCCGACACCAGGGCCAACGACTCGAGGCTGGACCGCAGGCTGCGGAACGCCGTCTCGGAGACCTCGCGCAGCGACGAGTGCGACACTTGTAGCTGGCGCACGAGCAGGCCCGCGGGGAAGACGCTGGCTCGGAGCTCCTCCAGTCCGTCGTCGAGCTCGTGCACCCTCACCGACTGCACGAGCGTCTCTACGACCCCGACAACCAACCGTTAAAACGCGCGTTATCATAGCTACTCTTGTTAAGTTTTACCAATCATTTTAATACCTTTTCCGCCCTCGGGTGGTTTTGGGAGGCTGGTACTTCCTCGGGCGAAAAAGCAGTTTTCCGCAACTCGTTCGAAAAGTCTCCTTTACGAACCTCGTTACGTCCCTC
>NW_019379602.1:1541719-1557827 GCF_000648655.2 Copidosoma floridanum | reverse complement strand
TTTTTTTTTTTTTTTTTTTCACACTGTCTTCTGCGAACCAAATAAAAATCCCCAGTGCGTCACAACCGGTCGATAAGTCGAGGAGTGTTTATCGGAGCAAAAATTATCGTGCCAAGGTTGAGCGGAGTGTACATACCTACTCTGGAATCAAAAGCTTTGTTTTTTTTTTTTTTTTTTTTTTTTTTTTTTCGTACGTTATCATATTATCTGTGTGAGGAAAGTTTATAAATCACGTCTTTGTCGAGTCCGAGGCTACATGCTTGTACGCGTTTGCAGTACTGTCATGGAAAGAAATTCAACGTGTGATAAAAATCAAGTTCAACTTAACGCTAGAAAAAGAAAAAAATGTAACTTTTACATGATGAAGCAATGCTTATCGCCATTTAAGAGAATTTCGATCCTTTCGATTTATACCGAGGAATGTTTTGATATTTTTTTCGGCTGACATATATGAACGTTACGTCTTTGAGAATTCATTTTTTGGCCCAATTAAGCTCAAGGTAATATTTTTACTTTTTTTTTTTTTGTGGTAGAGAAAAACTGTTAATTCGATTGGCTCGAGGTACGTTGTTTTTTCGGCCACCCTGAGTACCTGGTAGACTATTATCGGCTAATTTTCACGTTTATCGGGTCCATTAAATCATTATCCATCGTAAAATGTAAACCCATTGAAAGCTTTACTCCTACATTAATTGGATCTACAATAGAGTATTCTCGTACAGTGTCGATATTATTCACCTCAATCATGGTTTTACATTTAAAGAACTTTTTATTTTTTTATTTATTTTCATTCCTGGACCATCAGAACAACAGCTCATGTAAAACGTATAAACTAATAAAACAACTTCGACCACATCCACGAGTTGTACGCATAAGGTTTTGTGGGTAAAATTTATAAGTGTACTAGCCAAAAAAATCATGCATACCTAAAATAATACTTTACATAAGATATAGTTTCTCTTACCCCATGGAGCGTAATGATGAACGATTAAAAATTATAATTGAAGGAAAGATAATTTTTTTAAATATTCAATTGTGGGCTTGAAACATCAAATTTCTTATGCACTGCAAATATATATCAATACTTGTAAATTTTGTCATCCTTCAATGTAACTTTTCCCACGTTCAAACAACTCGAGCCGCACTTCTGATTTATACACTTTGACCAAAACGTAATGGATCGTCTTTTCCATGGGTAAAAATAAAAAATACCCACCTCACGTGGTTTGCGTTGCAAGCTCTCCCGGATGCATGGAAAAGAAAANCGAGGTCCAGGGCCGCGAGACCATCGAGTTCGGCGAGGGCGCGTTGCGGCACCTGGACCAGGCGGCCCGACACCAGGGCCAACGACTCGAGGCTGGACCGCAGGCTGCGGAACGCCGTCTCGGAGACCTCGCGCAGCGACGAGTGCGACACTTGTAGCTGGCGCACGAGCAGGCCCGCGGGGAAGACGCTGGCTCGGAGCTCCTCCAGTCCGTCGTCGAGCTCGTGCACCCTCACCGACTGCACGAGCGTCTCTACGACCCCGACAACCAACCGTTAAAACGCGCGTTATCATAGCTACTCTTGTTAAGTTTTACCAATCATTTTAATACCTTTTCCGCCCTCGGGTGGTTTTGGGAGGCTGGTACTTCCTCGGGCGAAAAAGCAGTTTTCCGCAACTCGTTCGAAAAGTCTCCTTTACGAACCTCTCGGTTCGCAAACAGAGACTTTTCAAACTCGTTGGAAAACTACCATTTTTTTTTTTGTATAATAAAATAGTAGCACAATTCACGAATAACGTCCATTCTGCGTAGAGTATAAGATATTTCCTACTGCATATATATGTACCTACAGTATAAATGAAGCACCGCGTGACGTATCCGATGCCGCAAAATTTCTTTTTCCATATAGATGATATCGGTAATGCCATTACACAAGGGAGAATATCGAAAAGGGCCCCAGAGGAAATACACCAAAGTTATTTCAAGGATTCCAAAAGGGGTAACCATTGAAATATAATGTATATTCATCTTTGGGTGACGTCAGGAGTTCCAAAATTCTCGTTGTATAGTGACTCCTCGTCAATTGTGTATATTTTAATCGAAACGCAGCGCGACCGAGTAGGTACTGGCTTTTATAACCCGAAATAAACGTTACGTCGTGTATCGCATGTATGAAACCAACGCGTGACTTACCGTGGGACTTGGCGTGGGCGACGACGCGGGCCAGGGCCGTTCTGAGGGAGTCCTCGCTGGGGCCGGCGCACTCGAGGAACAGCCCGTCGGCAAAGTTGTAGCAGGAACAGCCGAGCAGGGCATCCGGAGGCGGGCACTGGGAGTCCGGGCGGCTCGCGACGTTGCACACCAGCACGAGCTGCAGCGCGAGCACGAGCGCGTCGGCCCGCTTGCGTTGCATTATCTCGGCAGGGCTTGGGACATCCTGATGGCCCGGCGGAGCTGCCGCTGCACACTGGCCCTGCTAACAGATGCGTTTAATATATATATATATATATATATATGTATGTGTGCGTGTAGGGGCAATTTATGGGAGAATTAGCGGGATCTGCAGACTCGGATTTTCACTTAAATCTATGTGGTATGGGGGGACGCGATTCCGCGCGCTCTGGGCTCTATACGTTTATGCAATTCCGAATCTCCGAAGCTTAACGTCTCAATCTTTCTTTTCCCATTGTCTTGTGATTTATTTGTAGGTATCATTTCCTCGCTACGACGGCACCATTGCGCAGCTTTGCACATTTGCTAATAGCATTTAACTGTGTGCGTATGGCAATAGCTTGCGAATTTCCCAGTCGTCTGTGGAAAAATTATCACGAGTGTGGGAGATTAATATACTTAAATACACGTGGTTCACTGAAAATCCGTGTCCTGTAAGTGTTGAGTCGTTGTTTTTCAACAGTTGTGACATTGAAGGAAAAAAAAAAAAATGATTGTACGGGCTTTTGGTTGTAACTCGGTTCAGAATAAAGTAACTACGTCAATATCTACTTGGGTCAATATCACATAGCGCTTGAAGCAAAATTTAATTTGAGACATTTATTGCGGCCGATGGAATCACTGAGTTTTCAATCTCAACTTGAATATCGTACCTCTCGACCGCGTTAATATTTTAAATTCAACTACCAGTGCTAAAATTGAACTTCCTTTTAAAGCGCTTTTCATAGCTCTTCGAGTTGATGATCTCGGTTAATTTTAAACTTGGAGAAAAAAAAAAAAAAAAAAAAAAAAAAAAATATATACTTTTTAAAAACCCCATATAAATTTTTACGGTATACTTTTGCACGCGATACGAAAACACGCAACCAAACGTGTCGTACATGAAAAAATACTTTTATTAACATATTGTGCCTGTGAAATATTATTCAGGAATATCTATAACAATTTGACGAGCATAATGAGATAAAAGAAACAAAATGAAGCATCCAATCACAGTGAGAACTACTGTTCTTGGGCGACTTCCCAACCAGTTTCAACTAGTGAAATTGAAATAAAGAAAGAATCTTGACAGTACCGAGGATAAAAATAATTAAAAATACACATATACTCACAAAATTCCAAGCCAGCCGAAGCGAGTCGAGGTTCTCGAGTTTCCGGAGTGCCGGCATGGGAAAGTGCTTGAGCCTGTTCTCGGCGAGGTCGAGCTCGGCCAGGTAAGGCTCGAGGCCCGCGAAGGCGTACTCGGAGACCTTGGCTATCCGGTTGGCCTTGAGACTGAGCTTGACCAGCTTAAGCCCGTAGAAGCAGTACGAGGCGAGCTCCTGCACGAGGTTAGCCTCGAGGTCCAGGGCCGCGAGACCATCGAGTTCGCCGTTGCCGCCGAGGTGGAGGGTCAGGAGGTTGGGCAAGCTACGGAAGGCCCCAGGGGAGACTCGGGATATGCCGTTGCGCCCGAGGTAGAGGTTCTGCAGGCCGGGGAACGCCTCGAACTCCTGGCTCGTGAGGATGNAAAAAAAAAAAAAAAAAAAACATGGACTGTAAAATGTCGACATATTTCAGAGATTTACCTGCAACGTGTTGTTATATAATGAATTTACAACTGTTTAACGTGGCACGATTGAATACACGGTTCCTTTGTTTAAGCTTGTTTTTCGGGCAAACTCGGATTGGCCGAGTACAAAGTGCAATGAAAATCACACATGGGGAAAGTAAGTAGAAGGAAAAAGAAAAATGTAAAAGGGTTGGAAGACGAGAGT
Source organism: Copidosoma floridanum (assembly GCF_000648655.2). The sequence continues at coordinate 1,553,635 of NW_019379602.1, read as the reverse complement.
GGATGGAAAAGCTTGTCCGGAGCAAGAGAGAAGCGAAGAAGAAAATAAAAGAAGAGTCATGCAGGGGAATAATAGGTACATACAGGGGCACGGTAAAGTTGTGTATATAGTTGGTGGTCGAGGAGGGGCTGGAGTCCAGTGAATAATTTTCAGCGATGAAAAGTTCAAGACGAAGGGGGACTCGGCAAAGTTGAAAAAAGTCTCTTGCGAGACTAGCCCAACTTTATAATCTTTATTCTTCGACACTGCAGCGGTGGTATAGTCGCACAGAGCTATACGTGACGTATACTTTCTTGGTATTGGAAAAGAGTTTCACGGCTATTAGATCACCTGTATAATAATGTTGAATAAAAAATAAAAGCGAGACCAATATCCGGTCGCTTACTGGATATTTTTTTAAAATTTATTTACTTTTTTTTTCGTTGCAGGGTCCAAGGTACTATAACTTCCTATATAGCACTTGAGAACCTAGATCATTGTAAATCTGCCGAATTTTCGCTCGATTAATCGAGCAAGTACACTGCACCCGCTCGGGTCAGCTGTATATTTTCCGTGTAACCCATTACCGAAGGTCTTTTTTTTGTGCCTATGTTGAGGGGGGGGGCAGTCTTTGCAAAATAACTCTTGCACGCCCCCCCCCCCTAATCCTGATGCACTGCCCGATTCGAGAAGAAAGAACGTGGCTTTTGTGTACATAAACGTGCGCGTAAATGCAGCGAATGCGAGGCTTAAACTGAACCTTTATAAATCACGAAGCCCCCGAAGAGTTGGATTTCCTTTTAATCCCTCGTTGATGAAAGAATTGAACTTTCTCTGTTGGTTTTAGCTTCGGAACAAAAAAAAAAAAAAAAAAAATAATAAAAATGGTCTCGCTTGCAGAACGAGCTCGAGAATGCGCGCGTATGTTGTACTCATACGTCCGGAGACCTATAAGTACTCACCTGCCGAAACGTCGTACACGGATGATTGTTGGACTATTGGAAGGGCAGAATAGAATAGAAAAAGTTGCTTTACCATTATTAGGTACTGGAGTTGGTCGAAATCGGTGCAGGGGAATTAAGCATCGTAATGACGTTTGTCAGGAAAGCGCGAACTTTTCTTTTACTTTTGTTATCCAGTTCAGAAGTAACGAGAACGACTCTTGGTATACCACCGTCAATACATATGACGTTACGGGCAACGGATCGAATCATAAATGGTCATCGCGTTATTTTCAATCCCGGAAACGGCACCGACTCGAGCTGCTCATATATATATTGAGCGCAGGCTATATATACACGCTGCACATAATTATATTTCCCTGACACACACGCCCATGATGGATTGTGAACTATTTTCATTTTCAACACCATCCTTGCGCTCAATGGTAATTTTTTTTTTTTGTTTTTATTTTTTTCATCGAGCAAAGTGACAAAGTATCAACCCTTTTTTAATGAACTTCTTCTTTGTTCGGAAAATCGGGCACAGTATACAGAGGGTCACGGAGCAATAAATTTCGGAGCGACGTACACGTATGAATGCTCACCTTCTCGACCGAGAGGAGAGTAAATTTACCACCAGCCCAACGGGGGAGACGAAGAGGAGGGGTCGAACAAATGAACTCTCAGCGTGAGAACTCGCGTGTGTACACCCCGGGGTATATATATATACACTTCTTGACAGTTGTCCGGTCGCATGGAGAGCTCCGATGCGGACCGACACGTGCAACACCGGAGCCTTTCGAGCGCAGCTGCGTACCGGGGCTTGGTGACCGAGGAACCCCGGAAACGAGTTTTCGCGAAGATTCGAGGCACGCGCCCGTGCATTTCTACTCTCCACTTACAGCGCACACGGGGCGGACTGTGGTTGTCGGGAGGATTCCCGTATATTTTTGCATGATCGCGTCCCAACGACAATTAGCTGCTTTGCTCGTATACCTGAATACATACCTGATGTGTGTACGTACATCACTCGCAGGCTTGATATTGCTTGGTCGAGTTATACCTAGGTACGGATGGCTCCTACGACTATACACATTTACACTGTCATTTCGAAGGTACACCGAACGACGACTACATGTACACCTACAGGATGGACAGAGTACATTCGAAACAAAGTTTGAAAGTCGTGCTTCGCGCTCCGGGGGGCTGGGGGAGGCTCGATAATTTTTATTCCTCGCGAGAAGCCTCCCCCAGCCCCGAGGGTACTTACTGTTACTATACCGATGGAGGCGTTGCCAGTGGTAATTCGATAATGCGAGTGTTTGCCTTGAGTATTCAAGTCAGCTGCACACCTCTCTCTCTCTCTCTCTCTCTCTTTTTCCCCCGAACTCGGTAATCTAATAAGGAACTTTCGTGGCGACGTAATAACGTTGGATCGCTCTTGGGAAAAGGGCGCCGGTGGAATCGGTATACATGTACATATAGAAAGGAGGGGACCGAAATTGCGAGAGAGAGAGAGGGAGAGGCTAAGGTAGGTATAGCGTTCTATTTTTGATACTGCCATTTCGAGAGAGAGAGGAAAAAAACTCTTTTCTTTCCGACTTTTCTCCCGTCTGGGCACCCAAGGGGTAGACGTACACGTATATATAGGTATAACACCGAATGAGGAGCAAAGAAGCAGCGGCAGTAGGTACAGGTATTCGCGTGCCGTATATATACGAGAGAGAGAGAGTGGCTTTGAATAATTGTTATTGTAAGGACGTCTGTGCCGCTCGACGAATCTGACGTAGTTCTTTGTCTTCGGGAGACTGGCTTTCTCTCCTTCATCCACCTTTTGGCTTGGCCTTTATCGTCGAAGAATAAGTTGGTCGGGTGGGTGGTGGAGGAAAGAAAGAAAAAAAAAAAGAAAAAAAAAAAAAAACCTAGTTCCGCGATCGCAGCTCGTTATCTTGTCAGCGAAGCAGTTTGAAATACCAATCTCTTCCAAGAGATACGCCAGCACTTTGATAATATATAAGTAGGTATACACGCGCGATCGGTAAGGCAGTACAGCGACGCAACGTCATGGCGACACGAGGTAACGGCAAGCCACTGGCGCTGGTAGCGCTGTTGGTCCTGGTCTCGGGGATTCCCCAGCCGAGCAACGGGGCCGACAATAACTGGTGGCAACACGCCATCATCTACCAAGTGTACCCCCGTAGCTTCAAGGACAGCAACGCCGACGGCGTAGGCGACCTTAACGGCATAACCAGCAAACTCGAGCACATAAAGGAACTGGGGGCAACGGGGCTGTGGCTGTCGCCGATCTACGCCAGTCCTCAGGTCGACTTTGGCTACGATGTGTCCAACTTCACCGACATAGACCCCATTTACGGGGACTTTGCCGACTTTGACCGGCTCGTCGACAAGGCCCACCGGCTCGGGCTCAAGCTACTGCTCGACCTCGTGCCCAACCACAGCTCCGATCGGCACGAGTGGTTCCAGAAGAGCGTCAACCGCATAAAACCCTACGACGAGTACTACGTGTGGAGGGACGGGAGGATCGGGCCGAAAGGCGAACGGCTCCCGCCCAGCAATTGGCTGTCCGTGTTCGGGGGTCCCGCGTGGACGTGGAGCGACTCGCGCAAGCAGTACTACTACCACCAGTTCGTCCCGGCCCAGCCGGACTTGAATTACCGGAGCCCACTGTTGAGGCGGGAGATGGAGCGCGTGATGGAGTTTTGGCTGGGGCGAGGGGTCGACGGGTTCCGCATCGACGCCATCATCCACCTGTTCGAGGACGAGAGGCTGCGGGACGAGCCGCGCTCATTTAGGCCCGGGGTTCTCGCGGACGAGTACGAGTACCTCGAGCACCCGTACACCAAGGACCAGAACGAGACGTACGGCGTCGTGGCGGATTGGCGGGCGCTGATGGACCGGCACGGGCCCGGCAAGTACGCCATCGTTGAGGGCTCCTCGATGCGCTACTACGACGTCGGCGTCGACCCCTTCAACTTTATGTTCACGACCAAATTGAACAACGACTCGCGGCCGGCCGACTACGTCAGCGAGATACGGGGCTGGCTGGACAACATGCCGCGAGGACGCACCGCCAATTGGGTCACTGGTAATTGTACACTTTATTGCTCATTGCTTTCTTTATCCTGCATACACCCAATACTGCATCATCCCATACGCGGTGGTTCTCGTTTCATAATTGATCATTGATAACCGAGGATGGGGGTCCTGTTACGTAGAGCCGAGCAGATGCCGACCTGCACATTCTCAAGCTCGTCGCGCCCTCGTCATCAATCACTTTGTAATTACTGCACGGGAGCTGCGGGAAGCGTATATTATTTTGTCGCGACAGTATATTATATATACAGCTCTATCGATCGTAAGAAATGCCCGATGGTCGTTTCGTTAGATTATTCAGTTGGTTCACCTAATTTAATTGAAAGAACAACAAGAACAAAAAACATTTCAGGAAAAATCAACAAGACGATAAGTCTAAGCTTTTGGTGAAACAACCATGTTGATCCATCGTTAAAAATATGTATATCTACTTACGAGCTCATAAATTTGCGGACAAAGACTACGGAGATGTAAGTTATTTATATTGACTCAGCTCTTTTTTGTACAAAAATATTGTCTCTGCAAATGATGTTGGGGTAAAGCCCGATTGCAAGCTCCGTGATTATAAATTATGCGTTCGTTGGCACCTTTATTTCATTGTTTATTGTTGTTTATTGTTGTTTTTTTTTTTTATCATCTTCGCGATTGCCACGTGTGTGTAGGTAACCACGACACGAGCAGGGCAGGCTCGCGCCTCGGCTACAACTCGAACCGGTCGGACCAGCTGTCGATGCTCGTGGCCGTGCTACCGGGGCTCATGGTCATCTACAACGGGGACGAGATCGGTATGCTCGACCGGGCCATGAGCTACAAGGAGACCGTCGATCCGGCCGGCTGCCGGGCCGGGCCCCAGCGTTACCACATAAAGTCGCGCGATCCCGCCCGCACCCCGTACCAGTGGGACGCCACTACCAACGCCGGGTTCTCGACCTCGTCCAAGACGTGGCTACCGGTCCACGAGAACTACAAGACCCTGAACTTGGCCGCCCAGCGCTCGCCCTCCTCCCCCGCGACGACGCACTACAAACTGTTCCGCCGGCTGTCCATGCTACGGAAAATCAGTCCTCAGTTGAGCTCCGGCCAGGTCGAAGTGAGCGCCAGCCTCGACGGCAGGGCGCTCGGGGTTGTGCGCCGGCTGGCCCACCGTAGGCCGATCGCGCTGATCGTTAACTTTGCGGGGGTCGACTTGCACCTGGACCTGCGCACCTGGATGCACCTGCCCGACACGATGAGCCTCTACGCGGTGAGCGTCAAGTCTGGACTGAAGCTCGGGGCGATGGTCGATCTGAAGCGCAACTTCACCCTGCCCGCCGCAGCTACGGTCATTTTCATCTGAGTCATGATTTTTCTTTCTTTCTTTCTTTCTTTCTTTCTTTTTTTGATTCGAATCATTCGTACCGAATTTCGTAAAATTATGACAGTAAATCAATAATGAATGATCAAATGAAAACGTTGCACTTGATTAATCCGTCCAAGCCCACCATGTTTGTATACTCAGCGAAGAACGAGTTGAGATGTTTTTTGCTAGCTGTTGGCAAAACATGTATCGGAACAAAATTTATTTAAAAGTTTGATGGAATTTATCGGCTTGGTTGAATAAAAACCTTACTTTCGGGTTCCAAACGGATTATGTGTATATGAGAGTCAGAGTTGATGATGATTCAATTTGAAAAGTGGTATCCGAATGTAGTAATTAGCCCACCCTTGAACTTTCCGTACCTTTCGCGTAAATTAAAGTGCTTGTGTAGAGCTTTGGAGTGATCGTGCGTTTGCCTCGGATGAGAAAAGTGGAGTGTACAGGGAACGGCGAGTCTTTTGAGAGTCAGAGTAAAAATAAGACGAAATAGTGCAATGAGAACATGGACGGGAATATAGGGGGATGGGGGGCCAAGGAGTCACCGGCGAGAGAATATGAGTTGAAACGCTAGCACGGAAAGTTGTCTGGTCTTATTCGTCACGAGATAATACTTAACTTGGCACTTCTTAATTAACTCTTGGATTCTCAAGAGGCTTGGAGCGTACTTTGCACACCAGTCGTCCATTCAGTATACACGATGCTTTGCACTGGAGTGCAAGACAGCCAGACCTTGGAAGTGTTGCCCTCGTACTTTATGTATGTGAATTATTTTACAGATTTTTTTTTTTTTTTTTTTTTGCGAAACGCTATCATATATCGGTACAAATGAAAAAAAAAAATTCAAAGCACGTCAACTTTTGATGGATAGCGTCCAAGTTGATGGTCTGTCATTGTAAGTTTGCAGCTGATCTCGAGGTGTAATAATTTATAAAAACTGAATAATTATTTTTCTGCACCAATGCATGGTTAGGTGTGGAATTTCGAAAATGCGAAAAATTACGGTATAAATGACGTATTAGTCTTTTTTTGGATTTTTTTTTTAATTTACCGCTAACGAGATTAACGTTTTTCCAGTTTTATTTTCGTACAGGAAGTCAAATTGACCTACTTTCTCGCGTACCACCTCATTCTGTTTGATTTTTTTTTTTAATTATGTTTGTTTTCTTAAAAAAGCATATTGATCGTTAGTGTTGCTACAGCACATGTTTACGAGTAATTTAATAATAAAGAAAATTCACTCGTTGTGTGATTTTGGAAAAAAATGAAATTTTAAAATAAAAGAAATTGTACACGTAAACCCACATTTTATCGGACAACTGCTTCGATGGAAAGCAAATTTTGTGTTTTTCCCTCTCACGATACGGCGTCTTAATAATTTATCTTTGGCAGAGTTGGTGAAAAGTGTCATCACTGTGCCGGGAAAACAAAGGGAACGGAGGAGAGAGGAAAAAACTTGCGAAAAAGTTCAAAGGAAAAGTTTGCCCAGCAGATTCACTCGTGCTTGTTCGAGTACTTTGCGAATGGCTTGCTGTCACGGTTGGAAAATTATTCGGTAAATCAAAGGGAATTTCGATGAGACGCGTTTCAACATTACCGTAATTAGAGGCGAGAAAACGCAAAAAAGAACGTCGCGACGTTGAATTTATTAAAAAGTTTGCCATCTCTCGGCCGATTCGACTTTCTGTGTGGGTGAACGAAAAATAAAAAAAAAACAAGATTCAACGGTATATGTCCCTTTGAGCCTCAAATTACGAAGGAGAGAGTACGATTTCCGTGACGCCGTTGTACACACATAGATATATACTTGGTTATTGGACAGAATATTGAGCGCCACCGAAATCGTACTCGTGACAATACGAAATATAAGTAACCACTAGTGATACGGCAAGTTTGCACTTTGACATAAAAACGCGTAATTTTCACTCGCTAGAAAAGAGAAGGCTTTTTTAAACTGGCTGCTCTCGTGGCGAAAACGATCAAAGAATAAATGTTACGGAAATGAAATTGTTTCCTAACCGATTTTTTGGTCACTCCGTGTGGCAAATTTTACTTTTCGTGCACCTGCGTTGTAAGCGATACATTTTTGTTGCGCATTGATGCACGAAAAGGTACACTCAAAATTGAAATCCTGAGCATAATTGGTGCTTGTGGAGGTGTTTGTTGTTGATGTATATACCCTCCACTTGTAGAAATCACCGATTAATCCACTTGTTCTTGTTACATTGTGCACGAACCATACATATAAATTACAACCAATTGTTATTTTGTTTTCCGACAAAGCTTTACGTATCAAAACGTGTTGTCAAGTACTATGGGATTGTAGTCCAATAATGCCATTGGTATATAGGAAAAGAAAAAAAAAAAAAAAAAAAATTTTTTTTCAATCCATCATTAACCACTAGCACTTTGACAATACTTTGACGAATTTGTTTATTCGCGCGTTATCACCTACTCTCTTTCAATACACGTTGTAAAACAATAATATAACTATTGCTCGCACTTGCAATCGAAACGTTCAATATATTTCCGTACATTGTATATGCATTGCTTGAAACAAGCACGGACTGCGAAATGAAACCAGAGTCTATGACGGTATCCTTCGCAATGAGGTATATTATAGTATACCGACTCGTGTGTGTATATTTGTTAATAAACGCGTGCGTGTACCATGTATGATACGTACAGTGCAGAAGCGCGGTTCAGTCCTGTGCTACGTGCATGTTACACGCGCAATGCTCTGGATACCCTTTTGCCGGTCACCCACGAGGGATCAGGAGCCTTGCTCTATATGTATATGTATACGGGTATGAGCGGCCAACACGATCGACGTTACTTTGGTGGTTCATCCCCCATACGTTGCCTGAAAACATCGATGCGCAATACCGATGACCTGTTCTTCCCACCTATACTCCCAGGCCGTACCCAGACCTCGTGCAGTCGGATTAAACGAACGAGCGCTTTCGACGAATTACCACGGCTAATTGTGCGGGGTTTTTTCGACGCGAATGCGTGTTCAGCGACTCTCTCTCTCTCGTTTGTTTTTTGTACCTTCAGTAAATGAAATTTCCGAACACGCTGATTCCGTGCATTCCCCACGGGACGTAGTTCGTGAAACGCGTGTGCCTACACGGGGTATGTACAGACAGGCACATACGTCGGGTTATCATCGGGAGAGGTGGTCGGGGTGGTGGGGAAATAATAAAAAAAAAAAAAAAAAAAAAAAAGGGGGGGGGGAAAAAAAAAAAAAAAAAAAAAAGAAGGGGTCGCGCAACGAGGGCTCGCGACACGGCTCGGGGCTCGCGTCTGCGGGGGAAAATCGAGCGAAGCGAAAGCCCATAGTAAGACTAGCTTCACTTGCTTCTTGGCTACCTACGGGTAATATGTATACATCCACAGATATGTATGCATATATACATATACCCACGCAAAGCTCTTCGCGCGCAGAGCAGACCGAGTTGGCGATATATATATAATACGTGGTCGTACCTACTCTCTGTCGAGTACCGTACCACTACGATGATAGCCGAGCAAGCTTCAAAGGGGAAGTTACCTGGCTGCAGGCGTGGAGCTTGCGAGCAGTGCTTTTTCGTTCCCCTCATTCGTTTCGCAAGTCGTCATATCGTCTTTACGTATAAGAGCTTATGAATTCTAACGTGGGCACGATTTCGGATGCACTTCGATTTTTGTCTTTCTCCTTGGACCACGAAATCGCTCTTATCAGTTTTTATTTATATTTTTTTTTTTGGGGGGGGGGGAGGTGTCAAAATCATTTTATTATTATTATTTCGTTTTATTTTTTTCATTGTTAAATTATATAACTAAACTGTTGTGGGATTTCGAAAAAAAGCATGAAAATGTTGAAAAAAAATAAAATAAAACAAAAATTTATTACCACGTTAATTACGAGTGAGAAGTAATTAAATTTATCTTTGATTAAAAATTGGAACAATCACTCTTCCAATTATACATAGCTATGTAGGGAGGCTGAAAATTAATACACTTTTCCAACAAAGTATATGTATCGTTGTTAATTTTAACTGAAAATTCTAAATTAATATTCATTCATGTCGTTAACAGATACACGGATGGTAACGTGTATCGGAGGGGAAAAAAATAACCCATCTTGATGGTCCGCGTGTATCGTAATACATGAATACAGTCCTTTGTTTTATGTGACTTACGGACCGTATGTTTAGAAATGCGTGCATGAGAAATTAGTTGTCTAAAGGTGCGAACCAAGTGCCAACCTCCAGACCCACGAGGGACAAAAACCGCAGCCTCGGCCACACACTGTGCTACCGTTGCCCCATACCTACGTACATAATACATTATATAGGGCTTTCCCACCTTTTGAATTCAATTCTCTTTAATTTCAACGAGCATAATGTTGGAGCCACTGGGTACGTTACAGGTATACGTGGACTATTGAACTCGACTTTCGAAACACACAAAAGGGCCAACTCCTTTCTTTTGTAATTTTCAACCGACATAACCGACATAACCGACGGCGTCCAACAAACTGTATACCCGACGTTATCTCCTCCCGCGATGTTGTAACCCGCTCCGACGACTGAAGAAGTGACGGGGAAAGAAACTGCTTGTACTGTTTTTTTTTGTCCTCACAGGCAGTGGCTGGACAGGCTAAATAATAGATCAATGAAGAAGATGCACTCCATACGGCCAGATAAGAAACTCAACGGGCTCGAGCTGAATAATTCAATAGCCCTGCCAAGCGTGTGTACCCAGCTCCCGTCCATATACACCGTCAGGCCGCACTGACAGGGACCGGCTAAACATATAGAGCACACACGACTCACACCCTGTATCGGTATATATTATACACCGGGTAGGTATGGCGAAACAATATAGCTTAAGCCCAGCTCAGCTTTGTACACATGTACACCTGTACTTATATATACTTGGAATATTTCACCCTTGCATACATGTATATACAGAGTACATACACATTATATATATATATATATATACACGCGTACTGCACTTGGGTGGGTGTGTATTGGCAATAACCCCCTTTTCTTCTCCACTACCACATTGCCCCAGTACGAAATTAGCCACACGGCGATGAGACTCCAGGCTGGGGGGGGGGTGCAAGTATAAGCAGGAACTCTATACACGTGTACAAAAGTCGTGTGGTGCTCAGTGGCTGCGCAACTTGGCTAAAGCCGCGGAGCGGCTATTACCCAGTGCCGTGTCCTGAATCCACGAACCGACCGGACACTTGTTTCCTCGTGTACTTATACATATACACCTTCCCCTTGCGGGTGTATACATATATATGCTACATCCGCGTATAGGTATGTACATGAATGCACTCAACGTCCACCCAACACGTGGGGCCCGTATGGCCTTTTTGGCATTCGCAATCGCGTCACGCGCGCCCAGCGTCATTTATATGCGCGCCGTGGGAAGCGCCTCCCGCGACTGCCCCTTACCCCCCCCCCTCCTCTCTCTCTCTCTCTGCGCCTCGTTCCTCTTTTTCTCCCGATATACCGGTGTGTATATGTATATACGCACACATACGAATAGGAACTCGGAGATCAAATTGTTCCCTGCCTTTCTACACCCGAAACTTTTCGATCAATCGTCGATGTACACCTATACACCCCCGTGCTTCTTCGTCTCTTCGACTCCACTTCCGCATCCCCTCTCCGACCCGCGCTATAGAATCATCGGCAAAAAGGGAGACGCGCGGGGGTTTCTTGTCCTCGTTTCTTCGGGTTTCGGGATCGAAGTGTAATTGATTCATCTACATTACCCTTGATCCGATTGTTACTTCAGCGCGTACCCGCATAAATGCGAATAATTATATCGTCGGCCACCCACCCGTACAGTCCCACTCATCCGTACGGTCCTTAAGCGTATACCTGGAAATGAGCCAATCATCGCCTTTTTTTTCCTTTGCTACAATTTTTTTTTTTTTTTTTTTTTCTTTTATTAATGCGATACAAAAAGCTTTTGCTCAAGTTAAATGCTTGCCATATCGTGATGATTTTTGTCGTTACTAAAACTACACAAGGATTTCTCGGATGATAATATTAATTGGAATGCTACAAGTATTTTTTAAGAACAATTTGATGCTTGTTAAATAGCGCGATTAAGCTGACACATTATGAATATTTAAGATGTTTGGCCTTCTGGATGGAAGCGTACGGTTGGAAATCTGTTTTAACTATATTTTAAAGGAAGCGTTAGAAAACAGTGTGCCCGCGATACGAAAAGAATATATTTCAACGATTATGTGACTATCGTTCACGTTTAAGGACTTTTATTGTCCTTCTTCTTTCTCTGAAATATAATATTAATGATGAATTAAAAAAATGTGGTGTAACAGTAAAGGATTTTACATGTTTATAGTTTACATTCATCATTCTGATGTTTTCTTCAAGACTAATCTGTAAATTTGCATCATTATCCGAATACTACTATTTTTATTACATTTCTAAAATCCGATGCTTTCTATGATTATTATAACTCCCAGCAATGGAATTTTTAGAAAATATTGTT